>QEPC01003218.1:3773-27354 GCA_003113815.1 Sphenodon punctatus
AATGGGCAGCCCTTCTCAGTGGTCGGGAACATGGGGTTCAGGCACCTGATTGGCTTCCTGGCCCTCCAGTTTAAGCTGCCGTCGTGCACCACCCTGAGTCAGTAGGTGGTCCCAGGCTTGTACCAGGCTTTAAAGGAGCGGGTGAGGGAGCAGCTGGCAGGGACTGGGGGTGCCATTGTCCACTTCATCACAGATCGGTGGTCAAGCAGGAACGCTCAGCACGCCTAACTGGCAGTGACAATGCACTGGTGGCAGGATCTGGAGACAGCATTTGGTAATGGCAGGAGGGGTCCCAAAGCAGGGTATAGGTGGGCCCTGCTTCAAGCAGGCAAACCAGGATGAGCAAGGTCCCCAGTGCACCACCTGGTACAGAATGTGTCCACCCGGTAGAATACGAACTTCCTGATGCTTGATCGCCTTCTTGAGCAGAAGGCCGCTTTGCATCAGGTGCAACTGGTGACGGACAGTGGGGGCACCTTCAGGATACAATGGGGCAGAATGGGAGATCCTGACGCACACAGTCTTAGTTTTGAGACCGTTTCTGGCCGTGATGGAGACCATCAGTTCGTCCACGACCACCATCAGCCAGGTGACCCCTCTGGTCCAGAGTCTCCTCAGGAGGCTGGAGGAGATTCTCCAGGGGTGGGATTGTGGCCCTCATGGCAGGAAGCTGGCGGATGAGACGGTTGCCCTGGCACAGCAGCTGAAGGCAGGACTGAAGGTGCGGTTTGACAAGATCCTGCAACGGGCGGAATACATCTTGGCAACCATGCTCAACAACAGGGTCAAGGGCAGCGTGGCATGCCAGACAGCGCTCTATGGGCACTGGAAGGGTGAGCTGGTGGAGAGGGTCCGGCAGGCAGAGAGGGATCTGGAGAGTGCGTGGCAGCAGCAGCAGGACGCTCCTGAGGATGTTGGGAGTGGGAGCACCCACCCCTTTCAGTCACTGGTATCTATTCCTGTCCCCATCCCTAGCATTAGCAGCAACAGCAGCAGGCTGAGCATCAGCAGCACCCCTATTGCCACCAGCAGCAGCTCCTATGTGGAGGTCACTCTGGGGAGCATGGGCCCTTGCACAGCAGGGCAAACAGCGTGGCTGAGGGCAGTGGTGGAGGTGGTGTCCAGGCAGAGTTACCAGAGGGAGTATGACGTTGCCTAAGCAGCAGTGGAGACCTACGTGGAGGAGGAGCCATGCATAAAACCCAGCAGTGATCTCTTGGCCTACTGGGCTGGCAAGACCAACGTGTGGCCAGCCCTGTCCAAAGTGGCCAAGGGTCTCTTGTCCTACCCACCACCCATTGTCCCCAGTAAGTGGGTGTTCTCCATGGTGGGGACATTTTCTCACTATACCGCCTGAGAATGGAAGCCAAGTTGGTGGAGCAGTTGCTTTTTATAAAGGTGAACCTTCCACTGCTGGGATTTCATGAGCTACCCCTGGACACAGATTGATTGTGCAGTGGTACATGCCATCCCATGTCAGGGGACGTCTTGGCATGGGGCTCCTCCTCAATCTGGGCTGCTGCTGCTGTGCTGAGGTGCTGTCCCTCCCTCCCTTCCAATGCCTGGTGCCTGCCCTGCTCCCCCCTCTCTCTCTCTCTCTCTCTCTCTCTCTCTCTCTCTCTCTCATAGTAGATGGCCTCGGCCTACCTATTAGGAATGGGCGAACAGAAATGAGTTCGGAAATTCAGTTTGGTTCGAAAATTGAGTTCGGTTTGGAAGCTCAGTTCGGTCAACTGAACTCATCGAGTTCAGTCTGAACTCCAAACTTCCGAACCACGTTTTCCCATCCCTACTGCCTATCTGACTGACCTCATGATGCAGGGTGGCACTGGGAAACTGTAAGCCAGCCAGCCAGCCGTCCTCTGGCCAGCCAGCCGTCCTCTGGCTAGATGATCTCGGACCGTCTATGTGACTGGATCGCTCTCGCTCACGCTGCACAGTCTTTGCCAGCCTATCTGAGTGCCCTGACAAGGTCCCAGCCTGCCTTCCCTACTGCCTCTCATGCCACGCTACCTGTGTGCCTTCCATGGTTGGCAAGCTCAAACCCTGCCTCAGTCTGCCAACCTTTTGCTCATGCCACGCTGTCTGTCTGCCCGCCCTGGTTGCCAAGTTTGAACCCTGCCTCAGTCTGCCTGCCTTCTGGTCATGCCACGCTACCTGCCTTCCCACCCAGGTTGCCAAACTCAAAGCCTGCCTCAGTCTGCCTGCCTTCTGCTCATGCCACGCTGCCTGTCTGCCCACCCTGGTTGCCAAGCTCAAACCCTCCCTCAGTCTGCCTGCCTCTCATGCCAAAATGTCTGTCTGCCTACCCTGGCAACCCTGGGTGATGTGACCCCACTGGCCTGGTAATCCCGCTGCTGCTGTCTGCTGGTCCATGGGTGCTCTGCCCTGGCTAATCCAAATGTGTCCACACAATCTTGCAGCTGCCATCTGCTGCTGTATGGGAGCTCTTCCCTGGCAAATCCTACCATCCTGGCTCCATGGGTGCTGCACACAGGAAAATCCTGCTGCTGCCGTCTCTGTTGTTCCATTGGTTCTGTGTCCTGGCAATCCAATGTCTGCTGTTGCTGCTGATGCCACCTCTGCTGTGCCACGGGTACTGTGCCCCAGAAATCCAATACCTGCTGCTGCCAATGCTGCATCTGCTGTCTGTGCCACAGGTTCTGCTACTGGGCAATCCAATGTCTTCTGTTGATGCCAATGCTGCCTCTGCTGTCTGTGCCATGGGCTCTGCTACCGGGCAATCAAATGTCTGCTGCTTCCAATGCTGCCTCTGCTGTTTGTGCCATGGGTTCTGTGCCCCATCAATCCAATGTCTGCTGCTATTGTCAATGCTGCCTCGCTGTCTGTGCCATGGGTTCTGTTCCCTGGAAATCTAATGTCTCCCACTGTTGCCAATGCCACCTCTGCTATGCCATGGGTTCTGCTACTGGACAATCCGATGTCTGCTGCTGCTGCCAATGCTGCCTCTGCTGTGCCATGGGTTCTGCTACTGGGCAATCCGATCTCTGCTGCTGCTGCCAATGCTGCCTCTACTGTGCTACGGGTTCTGTGTCCTGGCAATCCAATGTCTGCAGCTGCTGTCAATGCTGCTTCTGCTGTGCCACGGGTACTGTGCCCCAGCAATCCAATGTCTGCTGCTGCTGATTCTGCTGCCTCTGCTGTGCCATGGGTACTGTGCCCTGGCAATCCAATGTCTGCTACTGGGTCACCACATGATTCACCACTGGGCAAGGCTTGACCAATTTGCAGAAGAGCTTGTTGATATCTGGCGAGTAGGATGGAAGCCTGCAATGCCCGGCCAAGTAGGATTGCCAGCCACCAAGCCCCGGCCAGCCCTCTGCCTCTGCTCCGCCAATGCCTGGCAGCCTGCAATGCCCAGCCAAGTAGGGATGCCAGCCACCAAGCCATGTCCGGGCCTCTGTCACTGTTCCGCTGATGCCTGGCAATCCTACAATGCCCGGACAAGGATGGGTGCCAGCCGCAGTTACTGTGCCCTGCAAATCTGCTGCCGCTGACACTACTGTACCATGGGTACTGTGGCCCAGCAATGTAATTTCTGCTTCTGCTGAGGCTACCACTGCTGTGCCATGGGTACGGTGCCACAGCAATCAAATGTCCACTGCTCCTGCCTCTGCTGATGCCACCTCTTCTGTGCCATGGGCTCTGTGCCCTGGCAATCCAATGTCTGCTACTGCTTCTGGTATTGTATGTCAGCCATTTGCTCCTCACTCTTGTAGATTGGCATTGCTCGGATAAGTGCAATGGCAGGCGGGGGCTGGGTGTCCATGAGTTTCACCACCGGGCAAGACTTGCCCAATTTTCAGTAGAGCTTCTTGAGTTCAGCTGAGTATAATGCCAGCAACCTGGGACTATCAGTATCGGATTAATCCAATAATGCCAATAATCGGCGATATTGGATTAATCTGATAATACTGATAATATTGGTATCGGCATATCTGTTTTTTAACATTGCTAATTTTTCAGATCTTTAACATTGCGGCCATTTGTGAAGGCCATGGCGGAAGCCCAAGTCAATAAACTTATTACTTACTTACGATGCCAGCCTGCAACGCCCAGCCAAGTAGGGTGCCAGCCACGAAGCCCTGGCCCGGCCTCTGCCACTGCTCCACCAATGGCTGGGATCCTGCAACGCCCGGATGAGGAGTGGTGTCAGACACCAAACCATGGCTGGGTCTCTGCTGCTGCTCCACCGATGCCTGGCAGCCTGCAATGCCTGGCCAAGTAGGGGTGCCTGCCACCACCAAGCCCTGGCCAGGCCTCTGCCACTGCTCCACTGATTCAAGTAACAAGTGACAAAAGGAATTGCCATCTCCCCTTCCAATTCATTCTGAGCTAGCCACTGATCCAGTCAGCAGGTGTTTTCAGAACTCTCCCTCTCCCAGCAGTTTGTGTTCCGCTCAGTCCATTGCCATCCTCCTCCTATTTCACCCATTTCCACACATTTACCTCCATAGTTTCATTTATTTAGACAGATTAGATAGATTTAGGTGTTATACCCGGCATCAAGAAGCAGCCACTCCAGCCCCAGGACCGACTGTCAGGGTTCTGGGGTCGTCATTCCAAACAGAGGGAGTCGTCATTCCACTGAATCAAGAAACAGCCAGCCACTCAAGCCCCAGGATCCACCATCAGGGTTCTGGGGACTATGTTCCAGGCAGGGAGGGATGTCATTCCACTTCACTGTCTGCAAATGCTCCACTGATACCAGCCAGCCTGCAATTCCCATTCAAGTAGGGATGCCAGTCACCGAGCCCTTTCCGGGCCTCTGCTGCTGCTCTACCGATGCCAGCCAGACTGCAATGCCCAGCCAAGTAGGGGTTCCCAGTCACAGTTACTGTGACTGGGCAATCCAATGTCTGCTGCTGTTGCTGGTACTGCACATCAGCCATTTGCTCCTCCCTCTTGTAGATGGGAATAACTCGGATGAGTGTGCTGGTGGGTGGGGCTGGGTGTCCACAAGATTCACTACTGGGCAAGGCTTGATCAATTTGCAGTATAGCTTCTTGAGATCAGTCGAGTACGATGCCAGCCTGCAACACACAGCCAAGTAGGGGTGCCAACCACCAAGTCCTGACCAGGCCTCTGCCGCTGCTCCACCAATGCCTGGCAGCCTTCAATGCCCAGTCTCTGCTGCTGCTGCTGCCAATGGGTCTCAGACAGACTGCCGTGCCCCCACAGGCACCCTCAGGGGCCAAGTGCCGAGCCTGCCTGCCCAGGCAACCTAGAGTGCCAAGCCCCAAGCCTTCCCAGTCTCTGCTGCTTCTGCTGTGTCTATGATGGCCTGCCATGCCCCAACAGTCCCCGCCCCCACAGAGCACCCCAAGCCTCCAGGCGGGACTGAACTTTCTGAAGGTTTGGGGGGGTCCGAACTCCACAGGACTGAACCCATGAACCCAAACTAAGTTTTTAGTCTGAACATCCAAACTTCAGTCTGTTCACACACCTCTATTGTCCAGTCCATTGTGTTCTGTCGAGCTGTGGGGCTCTTAAATTATGAATGTCTATTATGCTTTATGGAGCTATGGGGCTTTGAAATCAGGGATACCTGTTAGGTTCTGTGGAGATGTGGGGCTATGAAATAAGGAATATCTGGCAGTCCTACTTCTGTGCTATGCAACACAGCTTCTCTACAGCAGGGATTATGGGGAAGTGCAGGAGTCTTGACTGTGGAGGGATGGAGACCCAGGAGCTGCTGCATGGCTGTTTCAGCTGTAGAGCAGGTGGTGCCAGAGCAGATACACTGAAATCTAGGTGTGTTGGGGAGAGATTTACTCTCCCATGTACAGATTATACGTACCCCTGACTGGCTACTTAGGAGTCATTGGGTCCCAGATACCCAAATCCCAGAAATGATCCACCAAACTTGTTAAATTTCCAGGGGAAAAGACTTATGAAGACATCTCCTCCAGCTCATTCCAGTGCTGGATTATAAGGATCAAGAGGCCCAAAGATTTCAGAAATACAGCTTCACTCTGCCACCCAAATAAGGAGTTTCTTCTGCTCTCAAGGCAGAAGGATTTACAGAGAGCTCTCTGGGCAGCAAGATGAGAAAGTCAAAACACCTGATGTTACTGTCAAACAAGAACATATGCAAACCTTGTCCAGGACCTGAAAAGTTGTCCCCAAACTTTAGTTTTTTGACATTGGAAAACCATGCACACCAGCTGTTCCTGGGTCTGGTGAAGTGGAAGAGGAAGCTATTATTAATTAATTATTATTTATTAATTAATTATGTGTAAAGCACAGTAATGTGCCTAGTTAGAGCTGACATAAGTACCCACAAAAAATGGATATGCCCATTGAACGTAGGGTACCTGACCCAATCCAGTATCTGATTAGTGCATGAGGAGCTACCTGGTTTAACAATTTTAACATTTTAAAATTGTTAAAATTAAAATTTTAACAATTTTAGTACCAATTTACCAACTTCAGCTACTAATTGACTGACTTCCAGTACCAAACTTCCAGTGTTCTGTTACTGAAATCAGTCAGTAACATATAAAATTTGTAGAGATGTGTGAACAGAATGTGGTTCAAATGTTCGGTCGTTCAGTTCAAAACCCGAGTTCGGGTTCAGTTGTTTGGTTCGGCAGAGTTCAGTTTGGCCAAACTTAGCTGAACAATCGAAAATAGCGCTATCGATACCGATACCGAATTTGAAGATTTTTTCTGGTATTGGTATCATTTGGCCCTGAAACAACCCCTGGTCTCCTCCCCCTGGTGCCAGGAAGTCTGCTCCTCAGCTGCGTCCCCATTCTAGTGATGTTTTCACCACCCAAAGTCACATTTTTCCCACCCCCGAACTCATCTGAACTCACTCGAACATGTCCGAACTGTTCAGCCATTTTTGAGTTTGGTTCAGACATTTGGTTTGGATGACTGAACAGGCTGAGTTCGGTTCGAACTCCGAACATCTGAACCACATTCGCACATTCCTAAAAATTGGTAACATGATAGCAATAGTACTCTCACTTAAGCACAGGCTTATAGCTAGGTACATATTTCATGTGCTTGGCTCAACCAGGGTTGCAATTTTTACTAGGGATGGGCGAATGCGGTTCGGAAGTTCGGAGTTTGGCCCGAACTCGGCCTGTTCAGATGACCGAACCGAACCCAACCCAACTTCCGAACACGAACTGGCCGAACCGAAGTCAATCCGAACTGCGAAATGACCAAACAGTTTGGTCAGTTCGGATCGCGTTCGGGTGAGTTTGGGTGGCAAAAAACGGTTCACTGTAAGGTCAAACGTGACAGGGAGGGGTAGTACTAGTCACTGAGGAGCAGACTTCCAGGCACCAGGGATGGAGAGGCTTGCAAGAAATGAAACTATCTGCCTCCCCCCTTCCCAACACCTTCTGAGCTAGTCGCTGTTCCTGAACAGCAGGCGTTGAGTAGGATTATTAGATTGCTTTAAGTTTCATTTCAGTTTTGTACTGAAATGAAACTGAAACCTTAAACTGAAACCTTGTGTTTGTGATTCCCCCGCTCCCCATCCCATAGATAGATAGATAGATAGGTTGAATAGTAGTTGTAGGAGGTAGCTTAGTGATAGAGATAGCGTTAGTGATTTAGTTTTAGTGTTTGTAGGAGTAGGCCTGTGTACTTATTAGTTAATCCATTTAGTTCATAACATTTAGAAACGTTAATAGCAGTTAGATTTAGTGTAGATATATATATATAATATTAGATTAAAAATATATATATATATATAAAAACAAAAAACCAAATAAAAAACAAAAGAAAACCATATAAAACCCAATAAAAAACCAAAAAAACATAAAAAAAACAATAAAAACACCCATAACAACATTTCCCGAATGGCTGAACTGCCGAACGGAACGGCCGAACGGAACGGCCGAACCCGAACCTGGTGAACTAACCGAATGGACTAACTGAACTAACGAACCAAACACAGCCGAACCAAAAGGACGAATCGAACGGACAAACTGAACGCAGCTGAACAGAATGGACGAACCTGAATCGCGATCTGTTCGCCCATCCCTAATTTTTACCCATTACAAAATAAATCCTCCCCTAAGATCAAAAACTGTTCAACAAGCACTTGCATATAGTGGGCCAGTTTAATAAAATTAATGCCATTTCTCCTTGCAGCTGAGGAGTGTTTTCAACTGTCTAACATTCCAGATTTTAAGTACTGAAAATTATTGGGGGAACAAAATATCCCCTTAGATGTGGCAGATTCCAGTGAGTTTTATATCAAGAAAGGGCTGAAACAGATATTTTTGTAAAATAATATATCCAGTGGAGTTACCTGACCCAATCCAGGCACAACAAAATGGAGCTCAACTGTGATCTGGTCCCCGTTTTTTTGGAGATTTGGTTGGGTTGTTCTGGTTTGTCTATTTTGGAATGTTGGTGTTTTGTTTCAGTCACTTCAGTCATTTCGGTATTTAATTTTGGCTGTTGTGCATGTGCAATGGCCTAAATGACTGAACTGAAATTATTATTAAGCATTTACATGGCACCTGTAGCGTACCTGGTAGGAATGGGACTATTGGTATCGGATTAATCCGATAATGCCAATAATTGATGATATCGGATTAATCTGATAATGCCGATAATCAACAATATCGGATTAATCCAATAATACCAATAATATTGGTATCGGCATATCGGTTTTTTAGCATTGCTGATTTTTCGGATCTTTAACATTGCAGCCATTTTTAAAATGGGTACAATGTTAAAGATCAAAAAAATCTGCAATGTTAAAAAACTGATATGCCGATATCAATAAATCCGATATTGGATTAATCCAATACCGATAAAATCGGTAACCGATAATTTGCCAATAGTCCCATCCCTATTATCTGGTGTTTTATTAGAGACAGGTCCCTGCCCAGTGGGCTTACAATCTAAGATGGAAAAGGGTGAACAGAACATAGGGAGAGACAGACATTCCCATTTATTACAGATGGGGAACTGAAGTTGTGTCAGGCAGCCGCCTGGAGGGCGTAAAGGACCGGCCCCCCGAGCCCCGAGAGGTGGGGGGAGCCCCGCAGCAATTCCCTCACCCGTTCTGTGGCGCAGCCGACAGCCAGCGGAAGCGCCGCCAAAACCCGGAAGTCAAGTGAGGAGCCCGGCGGGAGAGAGAGTAGCCACGCCCCCGCCTGCCCCCGGCACTACAGAGAACAGGCTTCCAGAGACGCCGACGCCCGCCGAGCCGGACACGCCCCCTGCAGCGGGGCTCCATCGCTCGGCATGTCTGCGCCTCCGCCCTCCACTCCAGGCTATTTAAGCACGCCCCAGCAGGGCCTCCACGCTGGTGAACGGTGCTCTGCCTGTGAGACCGGCCCCCCTCTTGTCCTTACCCTGTTTGAAGGATTGTGACTTGGAGTTAGCATTGTGGGAGTGAGAGAGAGTGTGACTGCTTGGTGACTGAGTGTGTGCGTGTGGAAGAGAACCGACTGGAGCAGGTGAGTGCCTCCTTATTGCCCCACTGCGGGTGCCCCTGGGCCTGGGGAGCGGAAGCCCTATCCCTACCTACCTCTCTCTCCCCAGGGTTCACACTCCCTGTTCCGCACCAACCTTCCTCCCCCATTGTACCCCCTTNGGAAGCCCTATCCCTACCTACCCCTCTCTCCCCAGGGTTCACACTCCCTGTTCCGCACCAACCTTCCTCCCCCATTGTACCCCCTTCCTGGGACCCCGAGCGACTGTGGCCGGAGGAACGGACCAAGGCTTGCGCTATACCCAGATACCCGATGATGATCTAGGCCTGGTATCTTTTCGATCCATAAGGCCCTATAAGACCCTGAGGGTAGTTTTCCAGGCACTGCCTTGTGTTCCGGATCCCGCAAACGGGTGGCTCTGTGTGCCTAACCCCCCTACATTCCTCCCTTTCCCTTGTGAGGTATTCCCCCAACCTCACAAGTTGAGAGGTTGTGTCTTGCCCAAAGTCACTCAGTGAGTCCATGGCTACGGCAGGTTTTGAACCCTGGCTTCCCAAATCCAGCACCTTATCCACTACACCACACTAGTTCTCTGAACTCATTCAAATAGTGGTGTGGGTGGAGTTGTCGAAGCAGAATAACCAAAATGACGGCTGTGCAGAGACCAATCGCAAAAACAAAAATGTGTCAGGTTTCTGCATATCATTCCAAAAAAGTGAATAATCTCCACAGATATGAAAAGGGAAACTATTTCAGCCATTGATCTAATTCTATGAATGCCAAAAATCCTTTCTTATGCAATATGTGAATGGCAGATAAATGAAGGAAGCAACATCAATCCACTGCTGGCGTTTTCTTTCCATGGTGTGTGTAACAGGGGGGGTTTCCACCAGGGCCACGTGAGGTGCTGGGGCATCACCCTAGGGGAATTAGTTCGGCCCCCTGCTACACTGTATCAGCCATGAGCAGCAGCTGAACCCCCTTCTTCCCGGCCAGGGGGTACCCTGGGCACAGCCTCGGTGCCTTTCCTGGGTTCTCTGGGACATGTTGCCTGTTCGCCTCCCAGGCAGAGACTGAGAGCTTCCTCTCTCTGCCTTCCTTATAGCCACAGGCAGAGTGGGCATGGCCAGGCTTCCACTCTGCAGCCTTAAAGGGCCAGTGCCCTGCCCACTCTGTCACAAGGTTTCTCAGCCTGTATCCCCTCAGGCTGATCCCCAGCTCTGGGGTTAGCTCTACCACAACCCTTAGGTGCACCCCGCCATCTAACAGGTGCCCCTAACTCCTTTCTTAAATGGGTAGCATCCCCCATTGGGCTTCTCCCTGCTACACCCCTCCCCCTTCAGGGAGACAGGCTTCTCAAAGAGATGCCTGGCTTTTACCTCCTTAGCAGGGTACAGCTTTGTCTACAGTTGGGGATCCTCCTCCACCCAACTGTCCCCGGGAATTAACTCTGTTGTCTTGTTGGGGAGCCACCTCCACCCAACTTACAAACTGAACTGGGATTCAACACCCCTCACATTATTCCACCAACCTTATACAGGATTTTACATATATAGTCTCCTGCTAGGGGACTCTAACCCCACAGCCTTCTTAGGGGACTCCAACCCCACAGCCTATACATTTGACCCCAGCCGGCTCAATTGCCTCCACCCTGCTGGGTTCCTCTAGCCCCAAGGCAGAGGTTTAAATCTGGTGGTCAGCTCAATCGCCTGCACCCTGCCAACCTTTAGATCTGGTGGTCGGCTTAATCACCTTCCACCCTACCACCCTTTAGGCCCTCCGGCCTTTTTGCCTCCTTTGCAGGTTTTCCCCTTTTGGGGTTCCTTTACCTAGGGGACTCTAACCCCTGGTTAAGGTGCATCTCTGGGGGACTCTAACCCCTCATTGGGGACTTTAACCCCCTGTTCCCCTTTGTGTGGGGTTGAGATAGCGGCCTACACATCCTTTCTGTCTATCCCACCCTGGGACCCTTAATGCCAGACTACTATGGCTGGGTAGCAGCGTCCTCCTTGCAGCCTAGGCTACCTTCTACTCCCAGGACTTACTCTTTGGGGTAATCCTTCACCCCTCAAGGCAGCTATCAGCTCCCCATAGTTCTCCTCAGAAGAGGAGTCCTCCTGCCCCTGCAGTCTCTCTCTCAATTGCTCTACTTCTTCTCTGAGGCTTCAACACTCAGGTAATACCTTACTGATCATCTCGCTAGAGACTTTGGTCATGGTCTCCTGATCCATTTGTTTAGGCCTTGAGACCACCAGCCCCTCTCTGAGGGTCTCTAACTCCTTTAGGAGGACCGCATTTTTAGTCAGCACCTGCCTGACAGCCCTCTCAAGGGTGGCTATGTTGTTCAAGCACTCCCCCTCTACTTGGGTGCCTATAGATTTCCTTCCTCTTTCCCTCTTTCATCTCCTCACATTCAGTTTAGGGAACTCTAACCCCTCATTCCTGCCAGGGGACTCGAACCCCATCGTAGACTTGGGGGACTCTAACCCCATGGCCTTAGACCGTTCTGCTCTTTGACCCCCCCTTGTGCAGCTTTCTCTTGGGGCACTTCTTCTTCAGGTGTCCCTGGGCTTGACAACCCCAACACCTTTTCAGAAGTCTCTGTTGAGGTCCTTTAGTGGGGCAAGTTCCCTTCACTTGTCCCCCTACCCCAGAAGTCCAGTAACCCCTTGCCTTCCCCCGACTCTGACACCCCAGAATCCAGGTCTTCTTGAGGCCTTGCCATTTCTCTGGGCAGGCCCTCCAGTGGTGTCCAAGCTGGCCACAGTTATGGCATGGTCCCACAGTACCTCCCCCATTGGGTGCCCAGTACTAGTGGGTTATCATCCATTCTGGCTGCTGGTCATGCTGCCTCAGAGCTGGCTCCACAAAGTTCCAGAGGCTGAGGGACCTCAGAGTATGTCTCCAGCTCCAGCAGTCATATCCTGCTGCCATCTTGCTTTTCTCCAGGCCCACTCTGCCCCAGAGATTCCTGGTGTGCTCCGCAGTCCTCCCATCTGGTCCAGGCACAAAAACTCTCTCTCTCTCTCTCTCTCTCTCTCTCTCTCTCTCTCTCTCTCTCAGCACTGCTTCTGGCCCCGGGGCTCATCTCACTAGGGGGCCCACACAGGGCAGCTCCAACACGCACACACAAAACTCAGTTGGGTGAAGTTCCACTCTGCACCTGTGGGTGGCACTGCCTGCATTCTCCACCACTTTGTAACAGGGGAGTTTCCCCCAGGGCCACACGGGGTTTTGGGGCATCACTCTTGGGGAATTAGCTCGGCCCCCTGCTACACAGTATCAGCCATGAGCGGTGGCTGAACCCCCTTCTTCCTGGCCGGGGGGTACCCACTCTGGAAACACCACCTAGTCCAGTGGGGTTTCAAGTTAACAGTCCTTTATTTGGGAGACCCCTGTGTCCAGTGTACCTGAGGCTGCTGGCTCAATCGCCTTCACCCTACAGCCCAGATCCAGCTCTTGCAAGCTCAGTCGCAACAACCCCACAAGTACCCAAGTCTCTTCCAGCCAGGCATTCAGACCCCAGGCTCTGGCCAAGCTTTCCCCAGGCTAGAGACTCCCTTCCTGGGCACAACCTCGGTGCCTTTCCTGGGTTCTCTGGGACAGGTTGCCTGTTTGCCTCCCAGGCAGAGACTGAGAGCGTCCTCTCTCTGCCTTCTTTATAGCCACAGGCAGAGTGGGCATGGCCAGGCTTCCACTCTGCAGCCTTAAAGGGCCAGTGCCATACCCACTCTATCACAAGGGTTTTCAGCCTGTATCCCCTCAGGATGATCCCCAGCTCTGGGGTTGGCTCTGTCACACCCCTTAGGTGCACCCCATCATCTGATGGGTGCCCCTAACTCCCTTCTTAAAGGGGTAGCAGCCCCCCTTGGTCTGCTCCCTGCTACAGTGTGACATGAGAGAGCAGAGCCCAGAGGCAGCTCAGAAAGAGGGGCGCACTATTTGTTTTCATTTTGTTTAGTTCCTAAAACAAATGAAGCCCCATTCTTTTTTGGAACAGGGTTCCAAAAATGGATGAATTGGCAAACAAATGAATCAGAAAACGAATGAAATCTCATTCATTTTTGTTTCTCATTTGTTTGCCAATCAACACAGTTCAAACTGCAAACAAAACAACAGAGGGGAGTGGGAGCAGATGTGAGGCAGTCAGAAGATCTGATTGACATCTGTGCTTCGGAGTCTCCCTTGCCAGGTCACTTTATCTGTAGATTAGTTCTCTATGCGCTGCACATACTTCTGATTTGGGTGGGGTTTCTGCTTCTTCCTGGGTGATATCTCTTCAAGGGGCACCCTGATACTCTTGAAGATGCTAATTCTGCCCTGCTGAGGTTATCTCTCTGAACGGAGATACCCTGAAACATTTGGGGGTGTCAATTCTGCTGCTTTGGGATTTGGGAGGGCAACTGCCCCTGCCTTGTCTCAAGGGGCCTGGTCTGCCCCAGGGCCAGAATCAAGTGTCCTTTGTTTTCTCATTATAATTATCTATGATGTATAGTTAGCCTTCTCAGACTTGGGGAACTATTGTCTCCTCTAGGGATGGGCAAACAGATCACAGTTTGGGTTCGGCCGTTAGGTTCGGCTGCGTTTGTTTCGTCCATTCGGTTCGCCCATTCAGTTCAACTGTGTTTGGTTCATCAGTTTGGATGTTTGGCCGTTCGGTGGTTCAGGTCGAATGTTGAGTCTGGATTACATATTGGGTTTCGTGAGGATTGGTTTGGTCTTTATTTTGGTGCAATCAGGAACTGAAAATGACATTTGGTTTTTGAAATAAAAAGAAAAAACTAAAACACATATTTCTGGCTATAACATTTTTGTTTCTTATTACTTTTTGATTCAATTTAGAGATATTATATCCCCAATGGAGGGCACCAAGTGTACCAAAATTTGGTACTATTAGATAAAGGAAACCGATTTCACAAGCAATTGAATGTTGTGATTTTAAGAAAAGCTCCATACACATTCATGGCTACAACTTCTTTTTCTTTCATCCAATATTCATGGAACTTGTTCATATTACATCTCTCCATAAGTTTAATATTTCTGCCAATTTTAGGAAAGAGTGGATAAAGGGTCCCAAGGGTATAAGACATTAACCTGAAAATACATTTCCAGCTGTTACATTTTGATATTCCATTCTGTTTACAGGATATTTGACAGGAATGTATCAAATACCTTTCCTGCTATTTCAGCAAATGTACAGGAGATTTTGATAAAGGGAACCACTTCTGTTGGCCAATTTGCATCACAAACCGATCTTATACCACAGTGACATAAGAGAATCCCAGGCATAGGCCCCTTCTCTACATTTGTTGTACAGGCATATAAAATTGAGACCCTTTATAATATCTCTCTGATATTTGGCAGAGATGATCATGAAAGTGAAATATATAGTCCTGCCAAATTTCATGTACACTGGTTGGACTACAAAGATGTTATAATCAGACATACATTTATTTGTTAATTGCTTATACCACCAAGACCTTTTGTCCAATCCTTCTGAAATTTGGCAAAGATAGTTACTATGGGAAGGGGTATAAACTTAACATGTTTCACCTACATTAGATGTGAGGCAAAGAAGTTACAGCTAAGAATGTATATGTAGAATATTGCAAAATACAATAATTCAACTGCTTCTAAAATCGGATTCCTTTATCCAATTATTTTGATAGTTGGTGCAAATAATGAGTTCTATTGGAGGTAGAGGCACCTCAAATTTTAGCTACATAGCATAAAAAACAGAAAGGCTACAGCCAATAATGTGTTTTCCATTGAAACCAATGGAAATTCAATTCCGAACTCACCGAACGCATCCAAACTGAACGTTCGAATTCGAGTTCAGTTCGAAAATTCGGTTCAGTTGACCAAACTATTCGAGTTCAGTCCAAACTCCGAACTTCTAAATTCGAGTTCGGTTCGAATGTTCGGTTCGGTCGACCGAATTATTCGTGGGTGGTCCGAACTCCGAACTTCCAAACCACGTTCACCCACCCCTAGTCTCATCCTATGCTAATGCCAGCCAGGCATCCACTGATTGCCAGGGTCTACCTCTGCCCAGCTTCTGCATGCCAGTCTGTAATATTTCTATCCCCTGGGGCAGTCTGTGGCAGCTTTGGGGAAGGCAAAGTGTTTTAGAAGGACATTAAAATCATTTTTGAAAGGCTTGGAAGTTCTAGGAAGTGTTTCTCATTGATTCTAATGGAAATTAAATGTACAACAAAAGGCTTTAATTGAATGACACTAAAATGAATGTGTTTTTCAAAATGAAGTGAATGATGTCCCTGCTGCACACCCCTACTCAGAAACTCTCCACTTTAACCAGGGCCAGCTTTAGGTTTTTCAGGGCCCAGGATGGGGGGGAAATGTGGGGTCCTATTCTCCCGGTGGCGGCAAAGCCCTCCCTGGCTCAGAGAGCACTCCCTGGCTTGGTCTGGGGGAGCTACCCGGGTCTGGGCTCGGGGATAGGTGGAGGGGCACTCCCATCTGCCAATCCCCAAGCCCAGCCATTTCAGAGCACTTACCCCATCCATCGCTGTCGCTGTCCTGGGCCCTGCACCAGACCAGCTCTCTGCATCCACATGCATCGGGCTCTGGTGGATGCAGAAGCGGCAGGTTAAATCTGCTGCCATGCTGCCCACCACCACTGGACATTGCTAGGAAGTTTTGGAGAGGTGGGGCTCATGGGGGCCCTGAGAACACCCCCCCATGTGTGGGGTCCATGATGGCTTCCCCAGCCACCCCTCGGTAAGGCCAGCCAGTGGGGGGGGGCACAAAGTGAGTGAGAGGTGGGTCCTCTGCCTCTCCCTCACTCCCGCTGGCCCCCTCTACTGCCTTTCTCAGACTTTCTCAGACTTGACCAGAGGGAGTGTGAAAGAGGCAGAGGCCCTGCCTCATTCCCCTCCCTCATTCCCCCTGACTGAGACTCAGGGGTCCCCGTGCTCAGGGTCCCCAGCTCCCAGTCACTGTCAGGCCAGGAACTGGGGGCCCTGAGCTTGGACCCCCCCACCCCAGGAGTGGGGCACGGGGCAGCTTTCGCAATCCACCCCACGGTAAGGCCTGCCCTGTCTTGGATATGGCGAAAGTTAAATCTAAACTAAACTAAACTAAACTTTAACATTCTAGAGCAGGGGGTGTAAAAATGAGGGATGAAGGGGAATCCTTCTCCCTTGGAGAGTCATAGTCATTGCCCTCTGTCCCACTCTGCTTCCCACAGCATTAGAATTTCCAGGAGAGTGGCTGGAACTGAAGCCATATTTCCCCAGTTACTAGACACATTCAAATGCCAGTGGCAGGGACAGGGAATAATAATGTATTTTCCTGCAGTGGGAACAGTGTGTCATAGAGAGGATCAGGGACAGGACTTCAGAGATGAGAAGGAGGGGTTTTGTCAAACCAAAGCATTGGAGCTGGCCCCCCTCTAAGCTTAGACTGATGTCTTCAATGGACATGTCTGACATACTAAGAAATGCCATTGTGGCTGGTAGTGATGAGAGATCAGCTAAAGCTCTTAGCCTGGAATATCATTAATAATCATTAGAATAACTGAAGTGCCTTTCATCAAAGGACCTGGAAACAGTGAACAAAATGTATTGTTAATTAGCATTAATAACTATTACTATGGAAGTGTCCAGAGACTCCTAATCAAAACCAGGACCACACTTTGCTAAGCACATAGGGAGATAAAAGCTAAAAACAGATGGACTGGTGGAGGTAGCTGCCCGGCTTGTCATGGGGCAGAAAAGTGCGGCCACCACTCCTCAGTGTGGCAAGCAGCATTGAGCAGACATGCCTTCAATCCCTAGAGACCAGAAGTCACCTACTTCCCCCCACTCCCTGACTAGGTAGGAGGAATGTAATAAACGTGTGTGCAGCTGCTCCCATCCCAGCTCCCTGCTGCCTGCCATGACATGCCACCATGCCAAATAGCCATGGCAGCCCCTGCCCTGTGGTGTAGATAGGATGTGGGGCCAAACAGATGCACAGGCCCATATTGGCCCATGTGGGTGGCCCTTGTCCTGGGATGGTCACCTGGGATGGTCCAGAGGAAGCATACTGAGTCAGCTGCCTACCTGTCCCGGGGCAGTCACAGCCCACCATCTGAGTGGGGAATGGATAAGTGGGTGAGACCCAGGCCCAGGTGGGCCATAGTGGACCAGCACCCTCTTGTCTGTTTTCACCCAGAGTCTGTACTAGGCCTCCCCGCCCACCAAACCCTCTATGTGGAAACTGGTCTTTCTGGTATCTAGAGATAACAGTCATGAGTGCATCAGAAACATAGAACAAGACAAAGGTGGACAATGAACTCCTTACTTACCAGATGCATGTGTGGTGGACTGGGAATGCTCCTAGAATTTGGGTGAGGTTTCTCAGTGACTTAGTTGTTAGAGATGGACTTAGTTGTCATATGGATTGACAGGAAAGTAAATAATAAGAAGGGAAAAAGAGAAAGAAAAATGGAGAAATAATGGTAGAAAGAGAAGAAAGAGATAAATAGTAGCAAAACAAAAATAAAGTTGAGCTTCAGAGATAGTTATAATCACCAGCTTTCCAGTAACCAAACCGCCATGAGAACAGTTGGTTACAAATTGGTAGCTGCCTATTAAATTATAGTTCAGCCATTTACTGCATCACTGTTTTACTGCTTTGTGTCATTTACCACGTCACCATTTCCCCATCCATTCTATAGTTAC
Organism: Sphenodon punctatus; assembly: GCA_003113815.1. Taxonomy (NCBI): domain Eukaryota; kingdom Metazoa; phylum Chordata; class Lepidosauria; order Sphenodontia; family Sphenodontidae; genus Sphenodon; species Sphenodon punctatus. The sequence goes on from QEPC01003218.1 coordinate 21,895, forward strand.
CAACTATTTCTGTTTTCCTGTAATTCCTTTTTCTTTTTACCCTGGATACTAGTTTCAAGATTAATTCTGTTTCCCATTGGATATCTGGTTCAAATCTGCTTGACACAGTTTTTATATTGGTCAAAGTTTTCTTAGGGACTGAATATCATGGTCATACTAACATTACTATTGGCTGGAAATTCTGAAATGTAGAAAATCAGTAAGGTGGTTGAATGGTGCATTCCCATTGGTTACCCGGTAATAGTAAATTGATTTTGGAGTTACCTGGTAATGCTATTAAACAGTATTTCAGGTAGTATGCTGATGCCAGTCGGTTAACCAATTGACTATCCAAAACTGTGATTACTAACCAATTTTGGTAAAAACAAATTGACTAGCCAAAATTGTGGTTTACTCTCTAGCTGTAAAATGATATGCTGGGGACAGGATGTACTATTCAGTGTACTGTGGGTTCAGTGGGATCGATCCAATGACTTGCAGATCCCACACGCACATCCGCGCCAGGAACCTTGTGCAGCTCTGTTGCTGGCACACTGTGCTGTGCAGAAACCACACACATGTGCACATGGGCGAAGGACCTGTGGGCCATTGGATCTGCCCCACTGGAAGTAGGGAGGTGACCTAAGATTGTATTGCCCTAGGCACTGCCAATGGTCTTCCCAAAATTACGGTGATAGACAGATAGATATACAATTACATACGATACCGAGAGAAAACAGAAAAGTTTTGTCTTTCTCTTCTCTATTACCAGTACAAAGAGGAAGGTTTCAACACTGAGGTCAGAAGAAACAACAGAGCAACACAAGCAGCACCAGACACGCAGCCCTGCTGTTTCGGCAGGGACCACATCATTTTTCCTGAGCCCCATGTTTCTCTGCCTCTGGGACTCCAAGCACATGCAGCTGATCTGATTAAATGAAAGCAGGAAGTGCACAACAACAGAGATGAGATACTGCAGACAGGGGTTGAGGAAGGGTCAGAAGCATCAGTCACATGATGGGATGCAGTGTGCATGCAGCTAGGAGGAGGCAGGAGACATCAAAATAGTTATCATAGTTGAAAAAATCACTACAAAACAACTGAATGACACCATTCAGATGCAGCACCCCTTTCTGGAATAACAATAGCTCCTCTGGCTCCATCCTTTCCTTTCTCTCACTGTTATATTTCACACACTTTAATTACCAGGCCATTGAGTGTGACTTCACTCTGCTAAGTATTTTGACAGCAGTGATACTTCAGATCTGGCCTGCAGAGTGGCTTCTGTCTCAGCAGTGAATTAGCTTCTCTCCTACAAGCAGCAGGACTTCCTGTTTGTTCTAGCTGAGGCCAGCCTTTCTCAGGGTTCCCACAGGCTATTTTTTGACCACTGCAGCTTTTAAACTGCTATGCAGTTCCCAGGAAGAGGTCAGAGAAGGAAGGGAAGAAACCTGAAACATTTTTCTGTCATGGTTCATCTTGTTCTGTATTCAGGGACAACCTTGAGGCAAGGTGAGTGAAATGGCTGCACCTTGGGGGACTTTGTGCTCCCCTGGCGGAGTTGGAGAGATCAGAAGAGCTGTAGGCAGAGTTTGTGTTTGGTGTAGAGTAGCAGCACCCCAATCATCATCATATCTGCCTGAGGCCTCACACAGCATCTCGTTGGCCCCCCATCATGTCCTGGTGAAAGTTGCCATATTTGGAGATAGAGGTCAGCAAAGAACACTTATTTTGCCCTGCCAATATGCCGTGACATTAGAGCTGGCTAAGAATTTGTCTTTGACTGGCATTTTCAAAATTCTTGTTCATGTTTTCTTCCATGTAGGGCTGTGCAGTAGGGGTGTGCACCAGGCCCCCATGTTGTTTTCATTTTCATTATTCAAAAATGTCATTTTTGTTATCGTTATTAACAGCAATGTCTTTTTCATTTTCATTGTCATTATCATTTTTGTTATCATTTTTGGTATTTTTTAAATATTGTTTTTGTTATCAATATCAGTATCATTTGTGTTATCAGTATTGATATTCGTTATCGTTATTGATATCGTTATTGATATCGGTACCATTTCAAACAAAGATTTTATTTTTGGTATCAGTATCATTATTCATTCCTGTGCATAACTAATATTTATCTAAATCTAAGGGAGACTGGGGAAGGGAAAAGGAAAACAATCTATTATCTAATCAATTATCTATATAACTATTCTAATCTAATCTATATGTCTATAATATATATCTATATCTAATCTATACTACCTATCTCTATGTAATGTACAGGGGAGAGAAGGGCAAGGAAAGGGAGAAAGTAAAATGTAGGGTATGAGGAAGGAAAGGTATTGGTGGGAATACTTAATAAATAAATAAATAAATAAATAAATAGAGGGCTATGGAGGATTTTTTTATGTGCAAGCGCCTCAGTTCTGTAAATGCAAGCTGACAAGCAGAGCTCTCTCACAATGGAAAGAAAAAACCTGCCCCTCCCATTATAAAGGGTTGCAGTATCCTCCCCCAGAACCGCCCTAATTGGTTTTGGGAGGTAGCAGACATTGAGCAATCACAGAGTCCATCAAAAACTGCTGAGCTGCTTGCCCCTCCCAACACAGGCACAGTTCAAGAGTTCAACCCTGTTAAGCCCCCGAGATGTCTGCTCCCTCATCCCCTCTCCACATTTTCCCTCCAAAACCCAACTGCCACAGCGCTAATAATAACGACAATAATAATGACATTATGATTTTTGGTTTTTTTTTGTCATTTTTGTTATCATTTTTGGTATTGTTTTTATCATTTTTGATATCGTTTTTGATATCGTTATCATTATTTGATTATCATTATCGTTATTTTCGGTTGTCATTTTCATTATTGCAATAACGAAAATGAAACCAACAATTTTCATTATCGTTGGTGTAATAACGAAAATGACATACACATCCCTACTGTGCAGTTGGGTTATGATAAAACACAAAAAATACTATATAGGTTCCATATTCGAAAGACAAATACCAGGGCTGTGTAAACCCAAAATTTCCTGGGAAATGTGGTATCCAAGGTCCCAAGCTGGGCCCCCCCAAACTATAGTATATATCCAGTGTGGAGCCAGGCTGTTATCTGACTTTCAGCCTAGTCGCCTGCTTGGGGAGCCTGTAGTGAGCCCTCCCCACCTGTAGAGGCTGCTATTGACTGAGAACTGCAGTCTCCAGCACTGTTGCCAGTCACAGCCCCAGTCCAGTGGAGACTAAGCAAGAGAGAAATAGTAAATTGACAAACCAGCAAACTACCTCCCCCGCCCCAACACATGTATTGCTTTAAAAAAAAGTTATTTTCCAATTGGGATCCAAAGTTTATCTGGTAATATACAACATTCTTCTTAGTCTTCACATGACTGAATCTTCAAAAACCATATTGTGTGACACTAACATGTTTTTACCCATGATTTACCTGATAAATTTTGGATCCCAATTGGAAAATAACTTTTTTTTGATAATATATGTTAAATTTGTATTGTGGACTGGTTTCTCTGTGAATGTTATACACAAGGGGGCAATTCAGTGGCCTGTGTGCAGTGCATGGGCAGAATGCGTGCACTGCAGGTGTGTATGCGTGCAGCAAAGGTGTAATCTGGGCCGACCTCACCCTAAGTAGCTAATACATAATGCATTTTTAACATAAATTTGTTCAGTAGCTAGTTAAGTTGGTACCTTTTCTATTTGATAATTGCCCCTGTGTTTTTGGCTTATATTGATAACCACAACATAATGGACAAGAGTCAACATGGATTTAGGTATAAATAAGCATGTGAATTAGGGTGAGTTGGTTGATATAGTGCAGGGGAGGGGAACCTTTTCCTTCTCAGGGCCACATTGAAGGCTTGCACAAGCTTCAAGGGCCACACTTAAGTTGGGGAAGGGGTGCTTAAGGGATGTACTCAAAGAAAGGAGGGCCCAAATCATGGATTTGTTCCATGGAACGGTCCCCTATCCTTGTTGGCGTGCCCTCCTTCATCTCTGCTCCCTTCCCTTGAGTTCAGTTTTTCAGTGATTGTAGGTAAGAACTGGATGCAAGGGACAGATCCAGGAAGTGGAAAAGAACCACATAAAAACTTGCTGTGGGCTGCATTTGGCCCCCAGGTCTGAAGGTCCCCACTCTTGATATAGTGTATTTGGATTTTCAGAAATAATTTTATACGGTCCCTTATGAGAGACTCTTGAGGAATTCAATCATGGGGTAGAAAGCAGTGTCCTATCATAAATCAGTAACTGGTTAAAAGACAGGGGGGAAAGGGTAGAACTAAATGGTCAATTTTTGCAATAGAGAGAAGTAAATAGTGGAGTCCCCCAGGGATCTGTACTGGGACTGGTTTTGTTTGATATATTAATTAATGATCTGGAAAAGGGAATAAAGAGTGAGATGATCAGATTTGCAGATGACACAAAGTTATTCAAGGTAGTTAAACCCAAGTGGACTGTGAAGAATTTCAGGAAGATCTTGTGAGACTGGATGATAGGGAATCCAAATGGCAGATGAAATTCAGTGTTGACAAGTGCCAAGTGATACACATAGGGGACAAAATCCAAACTATATGAACATAATGCTGGGTTCTAAATTAGAGGTTACCACTCGGGGAAAGGATCTTGGAGTCACTGCAGAAAATATATTGAAATCCTCAGTTCAATGTGTGGCAGTGGTCAAAAGAGCAAATCGAATGTTAGGAATTATTCACAAATGGATACAGAATGAAACTGAAAATATCATAATGTCTCTATATAAATCTATGGTGTGACTACACTTTGAATATTGTGTTCAATTCTAGTCACTAGGGATGTGTGAATGCAGTTCGGATGTTCCAAGCTCGGACCAAATTCGGTCCATTCGGACGACTAAACCGAACTCGAAAACGACCGAACAGTTCTGTATCGTTCGGATGAGTTCGGAAGAGTTCATGTGGGAAAAACATGACTGGAAGGCCCAAGGAGGGGGAGGAAGCCGAGGAGCAGACTTCCTGGCACCAGGGGTGGAGAGGTTTGGAGTAGCAGCCAGTCTGCTCAATCACCATCCCTTTTTTCTTCAGACCACTGACTTTGCAGTCTGTGATTGGACATGGGAGACATGGGGCTAGGCTCCACAGAGCCAATGGGGCTTGTGGTAAGGCGGGCGGGCGCAGAAAGTAACAAAAGTCATTACCCTCACCCCTTCCAACATCTTCTGAGCTAGCCACTGTTCCTGACAGCAGGCATTTTCAGAAGTCTCCCTCTCCCAGCAGTTTGTGTTCCTATTCCTAATCCATTGCCATCCTCCTCCTATTTCACCCATCCCACACATTTTCCTCCCTAGTTTCATTTATTTAGATCTGATTAGCTAGATTTATTTTTATATTTTACCCCTCCCTGTGTTCTTTCTCCCTACCCTCCATTGAATCCTCCCCTCCTCCCTGTATCTATTCCATTCCTGATTCCCTTCCCCTGTTTTTGGATTTATTTAGAGTAG
>QEPC01003218.1:63130-95490 GCA_003113815.1 Sphenodon punctatus
TTAGTGATTTAGTTTTAGTGTTTGTAGGAGTAGGTCTGTGTACTTATTAGATAATCCATTTACTTCATAGCATTTAGAATAGTTAAGAGAGGTTAGATTTAGTGTAGACAGATATATATAATATTAGATTAAAAAAAATAAGAAAACCTCATATAAAAACCAAAAAACCAAATAAAGAACAAAAGAAAACTCAATCAAAAAACAAAAAACCATATATATAAAAAACAAACAAACATAACAACACTTCCCAAATGGCCGAACGGCCAAACCGAACAACCGAACAGCCGAACCGAACAGCTGAACGGCCTAACCGAACAGCCTGTTCGGACGAACGAACCGAACAGACGAACCTGAACTCGGCGAACGAACCAAACGAACGAACTGAATGAACGAACCGAAGGAATCCGAACTGAACGAACGAACCGAACAGACGAACCGAATGCAGCCAAACTGAACGGCCGAACCCGAACCGCGATCTGTTCGCCCATCCCTATCAACCACAGACAATCCCCTGTGGTGGGGAATGGTCCCGTAATGTCTGTTTGATCCCCACCAGATGGTCACCACAGTGAACCACCGGCGGGGATCAAAATAACCATGCTTTCGAGGATGGTCCAGGGACCATCTCCGAAAGCGTGGTCAAAGTGATTCCCGCCGGGAGTGACCACCTGGTGGGAATCACTTTGTGCCCCCAACAGATGTGACATTGCCATGCTCAACCATGGCGGAATTCACTGTGGTTGGGTGTGGTAACATCTCGCCTGGCGCCTGACCACGGCCCAGAATCAGCGACCATGCTTACCGCTGATTCCAGGCAGTGGTCAATACCCCTCTGGGTATTGACCACTGCCTGGCGGGCACCTCAGTCGCATTGCCCGCTACACCCGCCCATCTCCCGGAGGACGGGCAGCCTTGGAAGCATGGGGGGTAGGGATCTGTGGCCTCATATTATGCCGTGCAGCCCCGCCCCCTCCCCGATTCCCCGACAGAATCTGCCGACTCGTCTGTTGATGGACCAGTCTGATTCCACTTTGGAATCATTTGGGTGATTCCGTGACAGGGCAAATAGGGCCCCCGTCATGTCTGAAGTCACTCCCTTTCTCCTTACGAGGAGGCACAATGACAGCTTTAACTTAGGGGCATAAGTGAAATGGGATGAATAGTATCCCCTCAATTTCAAGTGCACATTTTCCACACATGGTGAAAAAAACACCAACCTTCACCATTGTTACCACAATTGCCCAGTGCTGCTCAGGAGAGCAAGAAATGCTCATTTCAGACAGAGAAGGGCTCCCGACAGCTCCTGGGGGCATTTGCTGGGCTACTTTCTTTGCATTTCACCTGCCTCTATTTGCTCTATTAGTTGTTCCTTACCAAGCACTCAAATTCACTCCAAAAACAATAAAAGCTTTTCTGAACAGCAAGTGTTCCCTGGGAGGGAAGCAGTGCACTCAGAAGCTAGACCAAGATGTTCTGTGTAGCCTCGGCCCTCACTGCTTTCCTGTAACTGTCTGCAATGAAAAATCCAAAGTGCTTCCAGCTTATGGTTTCCAATAGGGGCTTAGGCTAGACCTGAAGCGAGAGCAGGTGTTCTCATTCCATCAAGAAATACCAACTTTTTCAGAGTGAGGAGGAAATGTACCAATATTTTTGACATTTTCTGTGATTTTCTACTGTTTTCTGCCATTCTGGTAATTTCTGGTATCACGGATAATAATGGAAAATTTGAAATTACAGAAAAATACTGATAATACCAGAAATTACTGGAAATTATTAGAGATTAATGAATTGGCAGAAACTCTCGAAAAATGTCCAAAATGCTGGTAGTTTTCCTCCCCATGTGAATGAAGGCAAAAAAGCTTTAACGTTCTACTGAGTGGCCTTCTCCAGAACGGAGCCCAGAAGCTCAGCTGAGGTGTATTCTTCCCATGAGCTGTGTGCTGAGTCCATTGCAGGTGTCTGTAAAACTTAAGTGTCTCAAGACTAGAACTGAAAGAAGTAACTGCAAATACAGTTGCCTAATTTGTGGTACCCAAATCAACCCAACAACAATGGTCACAGATTGGTACTTGATTACAACCAGATTTGGGAACCCACTTTTTTTTTTAACATTTGTACTTGTCATGGCTGGGAGGGGAAAGGGATGAGAATGAAGGGAACACAGATAATAGGCAGGGGAGTGAACCCCACACAACAAATAAGAGGCACCCTCCTCCCTCGACTGGCACNTAATGCATGAGAAGTCTTGTATAAACCCCGCCTGCGGGATTTTCACACGCCACGGGATTTCACGCCACGAGTGCCCCGCGCATGTCCAAAAGTGACCCTGGACATCTTCATATTCACAGTACAAACAGATTGTAGGTTCAAAATTAGGGATTACAACTCAGGAAAAGGATCTTGGAGTCACTGTGGACAATTTATTGAAATTCTCAGCTGTTTGTGGCAACAGTCAAAAAGGCAAACAAAACGTTAGAAATTATTTGGAAAGGGATAGAAAATAAAATAGAAAATATCATACTGCCATTATATAAATCGATGGTGTGTCTGCACCTTGATTACTGTGTGCAGTTCTGGTCACCCCGTTAAAAAAAAGAATAGAACAGAACTGGAAAAGGTACAGAGAAGGGTGACAAAAATGATCGGTGGTATTGAATGGCTTCTGTATGAGGAATGGCTTAATATGTTAGGGCCCTTCAGTCTAGAGAAGAGACAACTGAGGGGATATGATAGAAGTTTTATAAAATGAGTAGACTGGATCAAGTAAATAGGTAGTTGTTGTTTACCCTTTCAAACACTACTAGAACTAGGGGACACTCTATGAAATTAATTGGCATCAGAATAAAAAATAAAGGAAAGTAGCTTTTTCATGCAACACATAATTTGCTGAATTTGTTGTCCAAGGATGTGGTCAAGGCCAGTAGCATAGCTGGGTTTTAAAAATGATTGGATAAGTATTTGGAGGATAAATCCATTAATATTTATTAGCCATGAAGGTTGAGGAATGTAACCTCTGACTACGAGGAGCTGGGAGTGAACAAGAAAGAATGGCTTGTTGGGTACTTCTCTGAAGCAACAGAGAATGGCCACTGTCAGAGACAGGATGCTGGCCTTGATGGACCATTGGTCTGATCCAGTATGACACTTGTTATGTTCTTATCCCAAATTGAGCATCTTTTGCTTTCTAAAGGATTAGAAAAACCAGAGTCACTCCCCCATCTGTAACATTACTCTTCATTTTCCTTCTGGGTCCTTGCTGACTGGCAATGGAACACTAACATGCCACAGGAAGAGCTACTCCGTTTGCTGTATATATGATGTGAAGGGATGCAACCATAGTGTTTGTGGTGTGCAATGTCTAGAGGTGTGCACCAGGGACCCATATTATTAGTTTTCATTTCCCCCCCCCCTATTTAAATTATTCATTTTCATTTTGTAAATATCAAAATTTTGTTTTCGCTTTTGTTTTCAATTTCCATTGGTTTCAATGAAAAACACCTTTTCGGCTGTAACTTTTTTGTTTTTCATTATATTTGGATGCAACTTGTACCTCCAATGGAAGGAATTATGTGTACTTAATTTCTAGGGGTTGGACTTGGGGAGAAATACCAGATCCTGGATTTACCGGTATCAGATCTTCCTGATACCGGATTTACTGGTATAGGCATACTGGTCATTTAACATTGGCCGGTTTACCAGATTTTTTACATTGCAGCCATTAAATTCAATGGTCATGAAGAAAAAAATTGGTAAATCAACCAATATTAAAAATCTGCTACGCTGATACTGCCCATTATTGGCAGTATTGGATTAATCCAATGCCGATAGTTCCACCACTACTAATTTCAGAAAGACTGAATAAAGAAATCTGATTTTATAAGCAGTTGAATTATGTTATTTTTCAAAAATCTGCATATACATTCCTGCCTGTATTGTCTTTGTCTCCCATCTAATTTGGATGACATTTGGTAAGTTTATACACCTCCCCAGGTTTACTATCTATGCCAACTTTCANGTCCCAATATAGTGTTTATTAATAAGAAATTTTGAAAATTGGTACCAGAAATTACTGATTTTTCAAGTTTCCGGGTACTTGATCATTAACATAGTAGACCATCAAGTACCTGATGCAGTACTTAAAAATACAGGTATTGCCCACAGGTATCAAATCAGCTACTCATTTCTAGGGATGGGCGAACAGAACGCCATTCAGATGTTTCGATGTTCAGTTGTTCGGTTCGAAACCCGAGTTTGGGTTCAGCTGTTCGGTTCGGCAGAGTTCGGTTTGGCCGTCTTGGCTGAACATTCAAAAAAGTGTTATCAGTACCGAAACCGACATTTTTTTGGTATCGGTATTTTTGGCCCTGAAACCACCCCTGGTGCCAGGAAGTCTGCTCCTCAGCTGCCTCCCCCTTCCAGTCATGTTTTTCCCACTCCCGAGCTCATTCAAACTTTTCCGAACTATTCGGAAGTTTGAGCATTGGGTTTGGAAGTTCAGTTCGGTCATCCAAACAGGCTGAGTTTGGACCAAACTTCCGAACCACGTTTGCACATCCCTACTCATTTCAGCTTTAGTCAAGACCCTTGGAGTAAACATAACAAGAATCTATATTGGTGTCTTATCCTGGGAGAAGAAAACCCTCACCTGGGCCTCTTTTAGACATGCGTTGGGTACTAGTGACGTGAAATCTTGCTGCATGTAAGAATCCTGAGGGCAGGGAGACTTCTCGTGCATTATAGTCACTTGTGAATTCTTTTAAAAATTAAATACCTCAATATCGAGGTATTCAGTCCGTGGTTTTAAAAGAATACTTGGGCAGCAATAATGCATGAGAAGTCTTGTATAAACCCCGCCTGCGGGATTTTCACACGCCACGGGATTTCACGCCACGAGTGCCCCGCGCATGTCCAAAAGTGACCCTGGACATCTTCATATTCACAGTACAAACAGATTGTAGGTTCAAAATTAGGGATTACAACTCAGGAAAAGGATCTTGGAGTCACTGTGGACAATTTATTGAAATTCTCAGCTGTTTGTGGCAACAGTCAAAAAGGCAAACAAAACGTTAGAAATTATTTGGAAAGGGATAGAAAATAAAATAGAAAATATCATACTGCCATTATATAAATCGATGGTGTGTCTGCACCTTGATTACTGTGTGCAGTTCTGGTCACCCCGTTAAAAAAAAGAATAGAACAGAACTGGAAAAGGTACAGAGAAGGGTGACAAAAATGATCGGTGGTATTGAATGGCTTCTGTATGAGGAATGGCTTAATATGTTAGGGCCCTTCAGTCTAGAGAAGAGACAACTGAGGGGATATGATAGAAGTTTTATAAAATGAGTAGACTGGATCAAGTAAATAGGTAGTTGTTGTTTACCCTTTCAAACACTACTAGAACTAGGGGACACTCTATGAAATTAATTGGCATCAGAATAAAAAATAAAGGAAAGTAGCTTTTTCATGCAACACATAATTTGCTGAATTTGTTGTCCAAGGATGTGGTCAAGGCCAGTAGCATAGCTGGGTTTTAAAAATGATTGGATAAGTATCTGGAGGATAAATCCATTAATATTTATTAGCCATGAAGGTTGAGGAATGTAACCTCTGACTACGAGGAGCTGGGAGTGAACAAGAAAGAATGGCTTGTTGGGTACTTCTCTGAAGCAACAGAGAATGGCCACTGTCAGAGACAGGATGCTGGCCTTGATGGACCATTGGTCTGATCCAGTATGACACTTGTTATGTTCTTATCCCAAATTGAGCATCTTTTGCTTTCTAAAGGATTAGAAAAACCAGAGTCACTCCCCCATCTGTAACATTACTCTTCATTTTCCTTCTGGGTCCTTGCTGACTGGCAATGGAACACTAACATGCCACAGGAAGAGCTACTCCGTTTGCTGTATATATGATGTGAAGGGATGCAACCATAGTGTTTGTGGTGTGCAATGTCTAGAGGTGTGCACCAGGGACCCATATTATTAGTTTTCATTTCCCCCCCCCCTATTTAAATTATTCATTTTCATTTTGTAAATATCAAAATTTTGTTTTCGCTTTTGTTTTCAATTTCCATTGGTTTCAATGAAAAACACCTTTTCGGCTGTAACTTTTTTGTTTTTCATTATATTTGGATGCAACTTGTACCTCCAATGGAAGGAATTATGTGTACTTAATTTCTAGGGGTTGGACTTGGGGAGAAATACCAGATCCTGGATTTACCGGTATCAGATCTTCCTGATACCGGATTTACTGGTATAGGCATACTGGTCATTTAACATTGGCCGGTTTACCAGATTTTTTACATTGCAGCCATTAAATTCAATGGTCATGAAGAAAAAAATTGGTAAATCAACCAATATTAAAAATCTGCTACGCTGATACTGCCCATTATTGGCAGTATTGGATTAATCCAATGCCGATAGTTCCACCACTACTAATTTCAGAAAGACTGAATAAAGAAATCTGATTTTATAAGCAGTTGAATTATGTTATTTTTCAAAAATCTGCATATACATTCCTGCCTGTATTGTCTTTGTCTCCCATCTAATTTGGATGACATTTGGTAAGTTTATACACCTCCCCAGGTTTACTATCTATGCCAACTTTCAGAAGGATTGGATAAAGGTTCCTGTTGGTATAAGCCAATTAACTTATTAATTATTATTATTATTATTATTATTATAAGTATTTGTATAGCGCTAGCTGTGTACCTGGCGCTCTAAAGAACAAACAGTGTACATGAAATTTGGCAGAACTGTATCTCATACCTTTAGGATAACCTCTGTCAAATATCAAAAAGATGTGATAAATGGTCCCAATTTTATAAGTCTGCATAGCATTTGCAGATAATGAGCCTGGATAGGATTCTCTTACTTGTCACTGTGGTTTCGGATCGGTTTGTGAGGCCAATTGGCCTGAAGAAATGTAAACCAAATATCCTTGTTCTCTGCTGTGACCATCCCAACATTTCTTCCCCACTTATTGCTGGGAAATCAGAAGCATCTGTTTAGGAAAGAGCCAATAAAGTTTCTCTTATGTCCTCTGTCACAGTGCTGCAGGATGTAATTGTGATGATAATTGGCCAGCCTGGATGTGTAAACCATGTCTTCTGATTCCTGGGATGCTACCCCCAAAATCCGAGTTATGTCCCTTCTATGCCCGCCTGAGGGCCGCTCCCTATGCCTGCCTCGAAGCCACCACCGATTGGTCCTGTAAAGCTGGAAGCGTGCAGTAATTGGCCAGTGAATGTGTCTGTCAGTCTTTTGGGTTTCTCCCCATTTTCCCTCCTACATCACTCCTCCCCCTGCCATGCCAGGTGCCTGTCTCTGACTGGCACTGCATGTGCTGCTATTTATCTGAATAATTGTCTTCAAGGGGACAACTTCAATTGCTTATAAAATTGGGGCCCTTTATCAAATTGTCCTGTAGTTTGGCAGAGATGACAGGGAAGTTGTGGGATACATTCATGCCAAGAAATGTCTTGTAAAGAGGATAGAATATAAAAAATGTTATAGCCAGAAATGCATTTTCAAGTTAATGACTTATAACATCAGGACCCTTTATCCAATCTTTCTGAAATTTGGCAGGAATGGTCATCTTGAAGAGGGCAATAAAATGTACTTGTTTCATGCAAATGGAAGAGAAAGAAGCTGTAGCCATGAATGTGTATGCAGCTTTTCTTAAAATAACAACATACAATTGTTCATAAAATCAGTTCCCTTTATCCAATTTTTCCTAAATTCGGTTCACATAGTGCCCTCTGTTGGGGAGAAAACCTCCCCAAGTCGAATCAGAATTAAATAAGAAAAAAGAAGAAGAAAGAAAGATATAGCTAGAAATGCATTTTCAGTGTTTCCCCATTATCTTGAAAACCAAAATTCACTTTCATTTTTCTTTTCATTGTTATTATTTGTCATTTTCTTTATTAAAATAAAAAAAAAGAAAATAAAAATTTTCATTTTTATAATAATAATAATAACAACAACAACAAAAATGAATTGCACACCCCTAGCAATGCCTTCTTTTCATGTGCTTTGCTATTCTTTGGACACATGAGGGTGGGTGTCATTTGGATACCTGTTAGCTACACATTGAACTTTGTGGACTCATAGCTGTGGAAGTGGCCATCATAAGCTCCACTACTCTGCCAGAGGAGTTTAAAGGAGCTTTAGAGTGAGACCCTCTGAGAGGGAAGTGCTAGCACTAGTATTTAGCATGAGTGTGAGTTCCACTGTAGTGAATGGTAGGGATGTGCGAACGTGGTTCGGAAGTTCGGAGTTTGGACCGAATTCGAATAGTTTGGTTGACTGAGGGTGATTTCAGATGTTACAGGCTCCTGAATCACCACAATGGATTCCCAGCAGTGGCGAGCCAAACAACCACCCCCCGTGGTCCAGGAAGACCCCAAACAGATGTGATGGGAGCGGGACCACAGCAGGGAATTGGCCCAACAGACCACAGGCCGTGGCAGTGCAACAGACATGAAACTGATTCTCGGGCATGATCAAAACACCCAGAAGGCACCGGGGAGGGGCGGGAGGCAGACATGGCAGACGGAGGGCAAACAAAGCCAAAAGGACCAAAAGGAAACAACCACACAAGGGAAATGGGAAGGGAGAGGGAGGAAGGAGAAGAGCCGCTGAGGCGGCACATAGAACAGGCATAGAGACAACGAGATTATAGTGGAACACACAGCAAAAACACATGCCCGGGCACATACACACCTGCACAGGAAAGGATGGGAAGGAGGAACACAGCGGGACGGACAACACACATGACACAATGGGCATGGGGGGGGCAGGGCCAGGGAAGCAAGGGGGGGAGCTCCCTGGGGGCAGGTCAGGACACTGGAAACAGCATCCAGAACCCTCACAACAGCACAGGCTGCACGGGCATCCCCACAGCTACACAGGCAGTCCGGGCACAGGGGGAGCCCCAGGGGCAGAGCACAGGCACAGGGGGAGGCCAAACAGAGAGGGAGCGGCCCAGGAACAGTCCAGGAGGCAGACAGGGACCTCACGCACCGGCAAGGGTGTGATGGATGGGATGGAGGCGAGCCGAAGCTGAGGAGCAGTGCAGGATGTCCAACCCCCCCACCCCCTGGAGGATGCCAGGAGGTGCAGTCTGGGGGTCCCAGGACCCCACAGTCACAGAGTCACCCAAGGGGTGGGGGTGGGGGTGGAACAGGAACAGAAGGGGCCAAAACCGGACCATGAAGGACAGCAGCACCCAGGGTGCTGGGTGACGGCTTGGAGATCAGGACACAGCCACAGGCGAAGGCCGCCACAGAGGGGAACACGGATTGCAGAGGAGGTTGGGGTGTGTGAAGGGGGCCCAGAGACAGAGACAGGGGCAGCAGAACCCCAGGAACCAGCCAGCACAGCAGCAAGCCCTGGACATCATGGAGGAAGTGGGCGGGGACCCATGGCAGCAGGGTGGAGGTGGGAGCTCACAGCGGGGTCAGCATCCAGGGTCTGGAAGGCACAGGGGGCCTCACATCCAGCTTCAGGGGGCCACAAAGGGGTCCGGGTCTGGGTGGCCTGCCAGGTGCATGAGGTGGGGCCACTGCAGCATGCCCCGATTGTACCCCAGTGCAGACATGTGGTGGACGATGAGGTAGTATGCCTCAAAGGGATCCTGCATGGAAAGCCCCACCTGGACATCAGATTGGGACCACACACCATCCAGCATCAACAGCTCCACCCCAGTGGGCTCTGACAAGCCATAGTCATCAGCTGGGGGCCATGGAAGGTGTCCAAGCTCCAACAGGCAGTGATAGACCACCCCACATGACCGCTGGTACCATGGGCCCCGTGAACACAGCCAAAGAAGGACATGGCCAGGCCAGGGCCCCTCTCTGCCAGACAGGCTGTGTAGGCAGCCAGGCTGCACACAGAGAGAGCAGACATGGTCTCTGCAGCTGACCACCCCACATGTGAGTACCTCATCTCTGGGATGCACCTATCGGGAAAGGGACGCAGACCCAGCGTCTCCACATGTATCTGGCAATTGTGGGCACTCACTTCATAGCCAAAGTAGCGCAGGTCACAGCTCAGACTCGCATAGGCACCTGCGAGGCTGTCTGGGCATCTCAGGAGCAATTGCATGGCCGGGGAATGCCACAGGTCACACAGGGCCATGGTCTCGTGAAAGGTTCAGCTATGGGGGACACCAGGGGTGGTGGGGCCCACGAGCCCTGGGGAAGCACTGCCAGCCATGCTCCAGCAAGCAGTGGATGCTAACTGCAAGGAAAGACGGGCCCCACAATCCCTGGAGGAATGGGAGGGGAAGCAGGGGAGCTCCAAGGCCAAGTGATAAGGCCACAGGCCACAACATGGTACAGCAAAGGAGCGAGGTGTGGGGTGCGGACCCAGCACAGCTGCTGGACCCAAGTGCACATACAGGACAGCCTACACACTAATCAGGGTGGCGAGGACAACAGGCAGCCAACACAGAGAAGTGGGAGGTGATGACAGCAGGAATGCAGCTGCTGCACTCACGCCTGGGCGCTGGCTGGATTATGCGCCAGGCCCTGTGCAGGGACCGCAGGTGTGCTCAATGGGACGCCCACTGCCGCCCTGCCCCAGACGCCATTCAGGAGCTGGGCCAGCTGGCTGGGGGGGCAAAGGTGACCCGGCCCCCCCTGCATGGTCACCACACATGCCCCAGCCTATAATGGGTGCGGCTCCCACCCACCCGGGGCACCATTCACCATGGAACTGGGACAGCTGGGCACCTGCGGGATGCACCTCGCAGTCTGCGGAGAGTGGTATCGGTCGCACATCGACCTCTTGCACATCCAGACCACAGACATGCACCTGGCCACCTGACTGCGGGTGTGCATGACCAGGAGTGCTGCTACAGCCCGGAGAGCCCACCATGGGCACAGGTGCTCCCTGGTCTGGCTCAGGGCACAGCGGGTGTTCAGAGCAACCTGACAGGCCCTCCTCCATGCCCGGGAGCGTACTGCTGCACTCTGAGAGGTGGCCGTCCAGGTCCAGGGTTGGAGGGAGACCTTGGGCTGCACTGCCCAGCTTGCTATGCCCATTGCCTGGTGGTTATGGGTCATGGAGCATGCACAGGTGTGGTGGTCCAGGGCACTGGCTTAGTGGAACGAGACTGCCTGCAGAGCGCACTTTCGGATGGACAGGCGCAGCCTCCTGCGACTCATGGAGCTTCTAACGCCC
This sequence comes from Sphenodon punctatus, assembly GCA_003113815.1. Classification (NCBI taxonomy): domain Eukaryota; kingdom Metazoa; phylum Chordata; class Lepidosauria; order Sphenodontia; family Sphenodontidae; genus Sphenodon; species Sphenodon punctatus. The sequence continues at coordinate 74,317 of QEPC01003218.1, forward strand.
TGTCAGGAGTGGAAGCACACCCCCATGTGGGCCCCCGTTCCCATGGTCCAGTGGGTGATCATCGGGGTCTGGGCCCTTGCAATACCCAACTTCTGCTAGTCCATCTTGCAGCACTTTGGCATCGGGGTGAGCACCGTTGCGGGGATCCTGTGAGACGTCTGCAAGGCAGTGAAGTGCATGCTCCTGGACCGTGAGATCCAGCTGGTGTACCAGGAGGCCGTGATTGGCAGCTTCGCAGTTGGAGGGTTCCCCAACTGTATGGGTGCCGTGGACAGAACCCACATCGAAATCCTCCTCCCATCTGATGGGGAAACCGTGGAATATGTCAACTGACATGGGTACCACTCCCTGCAGCTGCAGGCGGTCATGGACCACTGGGGATGGTTCATAGACATATACCCGGGCCACTTCTGGTGCAGCCACAATGCCCAGATCATGACCATCTCTCCCTTCTATGCCCATATGTACCACGGGGACTTCGTGGACATGGGGATGACCCAGATCAAGGGGGTGCTGATGCCCCCCGGCCTATCCACTCACCCGGTGGCTGATGAAGGCATACCAGGTTGCCAGGAACCCTGTGGAAGCGCTGTACAATACCTGCCTGTATGCAAGAAGGTTCATGGTCAAGTGGGCCTTTGGGGGCCCAAGAAGCACTGGAGGTGCCTTGCGAGCTACCTGGAATACACCGTGGAGACCTCAGCCCTTGTGATCGGGGCCTGCTGTGTACTGCACAATGTGTGCGAGACCAATGGGGCTGCCCTCGAGTACCCTGTGTCCTGGCGCCCTCCTGGCCCCGTGCCTCTCTATGTGAATGCTGAGAACCCGTGGGAGTACCGCTACTCAAAGCGCATCCATTCTGCCCTGACTAGGTGCATCATCCAGGAGGCCAAAGCGTGAGACCACGCACCATCATACCCACCACCCCTGGGCCCTCACCAGCACTCAGGGCGTGCCCCTAGATTCCCACCCACCCCCAGCCCCAGACCCATGAACAGGGACAGAACTGTGACTGTGGTGCCCAGGAATTTATTGTGCTTATCACCTACAGTTCACCCCCACCCCCATCACCCCCACCCCCACCACCCAGTGCTGTCTCCCACCCCCTCAGGTCACTCGTCCCCTTCCCCCCCTTCCCCAACATCCCCGAGGCCTCCCTCTCGGATGCCCTGTGGCCATCATGGAACTCTGAGAGCACCCCTCCCCCCCGCTGTCCATGTCCCCAACAGTGTCCTGGGATGCCTTGGTGTCCTGAGGGGCAGGAGTTGTAGGGAGGGTGGGTGGACCCAGGGCCAGAGGGGCCCCACTGGGTGACTGCTCCTTCTGGAGTCCTACAGGGACTGGTAGGCGGATGCACAGGCCCAGCGGGCATGCCAGAAGCTGGGGCAGTGGCAAAGGTGGTGGGGGCACCGAGGGGCCCCGCATCGGGGTCGGGGCAGCCAGGTTGCCCGGCGGGGCAGCGGCCATCATGTAGGTGCACATGGTCCCTGCATGCAGGAGCAGCGAGGTGCCAATGTCATGGGACCGGTCCATCTTTGCAGAGAGCTCCCTCACCATCCAGTCAATGGCCTGTTCCAGCCGCCCAAACACCTCCACCTACCTGCTGTGCTCCTGGTGTTCCCACCTCCATTCAAGGCGCACCTCCGCCTGCAGCCTCCAGTCCCTGGCCTCCACTTGTTGCATGGCCCTTTCGATGGCCGCCTCTATACGGTCAATGGATGCTATCATCCTCTCACCTTGCTCGGTGGTGCTGCGGACTATGTCCTCCACCTGCTCCTCCCTCCAGAACCGTACCCATGCATGGTGCTCCCTCATCCACTGCACTGGGGGTACTATGGGGCCGACTTGCTGGGACCCAGCAGGTTGCCCTGGTGGGGTGCAAGGCAGGGGTTGGTTAGGTGCCCCGGGCTCTCGCCCCCATCCCGTACCACAGCTGGGGGGTCATGGCCCCCCCTTGGATGGATGGCAGGTGCTCTCCCCTGGTAGCCCCTTGCATCCGGACCCCCTCTCCCCGGCACCACGTGGGCCGGGTCCCCCTGGCTGGCCTCCCCATCCCCCTCTCCCCCCACTCCTCTGGAGGCCTCACCTGGGACCTCTGGCTGCTCCTGGGGCTGCTCGCTGCTGTCCCCCTCACCTGCCTGTCCCGGGTGCCAGGGTGTTCCATGACCTGTGAAGATATGGGATAGATGGGGTGGGGGTAGGTGGAACATGTCCTCCAGTGACCCCCTCGCCCCTTTTCCATGGTCTGGGGTGTCAGGGGTTGCTGGGGGCAGCCCCACGGCCAGTGTGTCCCCCTTCCCCTCTCAGCCCATTCCATCCAGTCCACACCCCCTCCCACCCACTTGCTTACCCTCTATGTCGGTGTCTGATCCCTCCGATGCCGGCCCCTCTGTGTTGCTGTGGTCCCCCTGTGTCCCCTGGATGGGTGCGACCTGTGTCGCACACCCACCCCCCACACCCACACCCACCCCTACCCCTCGCCAAAAGCCTGACGGAACAGTCAGGTCTTACATATACGCCGAAACAGCAGGAGAGTGGGAGCCAGCCGAGCCTCCTCCGGGAGCAAATTCCACAGCACAGGGGTGGCCACCGAAAAAGATCTAACATTGGTGGCCACCCACCTCACTCGGGGAACCTACAAAAGGGCTCCCATGGATGATCTCAAGGGCTGCACGGGCACATGGGGAGTGAGGCGGTCCCCCAGATAAGCAGGGCCCAGGGTTTTTCTTGATTCCGGCTGATGGTTGCTGTTCAGACGTTACGTTTTGTTGTTTCCCGGTGGGAATTGCTTTGACCACCCTTTCAGAGATGGTCCAGGCTGGAGCTCCGGAAGGGTGGCTAGTTTTGTCCTCTGCTGAGGATTGTCTGTGGTGAACATCTGGTGACTGCCGAACAGACGTTCAGGGCCCTTTGGCCCCGCCACGGGGTTGTGTGTGGTTCACTGTGGTTGACTGCGATCTCGTAACGTCTGAAAACAACCTGAACCGAACTTTCAAACTGAACTCAAATTTGACTGAACTGTTCGGTCGAATCTGAACCAGCCCAGAAGGCCAAAAACCCCAGTTTTGATTGTACGAACTTGGTTCAGAAGTTCCGAATTTGACCGAACTCGAATATTTCGGTTGACCAAACTGAACTTTAAAACTGAACTCGATTTTCGAACCGAACCGAATTTCCGAACTCGGTTCTGTTCGCACATCCCTAGTGATTGGGAACTTCAGCCACACTAAATACTATTGCCAATGGAGGATCATGCTATCCATATAAATGAGACTCCCATTATATCTTCAGATTGTTGCCAGTTGCTATTTCTGGTGTGTCGTTTGTCCCTCTAGTCATAGGGTACTTTCTTCTGATTCTTGATTGGCTGACTGAGCCCTTAGAATATGAGGCTAATGAATGCTGTGGAGTATTGTGATATTTGGAGCTCTTTTGAAAGCCTATAGGTCCTTTTTACACTGACACTCTAACGCCGATAAAATAGGTGTTGTTACATTTTATTATACATGATACAGGGTAACACTGCAGCCCTGCAACATGGGCCCTTTTCATACAAGATGCCTCCACCCAGTTTTGCTGGGTGGAGGCATCTGTGTAAACACCACGGGCGGTGGATGTAGGTGTGTGCGTGCTCCCGCACAACACCCATCCCCACCCACCACCCACCCACAGAGCAACGGACTCCAATGCTGATTCATCTCGTGTGAAAAGGGCCCATGTTGCAGGGCCGTTTTCGAAGTCTTTGCAAATCCCCATCAACTTCAGTGGGATCGGAATTTTTTTACCTCGAGTTTCCAGTTTGCTTATCTGCAGAGAAAGGTTTAAAAATGTGACTGCTCTAGAATTCCCTCATCTTTAAATCCAAAAAGCAAAGAGTTCCTTCCCCCACAAAAAATTCACAGACACAGTTCAGATAGTGTTAGTAGGGGTGTGGTGAACTGGAGAAATGGATCCCTGATCCCTCTCAATTGTTTCATTCCCACAAGACACTCCTTGTCCCTCTTCCCCAGCTCTTTTTGTTTCCCATAGGAAATGTCGTGCCCTGCTGGGGGAAGGGATAGGGAATCACAAGATGGGGTTTGTGCTATGTGGCATATACTGCTGTCCTACTAATGCCTCACACCTCCTGTCCTTTTTCAAGAAGCATATGTTACCTCCTCTGGGAAGCAAACAGAACACAAAGGGTGGTGGGGAAGGGAAGGTCAAGGAATGTGTGTTTTCAGGTGATGGAGGACCTGGGTAAGAGGGGGCTTGGGCTGCCAGACGCCCCTGGTTGCATCCTTGCCAAATTTATTAATTTTTAAGATAATGTTATGATTTTATGCCAATCGTGTGCTTTTGGGGGAGGGGCCTGATTTATGGATTTTATTTTTGAACACACTTCCCAGCAGGGATGTTAAGACAAGCCAACATTCAGGCTAAAGCTTCAGAGGATTTGTGGGGTATTTTCACAAAGCAACCCTCATTGGAACATTCCCAAATAATGAATATGCCACTATTAACTGCTGTCTTAATTAATTCTGGCATTGACATTTCTGAAAAATGGGTGTAATGTATAAGCACTGCAATCTAGCAGTATTTTACCTCCCTATCTGTAGTTACTGCAGTGGCTTCCCACGTTGCAGGACCCTGGTAATTCAAACCAGCCATGTCTAGTGGTGAAGATATTAAGATAATAACAAACTGCTTGGTATATGATTCCATCAGCTCTAACGTCCCCCTGTGTTTCTCGTTTCTGTGTTGGGTGTTTATGAATGGCTAGACAAATAGTCAGAAAGGTCACATAAACTGCACGCCAATAAACAAATGTGGGAGCCCAGTACTCAGAGACCTGAGTTCAATGAGTTTCCCCATGTAGTCAGGAAAACTCAATGAACATGGGTTACTGCCAATACCCCAGGGTCCAGATCTTGTGCTCACTGACTCTTTTGTTGCTAGAAAGTGACCACTAATCACTGGTGTTTTGCATATTTCTAACAGAAGTGTGAGATTAGAGTCAAACTAGGAGGCTATAGATTCTTTAGCTCCTGAGAGCACATTGTACAGACACTGAGCAGGAAAGAGTCACAGGCAGGGGGAGGAGAGAGAAAATATAGACAAGACTGACAGACAGATCGAGGGGTTTGAAGACAGCCAGACAATGATTATGAATAGCCTCCTTCAGAGACGCGTTTGATGTGCTGCCCAAGGCCAGGTGGAAAATCTTTCTGCTGCTGCCTCTTGTGCCGAAGTCCTTTCCCCTCATTTTTCAATGCAGATTCTGCAGTTCAGTCAGTTCTTTTGGCACATTTGTTTCCCATTAAGATCCTCAGTGCTGTTTGACCGTGTTATGCTAGATAATTGCTTTAATAACAAACTGAGGAAAAGCTTTTGAACATTTTAGGAAGTCATTTTTCCACTGCTTAAGAAAATCTAACAAACCCTGACAGTGAACTGGGGAATAGCAGAAGAAACAGAAAGAAAGAAAAAAAGAAAGAAAGAAAGAAAGAAATATATTGCTGATGATCCACATACCTCACTCTTTTAAAACAATAATACTAAACCTTTAACCATCAGTTTGCATATACTAAATCTACTCCCATGGAAATCAATGGGACTTTTAATATCAAACCAAAGCAGGGGGGAAATGGTAGACCAATGCTAACCACTTTCAAAAATCCCTACCTTGATGGTCTGTATATGATTAAAAAGACAGCAGGGGTTGGTGGGGACAATAAAAGCTTGCAGCTCAGTCCAGACATGGAGCTAACATATTTTAGAGCAGATCCTCTCACATTAAAGTCAATGGCAAAACTCTTGTTGACTTTAATGGTGGAAGATTGTACTGTCCACCCCCAGTCCAGTCTCTGGGGTGGAATGGTTTGATTGCAACTCAGTTATATTGTGCTTCTCGCAGTTACTGTCCCAAGAGAATAAAGGTGGAAACAGAAGTGCTGGCCACGCAACAGCGGCGGCCTAACCTGGGAAGCTACAGTGGACATGGTCCGGATCGGATCAGGCTGCACAGCAAATATGCCCGTGGCTGGGCAGCTGGAGAGAGCAGGGAGATACACAAATGGCCCCACCCCCACACTGCTCCCAGCGCCCCACCCTCTGCCATGATGTGCAGCCATGGAGGCCAATGGTGGCCAGCCATGGAGGACCCAATTTGGGCTGTGTCTTCCAGGCCACAGCAGATGTTATAGCCCACTGTGGCCCACTTTGGCCCCATTGGGCAGACCTTAGCCCAGGCTATGACCTGGACATAGTCTGGGGGTGAGAGTCCAGACCAGCCGCTGATACGGTCTGGGGTAATCCCAGACCAACATCTGGCAGCGCCTGCACAAAGTCACTCTTTTCAGGTGAGGTCCAGTGCAAAGTGGATCAAAACAGACTACAGCGGCCCAACGTCATGTCTGTTTTTACCCTAAGTTGTGTGAAACTAATTCTAGGCTCTAATTTTTCTGCATAAGAACATAGCCACTCATTTTCATAATGGGTTAAACCAATGAACCATCCAGCCCAGTATCCTGTCTCCAACAGTGACCAGCACTGGATACATCAGGGTAAGTGAACAGAAAGAGGTCACATACAGAGTAATGATCCCCTCTTGTTCACTTCCAGCTTCCAGAAATCACAGGCTGATAGTAGCCATTGATAATTTGAATAATTGTAATTGATGGGTTTATCTTCTTTGAATTTATCTAATCCTTTTTTAATCCAGTTATGCTATTGGCCTTCACAACATCTCATGGCAATGAGTTCTACTGGTTAATCCCTCTACCTCCAGGGGTTTGTCTGGGATCACAATCAGCCCCGTCTGGAGAGCAATGAGAATGGGAAGTGATAGATACATAGGAGCCTTATGTTGCTGTAGCTGCCACCCCTGCCCTAGATTTTGCTGGGGCCTCCCTAGCACTTCATTTTGGATGCATGCAGCCCCCCACAGATGCCTGTTGCATCTCACTATGCAGGTGGCTTTTTCTACTGTGACCCAAAGTAGCTACTGATTTAGGTCAGGGGTGACTTCTTCTGTAGCTTGTGTTGATCCAACATTGCTGAAGCCCTGATACCAATACTCATTATTACTCTACGTCTGCTTTCTCTGGACTCAAGTTGGTGCCTGATAGTACTACTGTGCCTTTCACTGGAGTCAGTGTGCCAGTACAACCACTGCAATACCAGGCCCCCATTTGGTCTATGGCAACAAAGGGCTAATATTTTCGTATTCAGAGGCATCCGGAAAGCAGCTGTTGGAATGGTTTGGGCCTCAGCGATGGAAGCTGGCAGTGAAGCAAGCCATGGTTACAGGGAGGCTGCATGATCTCAGCTGCCTTTCTTTTTCTTTCTGCAAGTTTCTAGCCACGCAACCTCTGCCTGAGTGACTGAGAATCTCTTGATGACAGCCCTGGAAAGTTAATGAACTAAGAGGAAGAGGAGTTATCTCTGCCCAGAGATAGGGGAGCGTGAATTAAATGGTCTTTTGGAAGACGGGAAATAATTATTCTTCTGCTTCAAAGCCACGTCCGATTGAATGATGTTGCCAGCATGAATCAGCAATCACAATCACTGATGAAGATCCACTAAACAGATTGGTCTGAATAATGCACAGGGGAAAATGTCAGACTCATCTTGAATTCTGGCTCTCTCAACCCTACAATGGTATTTTTTATAAGGAAAGAGGCTATTTAAGTGATGTCAAGTTTTCCTATCTAGGCACTTCAAAGTTGGAGGAGCTGGGAGACACTTTAACCCCATTCCTGATGCAAACTTGTGTTTGGAAGGGAGTAGCTTAGAACTTTCCACAAGCCAGTGTTCACACACCATGCCACACCCCACATATATTAGATCAGGACTAGACTTGCCAACAGTTTTCCCACAAGTAGCCCCCTTCTGCTATTCCCTACAGCACCTCCTGCTGGAAATGCAGGAGCTGTGTGCTCCCTGCAAAGAAGTCAGCACATTTGCATTGTTCCAAACAAATCAAAGCTAAATAGACTAGGATTATTCCTACTGGAAGAAAGACACATTCTCCTGCAATTTAACTATTGTTGAAGTGACATAATGAAGTTAGGCATTAGTGCATGATCATTAGGGACACGAAGCTGGGTCTGTATGTGGGAGACTCATTAGAGGCGATTGGCCAGGCAGTGAATTCAGTTGGAAGTTATGAAGTGTAACTATCATTAATCTTATGGGAAGAAGGTAAATCTTGTTACAAAGTCTCCCTCCTCTGTCATAGAAGTTTATATCATTCAGTGGGGGAATGTAGCCTTATGTACTAGCCTATTTTTCCCAGTTAGTGGTTAACAGTGATATAACAACTGTCCAACATGGGGGTGGGGGAGCTTCTTCCTCTTAGCCTCAAAACTCTGTCCCTTCAAAATGGTGCTGGTTCCACCCACTCAATCCAGTTTCCACAGGACCCAAATATCAGCAGAGAGCAAAGTGGTACAGGAACCTGTTCTTTGATTTCAATCTCCCTATCTCCATAAGGCAAGGCCACATGAGATGTTATCCCACACTACCCCACATTAGCCCACGATGTAGCTACCCGTCTGCCCAGCAGCCACCAGATGTTTGCCCACTTCCGCCTCAGGGTGGTTGCCTGTCTGCTACGCAATACATTGGCCGGAGAAGGCTGGTGATGAATCACAGGCTACTCTTGCCTCATCCAGGCGAATGTGGAATCCTGGAGCTGCTTCCCATCAGGTAGGCTCCTGGAGCAACACTGCAAGGCGAGGTCCAAGAATTGGGCCCAGAGGAGCGCTCTCACCCAAACTTCAAAACAGCTGATAGAGGGGCAGCCTGGAGGAGCATGTTCACACTGACCTCCAAATAGCTGATTGTGGGGAGCCCCTCCTCATCAGCTGTTTTGTGACCAGACTGAGAGTGCTCCTCCGGAGCCCCCTCATCAGCTGTTTGGCAGCAGCAACTCCCAGGGACAGAGTCTGCTGCACAGTAGGTGTCTGGGAGTCCTGCCCTATGTGGACAGCTCCTTGGCCAACCTGTAGTGTAGAGAGACTTGTGCATCTGGATAACTTGTTGGGGGGAGGGGGAAACTTGTTTGGACTGCCCTCCCTGTCAGCCCAAAGCGTGGAGGCTGTGGTGACCCTCCCAGGGGTGGACAGGGGATCCATCTGGATCTGGCCCTATCTCATGAGGCTTTACTCATAGGTATTTATTTTCCTTGGAGACACCAGCACGGATCAAATTAAATTTACCATGTGGCAGAACTATACAAATGTGTCCTGATATGCTGGGTAGGAAAGGGACGGTTTTGTTCTTCCAGTCTAGGCACAAGTCTGGCCTTTTCTCGTTCCTGGAGACAGGGCCCTGGGAGCCATAGGACCTTCATACAAAGAGTCCCATTGCAATACCCTACCCCATGGCTTCATACAACATAATCCATAGAATTGTAGGATTGGAAGGGACATATATGGTCATCTAGTCTATCCCCCTGCTCCAAGCAGTGGCATAGCAAGGCTGTGGTGCCCCCCACCCCCAAGTGTAAGGTTTTTTTTCCCACCAAGTGGCAGCCCTCCCAAGGGGACCCCCGTTAAACCTTCCCCTGCAAAGATTGTATCACTGCCATCGCTCCCAGAGATACCCCTTGTAAGCAGCAACCTATCCAGAAGGAAGTTTTAACAGTGAGCAGGGTCCAGCATTTCACCCCTGCCCACTCTGAACATTTTTTCATTGTGGAGCCTTTTACAAGCAGCCTGAGCACCACTTGAAAATTTTTGGAATGGAAAGGAACACACTGTTGGCCCTGTCCTCTCCCTCTCCCTCTGAAAATTTCCTAGCAGTGTTGTCCACTTGCAAAGTCCAGGGCTCAGGCTCAACTGAGCCTCCTTATTCCATGGTAGCTATGTCCCTGGCTCCAAGACAGGATATCCTCTGCCACAGAATCATAGGCATACCTTGTTTCAGAACCTCACAACCCCATTGCCCCTAAGTTTTGAAAACTTGATCTGGCAACCATGGGGTGTGTGTGTGTGTGTGTGTGTGTGTGAGAGAGAGAGAGAGAGCAAAACTTGAACTGCAATTTCCACTACAGCTGATGAAAATATATGTATCATTTTTCAAATTTGATTAGTTTTACAAATTCAAAAAGGTATTAATTTTTATTTGTGCATTTGTGTCGTTCACATGACATTTCTTTGTCTAATAGTTATTATTAATTAATTCTGAATTAAAACAAAACCAAAAATTTAATCTGTAGGGAATTTGATCAAAACCTAAAAAAAATCCTCACCAAAGCTGAGATAAGCAAGCTAGAAAAAATTGAACAGGTAGCAGATGAGCAAGCCAGGCTTGAATCAAAGTCAAACTTGAAGCAGGCCAACTTTCTCAGAGTGGACAAATCTGAGGCCAAGTTCCCACGGACAGTTAATTTGATGTAGCTGAGCCTTACTTCTTTTTTATTCCTGAACTGTTCACATAAACAGAGTGCTAAAGTGAGGTTATTAAGGAGTAAGAAGAGAAGCATGTACTCTTGAAAAATCCCTTTGGTTTGTATTTTGAAGTAACTGTTCATCTGAACACTTATTTATTTATTTTATTTATTTACTTAAATTTTTACCCCATCCTTCTTTAAACCTCTGGGTGGCTAGCAACATATATAAAAACCATAAAAATTCATAAAAACAAATACAACCCCCCAACCATTTTGTGGGAGGTTTCCACAGTCCCCCACAAAACTACCCAATGCCATCTACCCACAAACTACTCCAACCCCCCTCACAACCCTACCCTAACTCACCCATCAAGCCCCCCCTGCCTGACACAACCTCCAGAAGATGCTCAGGCTCAGACTCAACCAAACCTCTGGGGGAAGGGAATTCCAGCAACCAAGAATGCCCCCCTGAAAGCCCTCATTGTACGAATAAAACTAACTGACGGTAACCACAGGGAGGCGCTCCTGCCCGATCGCAGGGGCCACAGTGGGTTATGGAAGGAAAGATGGTCTCTCTCAGATATGTGGTCCCACGCACCCACACCAGGTCCCACAGTCATGTCAACAACACCTCATGATCAATGGTATCAAAGGCCACCAAAAGATCCAACAGGATTAATAGGTCAGAATTCCCCTGTCAATCTCCATGTGCAGGTCACTGACCAAGGCCACAAGCACAGCTTCTGTGCCATACTCAGGGTGAATGGTTCCAGGAATCCGATGATATCAAAATTAGCCTGAGCTGTCAGGCAACCACCCATTCAGTAACCTTCCCTAAAAAGGGAAGGTTAGAAACAGGATGATAGCTGGCACTTATTAATGTGATGGTGGAGTTTCTCAGCTGGGGGGTTTGACTCAGTACTACATCAGTTTATATTCTTCATCTGAATGCTATTGAAATGGAGTAGTAAGTACTTATTTCGGTTTACCTTTATTTATTGGAATGTGGATTTAGCATGAGTATTTGTTGCCTATTGAGGCCTACATGAGTTTGAGATACTAAGGCCAGGATATCAGCATAAAGTAGACATCCAAGATGGTGGGAAGCCAATCTAGGAGGAAAGAACTTCAGGTATGCCAGTGGCAAGACACGGTCATTGATAAACAGATTAAATAGAGTAGGGGCCAGGACACATCCCTGTCTAACCCCACCAGGAGCATCAATTTCCCTTGTGAGAGTTCCTGATCTACTAACCTTAACCACAAGAGTAGAATTCCGATAGAGGCTTTGAATAAGAAATAGCAGTCGCTTGTCAATAGTAGAGCATGCTAGTTTAGCCCATAGAATATCCCTATTGACTGAGTCGAAAGCTGACTTCAAGTCAAGAAAAGCAACAAAAAACTGACTGTTAAGCTTCATATATTTACCAATCAAGTGGTCCAAAACAATACAATGGTCAATAACTGAACAGGACTTCCTAAATCCCACCTGTTCAGGGAGAATAATAATATTCTGGGTCAGAGGATATTGCACAGTGTAGTTTTGAGGAGTCTGTTTTGGAAGATCTTCCTCCCAGGCCCCCATTCACCTGCAGGGAGGTGTTGACAGTAATAGATTCCTTCAGCAACAATAAGGTGCCAGGAGTCGGTTATATATCAATCGAAATCATTAAAAATGGTAAGGAGTGGTAGGTTCTCCTTCTGTCTTCTCTTTATACAACAGTTAGCTGTATAGGATTTGTCCTGCCCTCATGGAGGAAGGCTGTGGTTGTTCCCATTTTTATAAAAGGTTCGTGCCAGAACCCAGCAAATTATAGGCCTATAAGCCTCCTTTCTACAATAAGTAAGATCTATGCCAAGCTCTTGTTGCCTAGGCTCATCTCTTGGATAGAGAATAATAATTCTTAGACAACCTCTCCAATAATGATGAAGGCCCAGAGGAGTCAATCAACAGTTCCCCTGTGAGAATACCCCAAGATTGGAATAAAGCTGGCTGGTTTAAGATTCTCTTAACCAAAGGGATAGAGCGAAAATGGACAACAACCCTTTGCAAGCTGTGGAGAGCAGGCAAAATCACAAAATATCTGATGAGCCATAAAGGAATTTGGATTGACATTATAAAGGATAAATGGGCTCTGATATCCATTTTAGAATTCCACAAAGGGAAACGGTCACCTGGTAAGGGTTGGATCTTAAAGGTAACTGCGGAGGAGTCTGGCTGCAACTGAGAAGAAAAATTAGTCAGGGGTTGCAATTTATTGTAGATCTAATAAGTTGACAGCCAACTATAAGAAGTCCAAGATTGTGGTGTTCTCAAAGAGGAGGAAGGTCTATAGCTGGCCCTTGGATGCCCAAGTAATTGAGCAGGTGAGGATTTTTAAATATTTGGGACTGCATTTCCATTACTCTGGTTCCTGGAAAGAATAGTATAATAGGGCACTCTTTGCTACTAAAGGATTATCTCCCCTCTAAGGAGACTATTCTCAAGATCAGGGGAAGATTTAATTAAGATGGCCTTGGAGGTATTTAACTGTAAGGCCAGAGCTAAGTTTTTGTACAGGGCAGAAGTATATGACCATTTGATAGCTGATAATCTTGATATCCCCCAGTCGAGTTTTTTTAGATTTTTGACTAAAGCCCCTGGAGGCACTCCAATGACTGCAATTAGGTCTGAATTGGGGTAAAGAAGTTGGGAGTATAAAGCCTGGGGCTTGGCCCTGAGACCATGGTCAAAAATGTTGGATCCTTCTGCCTCTGGTCTTGTGCAATTTTGGGGGCTTAATAAGTTCAGAAGCAAGTTTAGGATTAACATTGAAGCACATTTGTGCAAGATGGGCTTTTCATTGGACTATCTGCAGGGAAGGAACCCCAGCGTGGTTCGTTCAGAGATTTTTACGCGCTGGGATGATATGGATTGGCAAATAAATGTGGCAAAGTTTAGGGCCTCACCACATATGGCGGGCTACCTGTCTTGGATGCCACCTAAATATCAGGCTGCCACATATCTGAACTCAGAGATTTCTGCTACAGCTAGGAGATTGTTTTGGGGTGCCTGCTGCAATGCTCTCCCTACTGCACTTTTGGAGGGACGCCTTGGGGGCATTCCCTTTGAGGAGAGATTATGCCCCTTTGATTGTATGGAGGTGGAAACACTAGAGCACTTCTTTGTGAGGTGCCAGTTATATACTGCTCCTAGGGGGTTTTATCTTCAGCCATTGTTGGACAAATATCCGGGTTGTACTGACCGTTTCATAGTAGAAAGAGCATTGTCGGACTCAGACATCACAATCTCTGTAGTTAAATTTATATGTTAGGCAATCAAAACGAGGGATAAATTCCTGGTTTTTAAACCACTCAATTGTGATTTGTGTAAGGAACCATGATACATGGAGCAGTTTGGGAGAAAGTTTTGGATATTTGATACCGGTTAGTTGGTTTTTTTTCTATTGTATTTTATTTTATTGTGTATGTTGAACACTTGAATTAGGATCTCCTGATCTTTGTTTTTCTAATATGTCTTTATGTGTGAGTCTTGAATGTTTGATTGTTTGGTATGTTTATTTTGTTGTGTTTGTAGCAATGGCCTCTCGTCACGCTCTCAATAAACTAATTTGAATTTGAGTATTTGTTCAGTGGCGTAGAAAGGATGTGGGAAGCCTGGGCTCATGTCCCAATTATGGGCCCACCAAAGGGCAGAAGGGTGGGGGTCTTCCTAAGCAGCAGTCCTCCCAAAGGGGCACCCAGCCAGCCTTAGCCTCCTACTGACAACGTTGTGGTGCTGCCTTGGCTCCCAAAGTGGCTGTAACCCACAAGGAAGGAACATTTGAGACTAGCAGGACCATTGCTCCAGCCCATCCCACTCTGAAAACCTCCTTGTTAGCAGGGCCCTAGCAGCCTGAACACTACTAGAAATTTTCAAAGTGGTTGACTGTTGGTTGCCCACCCTCCCACAACCACTCTGAAAATTTCTTGGCAATGCTCAGGCCACTTGGTTGTAGATTCAAAAAGAACTACTCATTTTGGCTTCAGTATCCCTTTAAGTAGGCACATCATACTTCTCATCACTTATTACTAGTAAGTCACATTTTCTCTGGCCATTTTTACATGGGACATTCCAGCACAGGTCCACCCATCCCACACGCCTTCAGATGCCCATCTGAAGGTGGCATGGGGGGGCGTATGCTGGCGTGACTCACCCACAGCCCATTCATGCCCAAGCATTGAGCATCTTGGAAAAATCCAACATGTTCCATGCAGGGCAGGCACAGCCAGACAGGAATTTTGTGCCCCTAGGCCCTTCTCAGGCTGCTGCCCCCAAGCCCCGCCCCCAAGCCAAGCCCTACCTCCATGCTGCGTATTCATGGGTGGGGGAACCCCATGTGAACTATGTGGCACGTGTGCTCATAGTGAGTGGGGGTGCGTGTGCATGCCCACCAAACACGCATCCCCACTCATCCCCATGCATGGAGCAACCGGGGGAAATGGTGGTTGCTCCGTGGTTGCAGATAAGTATGTGGGGGTGTGTGAGTGGAGATACGTGTGCAGCCGTGTGCATGCCCGCCCATGCACCAGCGTGCCCACGAACCCCCCCAACCCAGGGAAGTCATGTAAAAAAGGCCTGTGAGGAGCCACTTGAAGAAGAACAGAAGGTTGCTACCTTGTAAACAAGGTTCTTTGAAATGGCTCCTAACATTCTCATGACTACCCTTCCAGCCCTGCATGGAAAAAATTTCTTATATTCCTAGAAAGGGTTGGAAGGAACTGTCATTCTGAGGGAGGAGAGTGCTTTTTATACTAGAGGAGTTTGAGACCATTATGTGGTCTATTATTTGAATAGGGTGAGCATGCCATGCACAACCCAGTTGTGAGAATGTTAGCAGTCATCTTGAAGAACCTTCTTTACAAGGCAACAACCTTCTGGTTACTCACATGGGGAGAAGTTGTTTGTAAACAAACAGCTTTATCTCCCAGTGATCAGTGTCCTGGTGTCCTGCTGCTGCTACTGCAGCACTACTAGCAGGAAGATGGCAGAGGTAGGTGAGGGATGGGGATTCAGGCAGCAGGCGTCTGCTGCAGGCAGCAGCCTCCAGCCGTGCAAGAATAAAAGGGAAAAAAAATGGAGCGAGGTGGTGCCAGGGCCAGGATTGCCACCCACCAGAAAACGTCGCCCAAGACCCAGCCCTAGGGGGCCTGCCCCTAAGTCTGGGCCTGAGGGCAGGCCAAACAGTGCATGGATTCAGGTGAACACTGATCGCACAGACATTCCTGGCTGTATGAACCCCTCACCAGAAGTGCATGGTCAGTCTGCGGTGGCGCACATGGACCCATTTAAAAAAATAGCCCCAATCATGCGAGAGTCCATATAAAGGGTTACTGGAGAAAGGACTTCAGAGTGGGAGTGGAGAAGGCTGGCTCCTGACTCTACCACCAACTAAGCATGTGAGTCACTCACCTCTCTGTTCCTCAGTTTCTTGCTTGTAAAACAGAGATAGCATTAGGAGCATACTTGCCAAGTAGTGTGAGACATGTAGACATGGCTTAATTTATGCCAGGAATTGCCAGGGCTCAGCCCCAGCACTTCTTCCAGACTAGGGATGGTCGAACGCAGTTCGGAAGTTCGGAGCTCAGGCCGAACTCGGCCTGTTCGGACGACTGAACTGAATGTCCGAATTGAACGTTCGAATGGCTGAACAGTTCGGAAAAGTTTGGATGAGTTCGGGGGTGGGAAAAACGTGACTGGAAGGTGGGAAAAACATGACTGGAAGTGGGAGGCAACTGAGGAGCAGACTTCCTGGCACCAGGGGTGGAGACCAGGGGTGGTTTCAGGGTCAAAAAAATAAAATAAAATCTAATTCGGTTTCGGTTTTGGTATCGATAGCGCTATTTTCGGTTGTTTGGCCGAACTGAACTCTGCCAAACCAAACAGCAGAGCCCGAACTTGGATTCGGACCGAATGACTGAACATCTGAACCGCGTTCTGTTCACCCATCCCTATTCCAGACCTTGACACTATTGCTACCCTGCAAGACCCCACCCATAGGTAAATGCAGAGGCACCAGTCACAGACCCAGGGAGATTTCAGACGTTATGCGGTCCCGATTCACCACAGTGGATTCCCAGTGACGGCGAGCAGGCTAACCACCCCCCCTCCCATGGTCAAATAAGGCCCCAAACAGATGTGACGGGACTGGGACCATGACAGGGAATCAGGCTGGCAGATCACAGGCCGGGACAGTGCAATAGATGTGACGCCGATTCCCGGCCATGGTCAAACCACCCAGAAGACGCCTGGTCAGCCCATCCTGGCTGCTGCTGCTGCTGTCCCTCCACTGCCTCCAGATGCAGCATGACTGCCTCCTCCCACGCCTCTACCGCCGCCTCCTCCACCTCCTCCTCCCCCCTTGATCTCTCGCCCTCCACTCACCTCTCCCTTCTGCCTCACTCCATCCCGCCCCTTCCCCCTGCTTCTGTGTGCCCTTTAAATCTCCCTCCGCTGCCTGGGTTGATGCTGGTTGCCTGGCAGTGATGCTGCATGCTTTGACTCCGGCGGGAATCAGTTTGCTTAATTCCGGCCGGTGATTGCCGGGCAGACGTTACTTTTTTTTGTTTCCCATTGGGAATCTCTTTAACCACGCTTTCAGATATAGTCTGGTCTGGAGGTCCGGAAGCGTGGTTGATTTTGACCCCATGTGGGTATTGACTGTGGTGAACATCTGGCGGCTTCTGAACAGACGTTCAGGGCGCTTTGGTCCCGCCACGGGATTGACCGTGGTTCACTGTGGTTGACTGTGATCTCGTAACATCTGAAAATACTCCCAGTCTCTTCCCTGCCAAGATTAGGACTGATCTATGGTGCTAAATAGCTGATCGGCAGAAGCTGCTCCAGTCCCGGCTTCCATCAAACCTAGGGTGGCCAGATATGCAAATTTAGAGGGTGCTAATGAGATATACAGGTAGCAGGGTTTTATTGGAGCCAATTCAGCCCTGAAACCTGTATTTCTCATAAGTGTCCTCTACAATTTGCATATCTGACCACCCTAATCAAACTTAATTCAGCTCTGAGCAAGGGCTAGCAAATGTAGGGATTATTACTGGTGCAGAGTTGAACCCTGGCACGTCCTTCTTTACAAATGAAGCATTGCCAGTAGATGAAATAAGAACACCCGTGATACTAAAGGATTAATGACCCAAGCACTCTAAACTTCATAAGAGAGGGGAACAAAGCATTTTGCAAACCCATGGGCTGCAGCGGCTCGTGGCTGATGTATTAATGTGGCACCAGCCTCTCAGATTTAAGGGGTGGAGGGCAATGAGGGTAGGAGACCAGGCAGGATATAGCTTTCTAACTCTTGAAACAATCACCAACATTAAGAAAGTTCACTATTCTTAGCTGTGTCTGGGGGCAATGCATAAGCTTTCCTGCTGAATTATGGAATATGATAGCTTTTATTAAATCCATTACAATTACAGCCTCTCTGCTAAGCAGGTTCTGGAATATAGAATAAGTAGGGTGCATAATTCCATATAAATATTTAAGATTCCAGTGCCTGGTACAGTTGTTGGGCTCTTAAGGGGCAGAGATGTACTTGGCTGGGGCCATTTGTAAACTTTCTAAACCCTGGTCCCCAGTCAGCAGTTCCTTACGTGCACTGCTGGGAAACTTGGACTGCGTAGGAACTGTGCTAGGCTTTGGACAAAATGGCTGTATCTGCTAGGGAGAAGCATGGACCTCCTCTTTTACCGAGGACAACCTTATTGCCAGTCTAGCCTGAATGCACCCATCAGTGAGCAGGAGGTAATGATGGAACCTGCTTGGTACCAGAAGGAAAGTCCTACTGGAAACACAAGCCTTGGACAGAGGGAGCAGAAGGATCAGGTGTAAGGAATGTACACTCCATCGCTCCTGACTACCTGGTAAGAAATGCCCCTGGATCTCAACACAGCTGGTTGCACCAAGGCATTCAGGAGAAGGGAAAGAGCTGGAAAAACGAGGGCACCAGAGCCAGGAGAGACATGCCTTTCACATGGTCAAAGAAGTCTGATGCAATAGCAAGACTTCCCCTGCCTTCCCTCCCAAATAGTGACAGTGGCAGTGCCAAGCTTTAGCTTCACCTCTGCACAGCCAGCCTGCTTGCACCAAGTGGCAACAGTAGGAGCAACTGAAGTTTAGGCAGTCAGACTTGGCAGCATCTCAGGCCCACATGCTACAGAGCCCAGTCATGTCCAATGGCTCCAAGAGTGAAGGACGAACAAAGGCAGCTGAGATCCTCTGACGCTGCCCTGTCCTCCCAACTACACCTTCTCTCCTGTCTCTTGTCCCTTGCCTAGTGCCTACACATGCTAAAAAACAAGGGTCTAGTATCTAGCAGGCTTGAAATGGCCCATCCGTGCAGCAGTTATGAACGTGTTACAGAAAAAAAGAATATCTTGCATTTTTTAAAAAATAAATAGTTTATTTTATCTAATACAGAAAATAATTATTTATAAAATTATAATATAAAAAAATTATTTAGTCTTTATCTTGCTTAGGGGAGGGTGTAGTAATGGGACTTGTATTCCAGGAGGGCACTGGTTTGGGGACGGTGTGGGAATAGGTGTGAGAGGATGGTTTGGGGGAGAATGTGGAAAGGCAATTTGAAAAAGGTGTGGGGCCACTGGCTTGGAGGAGGGGTTGGAAATGGGAATAGCAGACATGGGGATGCTAGCTAGTGGAGGATGGAGAACAGGGCTGCCAGCAACTCACCCTTGAACATCCATCCATGGGCTGCTCTGTGCTAGACTGCAGTGTTGGAGGCTGCAAGATGAAGGTTTCACGGCAGACTCCCAAGGCAAGAGACAGTGCTGAGAGGCAGAGTGGATGCACAGCACTTTCTGAGGGGCAGTGCCCCCACCTGGAATTCCCCCAGTGAGTGTTCAATCTCCAGAGCACGTTCCAGAGAGAGAGAGAGAGAGAGAGAAGTTTTTATCAAAATGAAATTCTAGGGATATAATTGTTCTGAAACTGTTCTTGGCCATGCGCGTGAGCGAGTGTGCGTGGGATCTGCAGGCCCTCAGATCGGCCCCATGTCGGCCTCTGGGTTTTGATGCTGTTGACATTTATATATTTATTTATTTATTTAAGGCATTTATACCTCGCCCCTCCTGCATGCAGCTTGGGGTGGCATTGGCTACATCAAAATGAAATTTCCCAAAGGTCAATTTTTAATCTGGAATCCTCGAGCCCAGTTCCAATGACAATGACAGCCACGAGACTGGGCATGTCTCAGGGACACCATTTCTTCCAAGCCACAGCAGGCTTCACCCCTGTTAATGGTGCTTGTTGGTCCAGTCCTGGTTTTTCACAGCCCATTCTTAATCTCTACAGAAATTTGGCTTTCCCAGCAAGAATCTTTCCCATATTTTCCCCTTAACACAGAGCAAACTACTCTTGGGTTCACAGGTCCATTTCCTCTGTTCCAGGCCAGCTTACCTTTAAAGGGAGGCTGTGTCTGGGAGGCGTGGCCTAGCCTCAATCAGGTAAACTCAACTTATGAATAGACCTGAAACATAAAAATCTCTGTGAGTGCTGTTTCTATTGGAAGCAGGACAGTCACTGAGATTCTCACGACATGGAAACTTACTGGCTTTCCTGCTTTTTTCGTTATTTTTTGTTATTTTTCCCAACTTGTACATGGATGCCACAGGCTGGTCCCAATCCCCAACCCCAGGCGCTGTGAAGATGAAACGTACCATAAAAGTGCTGTAAAACTTGTAGAATTCCTTGAAAGTGACAAAATGTCCTTGAAATTGACAAACAAAATCCTGGAAAGGGATGAAAATGACAAAAANTGTTAGGCAATCAAAACGAGGGATAAATTCCTGGTTTTTAAACCACTCAATTGTGATTTGTGTAAGGAACCATGATACATGGAGCAGTTTGGGAGAAAGTTTTGGATATTTGATACCGGTTATTTGGTTTTTTTTCTATTGTATTTTATTTTATTGTGTATGTTGAACACTTGAATTAGGATCTCCTGATCTTTGTTTTTCTAATATGTCTTTATGTGTGAGTCTTGAATGTTTGATTGTTTGGTATGTTTATTTTGTTGTGTTTGTAGCAATGGCCTCTCGTCACGCTCTCAATAAACTAATTTGAATTTGAGTATTTGTTCAGTGGCGTAGAAAGGATGTGGGAAGCCTGGGCTCATGTCCCAATTATGGGCCCACCAAAGGGCAGAAGGGTGGGGGTCTTCCTAAGCAGCAGTCCTCCCAAAGGGGCACCCAGCCAGCCTTAGCCTCCTACTGACAACGTTGTGGTGCTGCCTTGGCTCCCAAAGTGGCTGTAACCCACAAGGAAGGAACATTTGAGACTAGCAGGACCATTGCTCCAGCCCATCCCACTCTGAAAACCTCCTTGTTAGCAGGGCCCTAGCAGCCTGAACACTACTAGAAATTTTCAAAGTGGTTGACTGTTGGTTGCCCACCCTCCCACAACCACTCTGAAAATTTCTTGGCAATGCTCAGGCCACTTGGTTGTAGATTCAAAAAGAACTACTCATTTTGGCTTCAGTATCCCTTTAAGTAGGCACATCATACTTCTCATCACTTATAACTAGTAAGACACATTTTCTCTGGCCGTTTTTACATGGGACATTCCCGCACAGGTCCACCCATCCCACACGCCTTCAGATGCCCATCTGAAGGTGGCATGGGGGGGGGCGTATGCTGGCGTGACTCACCCACAGCCCATTCATGCCCAAGCATTGAGCATCTTGGAAAAATCCAACATGTTCCATGCAGGGCAGGCACAGCCAGAC
>QEPC01003218.1:97208-108604 GCA_003113815.1 Sphenodon punctatus
CTCCTCTTCCCTCCTGCTCCCTCAGCAAGCACAAGCACTTTTTAAATGCCAGGGACATCTTGACACCTCACCTAACATGAAATATTGGACCAAAGCACATACTTAGCATACTGAATATCTGTCTTACATTAGCTCCGCCTTAACTAATGGAGTCCACTAGCATGGCTCCATAATTACAGGGGTGGGCAAAGATCCTAAGTCCAAGAGCTGCATAGCAAATGTTTCATATCAACAAGAGCCACAAGACTTGTTAAATTGATCACAGACTCCCCCAATCCCAGGGATGGGTCATCACAGCTTCCTTCCTCAAACCAAAGCTTTGGTTCTCATGCAGTCTAGTGGTTTCAGGAAGTAGCAATAATAGCACAGGGCCTACTCCCCTTGATTCCACAACCCCCATGAGGCTCCAGAAGTCAAAATGGTACTTGGGCTTCCCTTGCTTCTGAGAGAGCTGTATGGACACCTCCCCAAGCAGCCACTCATGGTGAGACACAGTATAGGTGCCTGAGAGCTGCATGCAGCTCCCAACCCACCAGTTGCCCACCTTTGTTATATTAGTTTATTTATACTTTAATATCTCCTAGAGACACATTGTGCAGACAGCTTCCTGCTCTAAAGAGCTCATAGTTTAATAAGACAAAGAGCAATAGATGTAACCGAGGTAAGTGTCATGCCTGAATTAACAGCAGGCCAGTGGTGGAGATTAGGGTTGTGCCCTAGCCACTGCCAGACACTCTTTTGTTGACATAATAAAAAATGGTAGCTCTAAATTTTAGAGCAGGAGTAACAGTCATAGAGAAGCCATCCCAGCCACCCCCAGCAGTGGGTGCTGTAGGGAATTGATGGTAACCCTGCTGCTACAGTCAGCCACTCTCACAGCTAGTGACTGGGAAACTCTGAGGGACTCCAGCACCAGAGATCAGCATAGCCAGGGTTGTGCCACTCTGCTTGCTTCCCCAATAGCACACATTATGGGACAGAGGTGAATGGACCCCTGTCAACCCTCATTTAGCTAGAGCTGAAATGAGTACTTGCAAACATGGATATATCTGACGAATTTCTGGTATCCAAATTGAACTAAATATTTCAGGTACATTTTGGTACCCAAACTGGTTTTCGCTTGGGTACACAAAATACAGAAAACTGGTATACTGAAATATCAACAACCGGTATACCAAAATACCGATTTTGTCTGAATTTTGTTCTGTTTTTTTCCGTGGATTTCAGGGTTTGGGGGGCATTTTTTGGTATTTCAGTATACCGGTTGTCTGTATTTCATTATTCAAGTACTTGAACAATATTTAGATACTGATTCAGATACCTGAAACAGTACCTGAAAATGCAGGTATTACCTGTGGGTACCAAATCAGGTCCCTGTTTCAGCTCTACCCTCAGCATTTCTCATGGAGCCTGCTGGAGTTGGGCCTTAACTTGTCATGTGCTCACTGCTGGCTTCTTGAGGCAGGTGACTTCAGTCTCCAAAGGTTAACTTCTGTAAATGGGACTGGGTGGACCATAATGCACTTTTGCTGGGTGCAGGTTATATGTGCATCATGGTCATTCCCCATTTTCCACCATCCTCCCAGAGTTGATTATGATTAATAATGAAGAAAATATTCATGGCAAATAACATATCTATCACTTTAACCCAATTCAAATCATATCTGCCAAAACAGATAATAGCCACAATATGGGTCCATCTCCACGCCTCAGAGTGATCCCTTTGGTTCACTGGGGGTGCCTTTTTGGAGGTCCCCCGTGTAAAATGGGGGGCTACGATGGAGAGGGCATTCTCGGTGGTTGGGCTGCAACTTTGGAACTCCCTCCTGGAGGAAGTCCGCCTGGCCCCAGGTCTGCTGGCTTTTAGCCAAGTCTGCAAGACCTGGCTGTTCACCCAGGCCTTTGGAGGGGAGGGTGGGGTAGTTGGAGATAATTTGGGGGGGTGGGGGTTAAAGATTTTTTAATATATTGTTGCATTTTTTAGTATTTTTATTGTATTTGTATGTATTTTTGGTTATTGTACGCCGCCCCGAGATGCCGTAGACATGAGTGGGGTGGCTAATAAATATAAATAAATAAATAACTAAAAAAAATAAATCTTTGCTGAATATCCATTTGGGGTTTTCATCATGTCAGCTTTTTTCGTTATTCAGTTGTTTGGTTACTTCACTTTGGCTACTGGTGCACGTGCAGTAACTGAAAATGAAGTAAACCAAACAAATGAATAACCAAATAATGCAACAGTCAGAAACTGAATAACCAGATATGTGAATATTTGTTTTGGATATGAATGTAATTCAGGTATGTGAATGACTACCTGAAAATGCAAACCATATCCATGTATACAAAACCCACGATTCCTTTCAGCACTAACTAAGAGGAGCTGCAAAGCCCAGTTTGCTCTGGCCACAGTTTCTAACAATCACAATCGCAGCCTCTCCATTCCTAGCAGTTGCCTACCTAAGACCCAGTGCCGGAGTGCTGCTTCTTGAGTAGGTGATCCCAGTTTCTGTTTATGGTGCCAGCATCCCCAAAAGCACTAATGAGCTTCTCTGCGAAGTGGGAGCAGATGTCTCTCTGTGTAACAGTAGTGAGACAAGACATGTTTTCTGTATTCTCCTTCCCACACCTGCTTCCTTCCCCCTCCCACCTGCCCTTCCAGATGACGCTCTAGGTGTTTACTGCAGCTACTCTGTAGATATGTGCTAATGATAACCGACAGCTCTAAATGTGCAGTTTCAGCACCTTGCTGTCCCAACTTCTCATACTTAAGAGGCTTTAGTGCATGTTCCAAGGTGTTTAGATAGCTTCCTGGGCAGCTGTTTCCAGGGACTGAACTGCTTTGCTAGGAGCAGAAGCAACGGTTCTCCCCCCATCCCCGCCATGCTTTGTTGGCTGCGACCTTGCCAGTGTTTGCCTGTGACGTGTAAATGAGCAGCACGCTCATTAGCAAAGGGAATGTGTAATTTTCCCCCATTGTGTAGAGGAAGGCTCCGAGCTGACAAGAGCCGAGCCTGTGTTCCAAAGTCTAAAGCAGTTGGCAGATTTCTCAGTACCAGTTTTTCATGCCCCCAAGTGGGTCAGAGAGCGGAAAGGGTGATGGAAAGGGAGGGGGGAACGTGTGCGTAGGAGGGAGATGGAGGAAGAGTTAGCAGGAAGGAAGGGCCATTTGCAAGCCACCAGTTTTGAATTTAACTCACATGGGCCTTATGGTGGTGCTGAAGGGCCTGTTGTACTCGTTTGATTGACTCGGGGCTTAATGCTGCCTGCCACTTACCAGCACTTGTCTTTGCTCATTAGCACAGAGTTTGTGGGCAAATATTTAGATATTCAAAAGAGGAAATGTTAATCTTTGCAGTGCTTGCTAAATATTTAAATGAGGCAGTGAGCAAGCAGCCCTGCTCACAGTTTGACATAGGCTTCCAGAGCAGGAAGATAAATGCCTTTTGGAATGAGTTTATGAGCTACCAACCTGTTCTCAGGACACACAGGTCTTTGCTTTGTTTGTCATTGGGTGAAATTTGCCCTCTTATTGAGGTCTGGCACACCACATACTCACAACTAATGCCCTCTAAAGTCCTCTTTGGGGAGCATAAGTAGGGTTGCAACCATGCATCGTCCTTTTGCTAATCCTCTGTAAAGGAACCAATCTTAACATCCAGAGTGGAAGATCATGCTACAGCCAGTGGGTTCTTGTGGACCAAGGGAAGCAGTGTGCCATCTCACTGGTAGTGGAAGGTCTTACAATAAATGCTGTGTGAGAAGAAGATGATAAGGAGTGACAATACTGGTATTCAAAGCACTCCAGTACTTGGCACTCAAATAAGCAGGAGAAGCAATCCTTTTAAATACAACAGAAACCCAACAGGAATTGTCTTGCAAAGAGGACTGTCAGTTCTCCCTTTGGGAAAAATGGCTTAGAGCTGAAATGATTTATCATGTTGAACAAATTTTTTGTTGGAAGTGGCTGATTTGCTACTTTCCTGATAACGCAGAAACTTCTTGGGTTTTGCAGTGATTCACTTAGGTTCCTGTTCACATTTTGGGGTACTGTCATCATTTTTGACAACCTCAGATGATGCAACTAACAAAAGGGATGAAAATGTTGAAAAGTGTCATAGAATCTTAGAGTTAGGAGGGACTGTGATGAAATGGGCTGTGGCTTCTTTAACCTGACATGTCCATCTCTGTGGCCACACCCTATAGAGCCATGGAGCTTCTAGGCTGAAGGGGAATTAGTCTGGTTGGGGAGGCTGAAGGGGATGGAGCTCCAAAGAGAGAGAGGGAGAGAGAAGTAGCCTTTGAATTCTCCAAGGTACTAGTGATCTTCTGCATGCATGCCTGGATGAGTAATCCCAGACTCAGTGAGTGCCAACGTCCCACACACCCCATAGGGAGCTGCACAACACATGGTGCAGAATGTGGGCAGCTGGTTGCCCCTAAAGGAATGGGGAAGAGAAGTGAGAGTGCTCAGACTGATGGTGGACCTGGAGAAAAATCTGACATGTGTGTCTGAGAGCTTGTGGTGGCAAGTAGCTCAACAGCAACAACAGAAACAGGAGTTGTTACAGCAGCTTGTTACTCAGCAGCAACAAACGGATGACAAAGCAGCAGCAACAGCAGGACCAGTTGTTAAAAAACCTGGCAGCACAACACTAGACACATCAGCAATGGTTACTCCAACAGGTACTGCCCACACGGGAGGGTGTAGGAGCCCAGGGATCTGCTGGGATGGTAGGCAGAGATTATGTACTAGTAAAATTAGCAAAGATGGGCTCAGGGGATGGCCTGAGAAGAAGGTGAAGAAGCTGTGAAGGTGGCTGTTCTAGACATGGCATTCCTGAAGAAACAAACTGCTTTTATTTCCAAGAAGTTCAATACCACCCCCACCCACCACCCACCCCCACAGCCAGACCTCAGGTGGTGGACCAGAAGTTTAAGGAATACTGCTGGTGATGCTTGAACCCTGAGGCACATACTTGGCCACAAGTGGTTAAATTGGTGTTGCTGGAATAGCTTTTTCATATATTGCCTGCTGGAGGTTGTACATGGATCATGAAACATGATCATGAAACAGTTCCTGGCTAGAGAGTGGCCGGGAGCTGAGGACCCTGAGTGTGGGGTCCCCCTGGTCGAGTCCAACTTGACTCCGACTGACAGGCAGTGTCGAGGAGGCCAACGGGAGTGAGGGAGAATCAAAGGTTCAGCCTCTTCCACACTCCATGCCCCCCCCCTGCTGCCTGTCAGTCTCAGCCAAGGGAAATGTGGGAGAGACAAGGCCTCTGCCCCTCCCTCATTCCCCCTGGCCAAAACAGTCAGGTAGCAGAGGGGGCTAGCGGAAGTAATGGAGAGGCAGAGGCCCCACCTCTCCCACGCTCCCTAGCAACTTCTGGTGGTGGCGGGCAGCATGGTGGCAGATTTAATCTGCTGCCACGGTGCCCGCCCCACCCGAGGTTCCGAGCCTGACCCAGGGAGCCGGCCTGGTATAGGGGCCAGGTCGGCAGTGGCGGCGGATCAAGTAAATGATCCTGAAATGGCTGGGCTTGGGGATGGGCAGAGGGGAATGCCCCTCCACCCATCCCCGAGCCCAGGCCTGGGTAGCACGCCACCCCCAGACTGAGCTGGGGAGTGCTCCCTGAGCCAGGGAGCATTCCGAGGCCTGCCGGCTGGCAGCACCACAATAGGGCCCTGCCTTTGTCCCCCACCCTGGACCCCGCAGTCCCTGGGTCCCGCAGTCCTGCCCCAGACCAACCCTAGCCAGGCCATGGGCAGGGGAAAATTAGGCTCTCGGAAGGGCATCCTGGCAAAGGGGAGATAGGAAAGGCCTGGCTTTCTAGCTNAGGGCCCTGCCTTTGTCCCCCACCCTGGACCCCGCAGTCCCTGGGTCCCGCAGTCCTGCCCCAGACCAACCCTAGCCAGGCCATGGGCAGGGGAAAATTAGGCTCTCGGAAGGGCATCCTGGCAAAGGGGAGATAGGAAAGGCCTGGCTTTCTAGCTTTTGGGCCTCCTAGAAAGGAAAGTATGTAAAAATGAGGAAATAGTTAGAGGGAAACTTAAAGGAGCAGCTGCAAGAATTAAATATCTACAGGCAGTGAGGAGACTATTTAAAAACACCATCTTGAAAGTTCAGATTAAATGTATTCCACAAATTAAAAAAGGTAGGAAGAGGACCAAATGTCTGCCTGTGTGGCTAAATTGTGAGGTGAAAGAGGCTATTGGAGCCAAAAAGGCATCCTTTTAAAAAATGGAAAGAATCCCAATGAGGTAAATAGGGAAGAGTATAAACGTTGCCAAAGGAGATGTAAAAAGTGAATAAGGCAGGCCAAAAAGGAATTTGAGGAGCAACTTGCTAAAGATGCTAAAACTAATAATAAAAAGTTTTTCAAGTACATCAGAAGCAGGTAACCTGCTAGAGAGTCAGTTGGGCCATTAGATGACCAGGGAGTGAAAGGGGTGCTTAGGGAGGAAAAAGACATTGCAGATAAGCTGAATGAGTTCTTTGCTTCGGTCTTCACTGCAGCGGATATTGGGGAGATATCCACACCAGAACCTTATTTTGTAGGTGATGAAATGGAAGAGCTTTCACAAATCAACATGACTCTGGAGATGGTTCTAGAGCACACCGACAAACTAAATACTAAACAAATCACCAGGACAAGATGGTATTCACCACAGAGTTCTGAAGGAACTCAAATATGAAATTGCAGACCTACTGTAATTTGAAACCTATCGCTAAAATCTGTCACTGTACCTGAGGACTGGAAGGTGGCAAATGTAACCCTGATATTTAAAAAGGGATTCAGAGGTGATCCTGGAAACTACAGACCAGTAAGCTTGATGTCTGTGCTGGGCAAAATAGTGGAAACTATCATTAAGAACAGAATCGGTGGGCATGTTGATAAACATGGCTTAATGGGGAAGAGTCAACATGGATTTAGCAAAGGTAAGTTATGTCTCACTAATCTGTCAGAATTCTTTGAGGGTGTAAATAAGCTTGTGGACAAGGTAGATCTAGTAGATATAGTGTACCAGGTATAGTGTACCTGGATTTTCAGAAAGCATTTGATAAGGTCCCACATAAAATACATAAAAGGTCCCACATAAAAGATGGGTAACTGGTTAAAGGAAAGGAAGCAAAGAGTAGGACTGAATGGTCTGTTTTCACAATGGAGATTTGTAAAAAGTGGTGTGCCCCAGGGATCTGTATTAGGACCGGTGCTGTTTAATGTACTCATTAATAATCTGGAAAAGGGCATTAAGAGTGAGGTGATCAAATTTGCAGATGACACCAAGTTATTCAAGGTAGTTAAAAGACAAGCAGACTGTGAAGAACTGAAACAGGATCTTACAAGACTGAGTGCCTGGGCATCTAAATGGCAGATGACATTTAACGTGGACAAGTGCAAAGTGATGCACATAGGGAAAAATAACCCAAACTATGAGTATGCAATGGGTATTAAGCTAGGAGTAACCACTCCAGAAAAGGATCTGGGAGTGATTGTGGACAATATACTGAAGTCCTCAGCCCAGTGTGCAGCAGCAGTTAAAAAAGCAAACAGAATGTTAAGAGTTAATCACAAAGGGATAGAGAATAAAACTGAGGATGTCATAATGCCTCTATACAAATTAATGGTGCGACCATACCTGGAATATTGTGTGCAGTTCTGGTAACCCCATCTCAAAAAAGGCATAGCTGAACTAGAAAAGGTGCAGAGAAGGGCAACAAGAATGATAAAGGGTATGGAACGGCTTCCATACAAAAAGAAGCTTGACAAGCTGGGTCTCTTCAGTTTAGAGAAGAGAAGTCTGAGAGGGGACATGATAGAGGTTTATAAAATCTTGAGTGCTGTGGAACAAGCAGGTAGAAAATGGTTATTTACCCTCTCAAATAGTACTAGAACTAGGGGACACTCCATGAAACTAGCTGCTGTTAGATTTAAACCAAATAAAAGGAAGTACTTTTTCACTCAACGCATAATTAACTTATGGAATTTGTTGCCAGAGGACATTGTCAGGGCCAGTAGTATAACTGGGTTTTAAAAAGGCCTGGATAAGTTCTTGGAGAGCCAGTCCATTAATGGCTATTAACCAAGAAGTTTACGGGATGAATTTACTGTCGGGAGCTGGGAGTGAACAATGGAGAATGGATTGCCCATTGTGACTGTTGGTTCTTCTCCCATGAGATTGAGATTGGCCACTGTTGGAAGGCAGGATGCTGGGCTTGATGAACCATTGGTCTGACTCAATATAGCACTACTTATGTTCTTATGTTCTTAGAGAGGCCTTTTCTGAGGGGTGCAGCTCGAGAGGGCCCTGGGAGCAGGGACACCAAGTCCTATGGGTCTCTCAGGCTGACAAGAAGGGAAGATATTACAGGGACACCTAACAATAAGACGAGGGACACCACTCCCTCATCTACGCTGGAGGCATGTTTCTCCTGCAGCCAACTCAGGATTTTAAGGGTGATTGCCCATTTATGGTCTGTAGCTAAGCTTGGGTGGACTGATGAGAGCAGAGCCCGAAAGAAATCCCCCATCCAACTAGTAGGGCTGAGCTGAGAGCAAATGTTCCCATTCCCCAAGGGAATACCAACCTTTCAGGAGTGATTGAGAGTGTCTGTCGATACTTCATCAGTCTCTGGTGATTCTGCACTTCCATCCATTTTTATATCAGCACCTATGATTTTTCATCATTTCTCATCAATTTCATCACTTCGTAGAATTTTCCATCACTTTCTGAATTTCTTTAGTCATTTTTTCATCACTTTTTGTCATTTTCTGGGACTCTTGTGACAGTTTTACAGCATATTTATGGCACTGTTAAGACAATTCCGATCACTTCCTCAGCACTTAACTAGTACTTTTGTGTCTCCACAGCCCCTCGGGGGCTTGGAATTGGCATCATGGTGCTTGGAATCAACCCAGTAGCAGGTCTGTTCAACTTATGAAAAACAACAACAAATGGTGAAAACAGCAGAAAAGCTGGTAAATTTCATTGTGCAAATGAAGGTGAATGGCCTGTTCTGATTGAAAGAGCATTCACCACGATTTGTCATTTCAGGCTTACCAACTAGTTATTCACATATGGGTGGATGGGTGAGAGGTAGTGGGTAGGGCTGAAAACTTGATTCTCACATTTCTCAATGGGAATCAGGTTTCTCGGCTTGTTCTTGCAAACGAGAATGAAGAAAGTATTGCCTGGATTCTCACTTAGAAATGCAAGAATCTTGAGAACATCCCTCCCCCATATCCAAAACCCATCTGGCTTGCCTGGCTGCCTGTCTGATTTCAGGGAGACAGGGGAAGGGAAAAGGAAAATGATTATCTAATCAATTCTCTATATAACTATTCTAACCTAATCTATATGTCTATAATATATATCAATTCAATTTAAGTTTATTATGCATAGCCATAGGCCATTGGCAAACCACATAGGTACACACAAGTCAAAAAGGCAAACAACAAAATATCAGAGATAGTACAATTAGCTACAACAAATAAATATATGAAAGGAAAATTATTATCTAATCAATTATTTATATAACTATTCTAACCTAATCTATATGTCTATAATATCTATCTATCTATCTATCTATCTATCTATCTATCTATCTATCTATCTATGTCTATATGTCTATAATATATATTGATATCTAATCTATACTATCTATCGATATATAATGTACAGGGGAGAGAAGGGCAGGGAAAGGGAAAAGGTAGAATGTAGGGTATATGAGGAAGGAAAGTTATTGGTAATACAATGAGGGCTAGGGAGAAATTTTTGTGTGCAAGCTACACAGTTCTGTAAACGCAATCTGACAAGCAGAGCACTCACAAAACGGAGAGAAAAAGCCTGGCCCTCCCATTATAAAGGGTTGCAGTGCCCTCCCCCAGAGCCCCCCTGATTGGTTGTGGGAGACAGCAGGCATTCAGCAATCACAGAGTGCCATGAGACTGCTGGAGCCTGCTTGCGCTGCTCATTGGCCAGCGATACATCCATCAGATACTGTGGAGCTGCTCGCCCCTCCCAACACAGGCACAGTTCAAGAGTTCAACCCTGTTTAGGGCTCCGAGATGTCTGCTCCCTCCTCTCCTCTCCACATTTTCCCTCCAAAACCCATCACCAACTGCCACAACGATAACAACATTGTGTTTTTTTTGTTATCATTGTTGTTATTCTCGGTTGTCATTTTCATTATTGCAATAACGAAAATGAAAACGAGAATTTTCATTTTTGATATTGTAATAACAAAAATGACATGCACACCCCTAGTGGGTGGGCGCATGATTCTGGGGGCCATCTCACAGCCACCCATCTTCCCACACAGAGCAACTGGGAAAAACCCAGATTGCTCATTGTGGCAGGGAAGGCTCTCTTAGCTTAGAGTAGCCTGGATGAATAGGGACATGGACGGATTCACAGGGGGGGCTCAGGGGGCTTCATCCCCCCCCCATTTTGTTGTAGCTTTCATTTTCATTGGTTTCAATGTAAAACACACTTTCGGCTGTAACTTAGTTGTTTTTCACTATATTTGGCTGAATCTTGGGCTGCATATACCTCTAATGGAAGGCATTAAGTGTAACAAATTTCACAAGGAATGAGTAAAGGAATCCAATTTTAGAAGCAATTGAATCGTTGAATTGAATCGTTTTGGCTTTCATTTTCATTGGTTTCAATGGAAAACACATTTGTGGCTGTAACTTTGTTGTTTTTCACTATATGTGGCTGAGACCTGGGCTGCATATACCTCCCATGGAAGGCATTAAGTGTACCAAACTTCACAAGGATTGAGTAAAGGAATCCAATTGTAGAAGCAATTGAATTATTTTATTTTGCAAAATTCTTCATATACATTCATATACATTCTTAGCAGTAACCTCTCTGCCTCATATCTAATGTAGATGACACTTGACAGGTTTACACCCTTTTCCATATTTACTATCTTTGCCAACTTTCAGAAGTATTGGATAAATGGTCCTGGTGGTATAAGCAATTAACATATAAATGTATATCTGACTAACATCTTTGTAGTCCAACCAGTGTACATGAAATTTGGCAGGGCTGTATATAACAACTTCATTATCATTTCATTATCATCTCTGCCACATCAGAAAGCTGTGATAAAGGGTCCCAATTTTATATGCCTGCACAGCATATGCAGAGAAGGAGCCTATGCCAGGGATTCTCTTACGTCACTGTGGTATAAGATCGGTTGGTGATGCCAATTGGCCAGCAGAATGGTCAACCAAATATCCTTATTCTGTGCTGTGACATTCCCAACATCTCTCCCCCACTTGTTACTGGAAAGTCAGAAGCATCTGTTTAGGAAAGAGTCAATAGAGAGTCTCTTATGTCCTCTGTCACAGTGCTGCAGGATGTGATTGTGATGATAATTG
>QEPC01003218.1:145778-156926 GCA_003113815.1 Sphenodon punctatus
TGGTCTTGGGGAAGTGTAAGTATTCCCCCCGGGACCTCACGTGTGGAGTCCCGCAGGGTGTCTTTCTGTCCCCCCTCTTGTTTAACATCTATATGCAGCCATTAAGGGAGATCATGAGGGGGTTTCAGGGCATGCAGTGCTATCAGTATGCTTATGACACTCAGCTCTACCTCTCCTTTTCCATCGACCCAGGCCATGCAGTCTCCTTATTTTCCCAGTGCCTATCAGCTGTGGGGGCTTGGATGAGGTCGAGCCATCTGTAATTGAATCCTGACAAGACAGAGGTGATGTTGGTGAGCGAGGGCTTGGGGGATCTGGAGGTGGTTGAATCTCCTCTTGTTGGCGGGGTTCGCCCTCCCATGGTCTCTCAAGTGCAGAGTCTGGGTGTGCTCCTTGATTTGTGGCTCAGCCTGGAATCTCAGGTTGTGGCTGTGGCAGAGAGTGCATTTTGGCAGTTACATCTTGTCCAGCAGCTTCGGCCGTATCGCTCAGACTCCGACCTTGCCACTGTCATCCATGCCTTCATCACCTCGAGGCTGGATTACTGCAACACGCTCTACGTGGGGCTGCCTGAGAAGCTGGTCCAGAGGCTGCAGCTGGTGATGATGCCGTGGCTCATCTCCTTACGGCAGCGGGTCGCAGGGAGCACATGCCACCAGTGCTCCGGGCTCTGCACTGGCTGCCTATAAAGCATCGGGCCAGTTTCAAGGTGTTGGTTTTAACCTTTAAAGCCCTTCATGGCCTGGGGCTGCTTATCTGCTCAGTTGGCTCCCACTCTCTTGCTATTTCATCACATATGTAAGACCTGGCTGTTCCATCCGGCTTTTGGCGGGGGGTGGGTTGGGGATAGGGTGTTCCCTGCATATTGTATTTTAAAATTGTTTTATTGATTGTTCACAGAGGGAGAACAGAGGGAGAGAAGTAGTGTAACATTCACGAAGATGCGAGGTCCCAGCCCAGGTGCAGCATTTGCTGCGTACTGTTCATTTACCGCATTGCCATGGGTACTGTGTTACTTCTAAGTTTGTTGTTTTTGCATTTCTGAGCCAATCACTTTGCAAATAGCCCACCCCTTAACGTCTACTCCAGGGCCTCCAATCAGAATTGTTCTTCTATGTTGTTCCCTTTGCTTTGACTGAACAGCAGCTGGATTGCAGATTAGTAAAGGAAACTGCATGCCATCCAATGAGTGACAAGGAAATACAAAGGGAAATGGAGTGTAAGAAATGGGATATTGGGTCACGATTACTTCTTAGGATTTGGAATGGATGGCAAAGTGGTAAACAGCTAAACAGTAAATGGAATCCCGGTAAGCAGGAAGTCGGTAAATCGAGAAACAAAATGTTGGTTGAGACATTAACGAGTTCCAAGAGGTTCTTGATTTGATCCAGATAGTATTGTGAACCGGGATTCCATCAAGATTTGTCATTCTGGCAAAATCTTGTTACAGTCCTAGTCCCATTTAAGAATATCCTGCGACCAATGGTCACAGAGAAGATGGAGCAGACTTGTTCTCTGTTGCTCCTGAGGACAAGGATAGAACCAATGGACTCAAATTACAAGGAAGCAGATTTCGGCTAAACATTAGGAAGAACTTCCTAATGGGAAGAGCATTTTGAGAGTGGAACAGACTCTGCCTAAGGCAGCGGTGGGCTCTCCTTTGCTTGAGATTGGCCTGAAACAGGCAATCACAGTGAATGCTGTTTTTGTTGGAAGCAAGTCATTAGCCTTCATTTGTACAACAAGCTGTTTTGCTATTTTTCACTATTTTTCACTAGTGGAACACAACACGAACTGAGCTACTACCAACTGGCTTAGTAGCTTAGTAGCTTGTGCTTTATATAGCTAAGCAACACAAAAGTGCTGGAAATTAATGCAAAAGTGCCAGAATTTGATGTAAAAGGACAGTCCTAAAAAAATCCCAAAATCCTTGACAGTCCCAAAGAAGTCTGGAAAGTGCAGATATTATGGGAAATTGCCAGTGTCCATCTTGCAATGGTGGAATACCTGAATCATTTACCAGTGGGGAAATACCAATGAACAGTCATACACGTTCCTGAAAGGAAGGTATTTCCCAATAGAAAGGGAACACTTGCTCTCATCTCAGTACCACTAAGGCACACCAGCTTCTGTATCCAGTAGAGGTGTGCACTAGGGACCCGTGTCATCTTTGTTTTCATTTTTTAATTTCTATTATTTAAATCTGTCATTTTTGTTTTCATAAATATCAAATTGTCATTTTCGTTTTTGCGTTCATTTTTGTTTTTCATTGGTTTAAATGTAAAACACATTTTTGGTTGTAACTTTTTTGTTTTTGAATATATTTGGATGTCATTTGGGGTGACTATACCACAAATGGAAGGCATTAAGTGTACCCAATTCCAAAAAGATTGAATAAAGAACTCCAATTTTAAAAGCACTTGAATTATTTTATTTTGCAAAAATCTTCATATACATTATTAGCCTCAAATTTAATGTAGTTTAAACATAGCAAGTTTATACTCCTTCCTATATTTACTATCTCTACCAACTTTCAGAATGCTTGGATAAAGGGTCCTGGTGCTATAAGCAATTAACATATAAATGTATGTCTGACTATACCAACTTTGTAGTCCAACCAGTGTACATGAAATTTGACAGGACTGTATATCACACATTCATGATCATCTCTGCCAAATATCAGAAATATGTGATAAAGGGTCCCAATTTTATATGCATGTACAGCATATACAGAGAAGGAGCCTATGCCAGGGATGCTCTTATGTGTTGCTGTGGTATAAGATCAGTTTGTGATGCCAATTGGTCAACCAAATATCCTCATTCTGTGCTGTGACCATCCCAACATCTCTCCCCCATTTGTTACTGGGAAGTCAGCAGCATCTGTTTAGGAAAGAGTCAATAGAGATTCTCTTATGTCCTCTGTCACAGTGCTGCAGGATGTGATTGTGATGATAACTGGACAGCCTGGATGTGTAAACTATGTCTCCTGATTTCTGCTATGCTATCCCCAAAGTCCTAGTTATGTCTCTTATGCTGCCTCGAAGCCACTACCAATTGGTCCTGTAAAGCTAGAAGCATGCAGTAATTGGCCAGTGAATGTGTCTGTCAGTCTTTTGGGTTGCTCCACCTCCTCCCTCCTATAGTCTCTCACCCCCTGCCATTCCAGGTGCCTGCCTCTGACTGGCACTGCATGTGCTGCTATTTACCTGAATAATGGTCTTCACAGGGACAACATAAATTGCTTATAAAATTGGTTCCCTTTATATAATTGTCCTGTAGTTCATCTGAGATGACAGGAAATGTATGTCATATATTCCTGCCAAATATCTTGGAAACAGGATGGAATATATATACAAATGGTACAGCTGGAAATGTATATTCAAGTTAATGTCTTATACCATCAGGACCCTATATCCAATCTTTCTGAAAATTGGCAGGAGTGTTACACTTGTAGAGTGACATAATATCACAGGTTTCATGCAAATTGAGTGGCAGATAAAGAATTTGTAGTCATGAATGTATATGGATCTTTTCTTAAAATCACAATGTTCAATTGCATCTAGAATTGGTTTCCTTTATCTAATAGTTTTGATATTTTGTACACTTAGTTCCCTCCATTAGGGGTACAATCTCCTCAAGTTTCATCAGAATTGAATAAGAAACAAAAACGTTATATCCAGACATACATTTTTTAGTTTTTCCCATTATTTCAAAGATAATATCTTGTTTTTATTTCTATTTTCATTATTATTATTTGTTGTCTTCATTATTGTAATAACTATAATGAAATGACAATCTTCATTATTGTTATTGTAATAACAAAAATGACATGTACACCCCAAGATTCCAGCATAATACCCAACTACCTTCAATGTCAAGATTAGTTTATTAAGAATCAGTTTATGTTGTAATCCTTAAGAAACATATCAAACTGAAATAAATCACATCATATAAACAAGGAAAATATAAAATAATACAAACAAATATATGATTATCTAAGGCATACAACCCGGGCAGCAATTCTAAATCTTGAACCATTAATTGGCTTGGAAAAATATTAGTAGTCCTGAGACCTTGCTCTTTAACAGAGCATAAGAGTGAGCACTCTTACCCCCTGAGGTATACTGATCCTGCTATACACAGGAATCAAACCCAACTCAGTAACTATGCTGAGAACAGACCTTCAGTATTAGCTAATAAGGAAACAAACCTAGCACATAATTCCTCAGCTTTATATGCAAATAAAGCTAACCTAGTTAAGAAATCATAATTACTGTGCTGGAGGAACCAAGTAATTTTCTCGTGCTGGGAGAAGGCAGTTAATACAGGAGGAAGGGGGGAAATGAATTTATTCCTAGCTAGTGTATAGACGGGACAGCCCAACATGTAATGAACCATATCCTCAATACTCTCCAGACATCTTGGATAACATTGCTCTAATCGAGGAATTCTAGTTCTACTGCCTTCTAGGACTGCAGTGGGCACCTGATCAAGTCATAGGCCGCTTTTAGACGTGCAGCTGGATCAGGCGCGGGAGCGGCAAAACAGCCGCGGCGCTGTTTTAGACAAACCGAATGCGGAAGTTGTGCGCGTGATCCGGCGCCGCGCATTCTTTTCCGGCCGCGTATGTCACCCCAGAGAGATCAGGGTGGTTCGCTCGCGGTCGGCAAAGAATGCGCGGCCCCGGATCACGCGGACAACTTCCACTTCCGGTTCGTCTAAAACAGCGCCGCGGCTGTTTTGCCGGTCCCACGCCTGATCACAGCTGCACGTCTAAAAGCGGCCTTAGTTGGGTCAGAGTCCTCCACAGATTCCATTTGAGTTTAAGTCTAAGGTATCTTTCCATACCCCAAGAATGCTTTGCCAGGATGTACAAGGGAGCTAATGGGGAAAATCTCACACAGCAATATCATTCTGTCTAGCCATGTCCTGTACATGCTGTATCATAAGTATGTGATCTTCAGATGTAAAAAAAACGTTGTCCACTAGAAATCCAAGATATATATTTTCCCAGACCTGCAGTTTTCAAAGTATAATAGACAAAAAAACAACCAAGGGGTTTGCTTGGATCGCTCAAGGGCCATATGTTCAAGAAGGAAAAGTTTGGTCAAACAAAGGGTGATTTCAGATGTTACAGCTGCCCGAATTGACCACGGGCCGTGGTGTGGTTCGGACCACTGGTGGGGGTCAAGGGGTGGGCGAACAGATGTTCCCCCTTCCCCCCACCCATGGGGAACGAGACACCATGGCCCGCGGTCAATCCAGGCAGCCATAACATGTTGGCTCACCCTACCGTGGAGGGGGTGGGGCCGTGCGGTGCTGCATGCGGCCGCACGGCTCCGCCCCCTGCGCGCTGGTGTCAGCCTGCCCCACAGCACGATGGGCAGGAAGTGTGGCCTATCCAGCCGCACCGCCCGTCCGGGACCGGGAAGGTGAACCCCCGACTGTGGTGAAGGACGAGTAAACAGACGTGACGAACCTTTCACCACGGCCGTGGTGGCCTTTGACCACACTTCATTACCTCCGGGTGGTGAGAGGTAACGAAGCATGGTCAATGCAAACACGGCACGTGTTTGACTGTGGTGAACATCTGACGGGTGTCACACAGACTTTCACCACAGTTCACCATGGCCCGCATTTGACTGTGGTCATGGCGGGGTGAATATTCACCCCGTCACGTCTGAAATCAGCTAAAGAGGCGAATAGGACAGGACCGTAACCAATACTCTAACAAACATATGACTGAATCCATCCCTGTTTCTAATCTTAGGAAAGGTGCCAGTAAGGAGAGGGAAAAAACCCCAAAGGACCTCAAAAACTTGTTCTTGTTCTACATCCTTCTTTACTACATAACCCCAAACCCCTGCACCATACAAGAACTGAGAGTTGACTGAGGCCTCATATACCCTTAATGGGTCCTGGACAGAGTATTTATTTAGCAATAGAAGCGTCCATTATTTTGATTGCCCAAGCAGATTGAATAGCTTTGCTTTTAATTGTTTGCACTCCATGTCAATGGGACAGCCAGGCACCGAAATACTTATAGTTTTTCACCACATCAATTTTATTTTGGGCTATCCACCAGAAACACCTTCTAGTCCCCGTACCCCAAGCCATAATTTTGGTTTTATTATAATTGACCCAAAGTTGACTAAGGAAGCACAATTGTTCAAATTCTATGATGGCCCTCTGGAGTCCCGCAAGTGTTCTTGAAATGATCACTGTATCATCTACAAACATGAGCAGGGGGACTTTTCTTATTATCAGACTAGGAGGATGAACATTTCCATTGGTCATCCCAGTAATAATATCTACCATGTAGAGGTTGAATAACAAGGGAGCTAAAACACAGCCCTATCTAATAGGGATGGGCAAACGCAGTTCGGATGTTCGGAGTTTGGACCGAACTCGGTCTGTTCAGAGGTCCAAATCAACCATCTGAACCGAACTCTCGAACGACTGAACAGTTCGGTCATGTTCGGATGAGTTCTAATGAGTTCAGAGGCAGGAAAAATGTCTTTCCAGGGCGGAAAATTAAGTTTTGGTTTCAAATTTGTTTCGGTTTTGGTTTCGATTTCGCTATTTTTGAATGTTCAGCCAAGTTCAGCCAAACCGAACTCAGCTGAACCGAACCATCGAACCAGAACTTGGGTTTCGAACTGAACGACCGAACATCTGAACCGCATTCTGTTTGCCCAAGCAGTCGAAGGCAGCTGATAAATCAATAAATGCCAAATAGATAGAAGACTTCTTAAGAGTGACATATTTTTGTCTTAGATATTGGATAGTAAAAATATGGTCTGAGCCCGAAAACCCCCACAAAAGTCTATCTGATAGTCAGGAATAGGATTATTTTCCTCTACCCAAAAAGAAAGATGGGTCAACAGATCTTTGCTGTAATGTTGATTAAAATAATGGGACTGTAGGAATGGGGATCATTCCTCATACCTCTTTTATAGATAAGGACGATAGTACTTCCCTTCCAATTGTCCAGGATGGTACAAGAATCTATGATGCTATTAAACCAGACACCAAGAACTGGTATCCACCACTCCTTGTTATATAGATAAAATTCAGCAGCTATGCCATCAGGGCCAGGAACCTTATTGCAATTCAGGAATTCAAAGAGACCTAATAGCATCTCGCTCATTAGATGGTAAAAGGACATATCGGTGTTAGAAAAATGAGTAGCCTGGGCATCGCCCAAACCACTCTGATTTTGCACATTGTGATGCAAAATATTCCACACATTGGCCAGCAGTAATATTAGTCTCAATGTTCTTTTATTTGCCTGAGCCTATGGACACCATCTGCCAGAACTTCTTAGGGTCTTTACTAGTAATGACTGACCTAATTTTTTCTCATTGCTTGATGGAATATTCCATTTTCTTTTTCTTTGCCAGATTTTTGTACTCCCTGCTCAGATCACAATAATCAGAATAATCCATAAAATCATCCTTTTTGAATTCCTTAGCTCTCTTGTTGAGAGTTTTTTGCCTTAGCAGCACAGTCCCTATCATTCATACCATGGTGCACCCTTGGATAATTTGTGTGTGTGTGTGTGTGTGTGTGTCGTAATATCCAGAGGGATAAGGAAATAAGGTTGTAATGCACTAAACAAGAGTTGAAAATAATTAAACGCCTCCTGCTTATCCTTGACCTGCATAATACGGTTCCTCAAACATGCAATCGTCTTGTCTTGGATGACATTGTTAAATTCCTCGACCAAAGTTCCATCACATCTGAGTTTCTTATTAACCAAACCAGGGTAAAATTATGACAATACTGAGGAGGGTCATTAGATCCCACTCCACTCAAAAAAACCAAGTTACTTGAGGAACCCTGAACTTTCACTCACATCAACGGGGGTAGATGATCACTCTTGGGGTGAGGAAGTATGAAAAAGTCCACAATCTCCCTCCAAAGATTAGGATCAACCAGTATGTAGTCTATTGTAGTTGTACTGAATCTCGATACAAATGTCGGATCTGAGGAAGTAAGACTAGAAAAGGATACACTGACCAACCTAAACATCAGATCAATTGTAGTTATTATAGTTGTTGTAACCTCTGCCCTGAGTAATTTAATCCTACATCCTGAATACCAGACGATCAATGCCAAAGATTTCATTTATAAAAATATAATCTTCGTCTTCCCAGCAGAGCCCCTGCTTGGACAGTAAAGTTTCCCGCTACAATAATCCTAGCCAGGGGAACTTCTACCCAACCACCTTTATTACAGTCACTGTTGGTTGTTGAAGGTTATCAAATGAAAAGCTCTTCAGAAGGGAGCCCTGTGCATCCTTACTACAGGGAGTTAGCTGCTTTCCCCAAACTGTTCCAAAGCAGAGCTGAAGCAAATCCCAAATGTGACAAATTCAGACTATTCCAATCCATTTTAATGAAGCATTATTCACTTGTCCCTTTGCAGTTTCAAATCTTCCTTTTGATATTTTTGGTTCAGAATGTCAGTTACTTGAGTATTCGGGAATTTGGCAATTTGTGCCGGGCAAATTAGTGGAAAAAAGTTGTTAAAAACAGAATTATTTGGCATATTGATAAATACAACATAATGGGGAAGAGTCAACATTGATTTAGGAAAAGAAAGTCGTGTCTCACTAATCTATTGGCTGAGTAAGAGAGTGTGGATAAGAGTGAGCCGGTCAATATAGTGTATTTGGATTTTCAGAAATCATTTGATAAGGTCCCTCATGAAAGACTCTTGAGGAAATTAAATAGTCATGGGATAGGTGGTGGTGTCCTATCGTGGATCGGCAATTAGTTAAAGGATAGGAAACAAAGGGTAGGTCCATTTTTGCAGTTGAGAGAAATTAATAGTGGAGCACCCTAGAATCTTTAATGGGACCAGTCTTGTTTAATATATTCATTAATGATCTGGAAATAGGAATAAAGAGTGGGTGATCAAATTTGCAGATGACACAAGTTATTTGTGGTAGTTAAAACTAGTGCTGCAACTTGGTCCAGGCTATTTGCCTCAATTTGCTGAGTATTGAATTTCTGAGGACTTGCCCTGAAAATCTGGTACTCGGACAAGCCTCAGCCAAGTGCAGGGAAGAGGGTGGGCAGAGGGAAGTAGATGGAGGGAATAGTGTAGCAGTGGCCAGAAGAGGAAGGGAATAGGCCAGTGTGGGCCTGGAAAGGGGGGTGGGTGGAGGCCTAGAGGGGGCTCAGGAGTGGGGTACTTAAGGGTGTGAGGGCCTAGTGGAAGTCAGGGGTAGTGTACTTACCCTCCAGAGGGGGTCCTGGAAAGCGTGGCCTCTACCTGGGTTGGTAAGTTAAAAGAAAAAGAGGGAAAAAACTGGGCATGCTCGGAAGAGCCTGAAAGACACTTTCTGAGCTTGCTCAGACCTTTCCAAGATGGCACTGGCAGTGTCAGCATGCTTCAGGCACTATCTTGGATGTGGCCAGCTGGTTCTTCTGAGCATGCCCAGAACTTCTGAGCATGCCCAAAATTGGCTGGCCACATCTAAGATGGTACCCACAGTGTGCTGACACTGCCAGAGCCATCTTGGAAAGGTCTGAGCATGCTCAGAAGGGGCCATTCAGGCCCTTCTGTGCATGCCCAGTTTTTCCCCTTTTTCTTTTTACTTACCAGCCTGGGAAGAGGTTATTTATCACAAGACCCCCTCCGGAGGGTAAGTACACTACGCCAGGTCCCTCACTAGGCTCCCACCCGCTCTTCCATAGCCCCTGCAGGACTATTTCCTCCCACTAAGTCCCATCTGGCCTCTTCCCCCCACCCCCAAGGACCAGCCAGAACACCCAGAACTGGTCTACGGACCCTCAGAAATACTCACAATTTAAAATTAAAATAAAAAAAAAATATTCACAACAGGAGGATCTTGCAAGACTGGATGACTAGGCAGATGAAATTTAATACTGACTAGTGTAAAGTGATGTATATAGGAAAAAATAATCCAAACTATATGTACACAATGGTGGGCTCTAAATTTGGGGTTACCACTCTGGAAAAGGATCTTGTAGTCTTTGTGAAAAATACATTGACGTTCTTAGCTCAATGTGTGGCAGCAGTCAAAAAACCAAACAGAATGTTACAAATTATTTGGAAATGGATAGTGAATAAAACTGAACATATCATAATGCCTCTATATAAATCTATGGGTGACCGCACATTGAATATTGTGTGCTGGTCGCCCCATCTCAAAAAGGATATAGCAGAACTAGAAAAGGTACAAAGAAGAGCAACAAAAATGATAAAGGGTATTCGCTACCATCGTCGCTGGACATCGTGCAAATGCTCCCGTGACACCCACAGGCCAGGTTTCCCCCTCTGCTGCCCAGACTGTTACCACCTAGGTATATCCCCATACCTCCCTCGCCTCCTCACCCTCTATCTCCCCCCTCCTTCTCTCCCTTCTCATGGCTCCCCTCCTTCTCCCTCTCCCTCCTCCAGTGGCCTTTCTCCAACCAACCTACCCCTTGTTCACACCCTTGCCCATTCCCTGTACGTCGACATCCACCCACCCCCACCTGCCCTCATCCAAACCTTCCACAGCCCATTGTGGCCAATGTGAGGCCGGTGCAAGACCCAAACCCTGCAAACCCGGACGCTCCACATCCCCCAATCTCATCCGCATCCCATGCCTTCCCCAAAACCAATTACCTTTTTCCTGCTCCCTCTGGAACTGCCGCTCTTCCATGGCTAAAGCCCCCTTCATCCATGATCTCTTCTTCTCTCGCCCCTTTCAACTCCTTGCTCTTACAGAAACCTGGATCTCATCCTCCCACTATGTTTCCCCAGCCACTCTATGCTCGGGGGGCCTTTCGTTCTCTCATCGACCCCACCCTGAGGGTCAGGGGGTGGCGTGGGTTTCCTCCTTGCCAAGCCCTGTCAATTCCGAACCCTTTCCCCTCCTCCCTCCCTCTCCGTCCCTTCCTTTGAGGCCCACTCTGTGCGTTTATACTCCCCCCTACACCTTCCTGTTGCTGTCATCTACCACCCCCCCAGGTTAACTCTCCTCTTTCTTCCCAGAATTTGAATCCTGGCTCACCTTCTTCCTCTCTGATGACACCCCACTCTCATTCTTGGTGATTTCAACATTCACGTCGACACACCTTCCATGCCCTCTATCTCCCGCCACTGGCTCACCCCTAACGTCCGCTACCT
>QEPC01003218.1:214319-231058 GCA_003113815.1 Sphenodon punctatus
GGGAGGGGACAGGTCAGCCCACGTGGCTGGCCTCTGCGTTCCCCCCCTAACCCCCCAACAGCTCACTGTTTGTTGGTTCTTTCTCCCGCAGGTTCCAGCGGGCAGCGGAGCAGCGGCGGTGGTGTCAGTGGCGGCGAAGCGGCGGAGCAGCGGGGCACAAGCCCCCCCTCGTCAGCGGAGAGCTCCCAGAGCCCCCCTGCAGCGGCAGCAAGGCAGGTGAGTTGGCAATCCCTGCAGGCTTCTGCGGCTCAGCTGCTGTCCCTGGGGCTTTAAGCCCCCAGCTACTTCCAGGTGGGGGGGAGGGGACAGGTCAGCTCACGTGGCTGGCCTCTGCGTTCCCCCCCTAACCCCCCAACAGCTCACTGTGTGTTGGTTATTTCTCCCGCAGGTTCCAGCGGGCAGTGGAGCAGCGGCGGCGGTGTCAGCGGCAGCAGAGTGGCGGAGCAGCGGGGCACAAGCCCCCCCTCGTCAGCGGAGAGCTCCCAGAGCCCCCCTGCAGCGGCAGCAAGGCAGGTGAGTTGGCAATCCCTGCAGGCTTCTGCGGCTCAGCTGCTGTCCCTGGGGCTTTAAGCCCCCAGCTACTTCCAGGTGGGGGGGAGGGGACAGGTCAGCTCACGTGGCTGGCCTCTGCGTTCCCCCCCTAACCCCCCAACAGCTCACTGTGTGTTGGTTATTTCTCCCGCAGGTTCCAGCGGGCAGTGGAGCAGCGGCGGCGGTGTCAGCGGCAGCAGAGTGGTGGAGCAGCGGGGCACAAGCCCCCCCTCGTCAGCGGAGAGCTCCCAGAGCCCCCCCACAGTGGCAGCAAGGCAGGTGAGTTCGCAATCCCTGCAGGCTCCTGGTGCGGAGGGAGGTGCGGAGGGAGGAGGCGAGGCAGATGTGGGCAGGTAGGGAGACCTAGGCATTGAGGGCAGCGAGGGAGAAGGGATGAAGGCGGTTAGGAGAGCATGGGAGATGAGAGAAAGTGAGGGAGGAGACAGAGGAGGAGCGGAGGGCACGTGCAGGAGTGTGTAAGGATATTAGGGCTGAGAGGTAGGGGGGAGCTTGGCTGTGAAGTGTTTTATAGGTGAATACTGGAGTTTAAACCAGATGTGTTCAGCAAGGGGGACCCAGTGGAGAGAGGAGAGGAGAGGCTGCATGTGGTCAAAGCGACGGGCTGAGTGGTTGACCTTGGCAGCGGAGC
Organism: Sphenodon punctatus; assembly: GCA_003113815.1. Classification (NCBI taxonomy): domain Eukaryota; kingdom Metazoa; phylum Chordata; class Lepidosauria; order Sphenodontia; family Sphenodontidae; genus Sphenodon; species Sphenodon punctatus. The sequence goes on from QEPC01003218.1 coordinate 215,500, forward strand.
TTTGGATGGCGATAAGGGGGGACAGGTTAGAGCAAGGGAGGCCAGTGAGGAGAAGGTTGCAGTAGTCGAGGCGGGGAAATGACCATGGCATGGTTTGAAGGTAGGATGCGAGTTAAAGATGAAGCCCAAGCTGCGAGCTTGGGGGACAGGGAAGATGGAGACTCTGTCAATGGTAATTGACAGGGAAGAAGGAGAGGAAGGATTGGGAAGGAAGATCAGGAGTTCAGTTTTCGCCATATTCAGTTTCAGTTACAAACGGGTGGAACCATGTCAGAGGGGGAAGGGGAAAAGATCTATCACACCCCTTTCTGATCTAACCCCGCCTTTTATGGAATATCATGATTTCATGATGTTCTGAAGGAGGTGGGGTCACATCAGAAAGAGGCCAGTGCAAAGGAGCTGTCACACTCCCTTTCTGACAACCCTCCCCTTGCAGAGTATTGTGATATCATGCTGCTCCAAAGAGGCAGGCAGAGCTATGTCAGAAAGGAAGCAGGAAAGCCCCTATAACCTGCCTTCTTTCTGACTGGTGCAGCACTGAATAGTAATAAAATTATTCATGAGTATTTCCAAGTTTATGAGAATGGCTCTGAGTGTTCAGCCTCAGTACTCACTAAATACTCAGTAAAATAAAACTGAGTACTGAATATTTTCTGAGTTGGGGGGGGTGGAGTATGTTGCTCAATCGAAGATTTTCCGAGCACCAAGTACTGGACTGATTTCTTGGTACTATGTACACTCGAGTCAAACACTCATTAAAAACCAAGTAATTTCAAATACCGAGTTTCAGCACTATTTCTGACATGGCTGCCCTCTGCTGTCCCTAGAAGCACCTATTCTCTAGGTTAGCTAGGGGTACCCTTGGAGTGGCTTCCTCCAGAGGCCAGAAACTCTGGGACAAAACTAGTGCTGACACTCAGTACTCAAATTTTGGGGAGGAGTACATCGAGTATCATGGTACTCGATTCCAAATTTCTTGATTCCAAGGATCAAGGTCCAGTACTCATAAAGTTAAGAACCCTTGACTGAGTGATGGATGTGCACATGGCCAGAGTTACCCAGACATGACCCTAGCGTCTCTGAGCTAGGAAATGAAATTTCGTAATGGGAGGGGACAGGTGAGTGATGGGCAAGTACAGGACAGTTTTGATTGGCTGTCAGGGGCAAAATAAAAGTGGTCATTTGGGCATTTTGCAATTTTTTGTTTGTTTGTTTGTTTGTTTTGTGAAGTTGGCTGTGTGCTACACTGCTGCATCTAGGTATCTTGGCTTGAAAGAGTGGGTGCCTGGCTGTCAGTGGGGGGGATAGGAAGGGGGGAAACCCACACACCCAGCACAAGCACACTGCTCTGTATGTTACGTGAGGGTCCCGGTTGCCCGTCAGGATAGTATGTGGGCCGCTCAGTAAGCTTTCGCACCAAGAGAATAGGCCCCTATCATCATAGGGCTCAGAGCATGTAATTAGGAAAGGATCCACGCAGGAGTTCTTCCACACCACTGGGGAAGGGAAGGCTAGTAGTGGGGAGAAGTGTGATGGAATCCAGGGAGGGGAACCAGGTAGGGATAACAACAGGGTCCAAGGGCTCTCACACTGCTGGGGAAAGGGATGATAACCCAGGGCTAGGGGAGGGCTTGCACACTGACCCGAAGGCCCTTTCACCAGTACCTTGCTAAACCAGGGAGAGGGGAGGGTTCTCACACACACGCTGACAAGGGACTCAAACACAACTAGCACACGAGAATTAAGGAGGGAGGAGGGGGAGCGAGGGAGTAGGACTCAAGGACAATCAAAATAGGCAGTATAGGTAGTCAAACAACTTAGCTTTCAGATGGGGGGTCAGTCTCTCCACAAGCGTTCGCTCTGATTACCGGCACAGAGCCCACTGACCGTCTGACTGATAAGAGGCAGGCTCCACCCCCTGCGTGCGTGTGAAGACGTTCAGAGCGATGCGGGGGGGGGCGTGGCTCTGCCGCATCTTGCTCAGCTGATTGTAATGCGTCTGCTGCCGGTGCCCCCGCTTTCCTCTGTATGCGTTCGGAGCGGCACAGTGGGGGGCGTGGTTCCGCTGCATCCTCCGTCCTCATGGTTGTTTGAGTTGTGCTGGGACAGGGCTGCACCGCTCTGTCCTGGGCATCCTGGATCGTGGGGCCTCTTTTCCTCTGCAGTCGCCGCTGCAAGGGGGAATGGCAGCGGTGGCGGCTGACACTGGCTTGGGCTGTCCATAGGGAAAATGCTGGAGGTTACTAATAGCCACCCTGCTTTTTTATATTTAAAGTGGTTGCTGCTCTCACACTGCTTTGGAACCACAGGGCAATGCTGTGTGTTTGGCTTTGCCATGTGTCTTTTGCAGTTGCACTTTGGGTTTGTCTTGTGATTGTCTCACTTTTGCAGTGCTTTTTTTTGGCACTGTACTTTTGCGGTGGTTTGAACTTTTTTTGGTGGGTACATGCCTGGTTTCTTGTGGCTATGCCTGTTGGCTGGTGACATGCATGGGGCCAGGGGCCCAAACTTGTGGAAAATTGATATAGTCTGTTTTGGGGCATCCCAGTGTAACCCACCCACCCCAGAGCTTGCATGTAATTTTGGGGCATTCTTAGGGGCTGGGGACAGAGGGGGAAGGCAAACCTGCTGGTCATTATTTAAAATGGTGTTTTTTGTGCTGGCTTGTGTTGCAAGGAGTGGGACTATGTGCTCTCCCTCTATGGGGCACCCCACTGCCAGTGCCACCCATCTGCCTTGTGTCATGTATAGGGGCAATGGGTCCAGGCAGGAGGACCAAACTTGCTGATTGTTAATATCTTGTTTTTTGGGGGGGATGTGGCACACCCAGCTGACGAATGTCTCCAAGTTTCCACGATTCCGAGTTCCAAGGTTTTCTGGAGTCTGAAGCAGGGGTGGTGGTTCCTCCAGGGAGGCAGGGACAATGCCCCTCCTGGCCCCCCAGGACTTCCCCAGGCAGCGGCAGGCTCCCGGCAGCTTTTTTTTTTTTTTTTAAACCGGCCGCATCAGCATCATGCTGAATGTGCGGAGCCACCATGAAGAACTTTGTTTAGCAAGTCAGAGACTTCTGAAGATATCTGTCTTGCTAAACAAGGTTCTTCGAGATGACTCCGCACATTCTCACTGGTTGCATGCGTGCGTGCACACACAACCAGTGACTCGGAAGCCTTCAGGGTCAAAAGGGAGATGTTCTCCCTTTATGCGGAGTGGGCGACTAGCTTTGCCCCTAGGCCCGCCGACCTTACTGCCCCAGTGCCCCTCCAACATCAAAACCAACCAGACACCCCTGGTCTGAAGTCAGGAGTTTCGATCGCCATGTCCTCGGAAAACAATCTGAGGGATGGACGAACACTTGGTGTTCAGGTACTCGGGTACCTTGGTGTTCAGGTACTCCAATATCTTAGAAGCTCAGAGGTACCAAGGTACTCAGAACCTTGGAAATCCTCACAAGGATTTTTTTTTCCTATTAAATTCAGCTCTAGTCAAAACCTGGAGTCTCTATATGAAACCCATAGAAGCAGCAGCCCTAGTGGTTCCTTTAGTTTAAGCAGGCAACACAGTGCTTTTGGCACTGAAGAGCTCAGACTGTTGGCCCACTGGGAGAGGTCATTGCACATGGAGGCTAATCTCCTTGCTTTCTAACTCCCTAAGAAAGAGGTGAATCTCTCTAAATAGCTCCTGGAACTATTTGACTTCTGGTCTTTATTTTTTTATTTTTTTAGAAAACTATTACCAGAGAACCTGGAGTGGAGGGCAGAGGGGAAGGTGTTTTTACAGGGTTTGAAAAATAAATAACCTCCCAAACCTTACACCCACCCCCTCGCCCAGAGGGAGAAAGGCAGCAATTACTATTTACTCCATCAAGCTCGAGTGATTTGTGGAGGTGTGGAAGGATTATTTACGGTTTCGTGCAGGAAAAACTTTCAGCTCCTTATTTGCCCTCATAAGTAATGAGTAGCTTCAAAGGGTCAAAGGTCAGCTTTAGGTTTTAATGCCCGCCTCCCTCCCTAAAAAAGCAATCTACGTGAAAACAAGACGGGGGGAGGTGGGGAATAACAGTTGGCTACTCCCTCTCGGTACCCCACTTTGATGTTTCAGATCTGGAAGGGATCATAAATTTACTGGTGTGAGATATAGTGGTGATAATAAACATTGCTTTTAACTGCTGGGGTTTTGCTCACACAGCACCCATTATCACTGGCATCTACAGAGGAGAGGGGAGATTTTTCCTCTCTTCATTTTTTCCTTGTTGCTCTTTGGAAAGATAAATATTCATACCATTATCCACTGACATCCCGAAAGCACAGAATCAGCCTCTTCCTTTTGCCTCTCCAAACTTCTTCAGCATTTCCCTCTGAAAGAAGATCGCCTGTCTCCAATTTCCTACTGCAATATTCACCAAGGTAGCTCATTCTTAGAGGGCCCTTGGCCATGGAGGAGGACGGGCTAGTAAAGGGAGATGTTGGCTTTGAGCAGAAATGGCCAATGTGGATGGGATATATTTTGAAAGGTAGCCTCACTGTGAAACTTCATCCAGGCTGCCACCTATGGGGCTACTCGGGAGTAAGTGCTTTGAAGACTCTGACTCCACTTTCAAGGGGGGGTCAGCTACAACTACCATATTTTTAGACATGATGGAAAACAGAGGTGAATGAGAATAGTTAATTTTTCATTCACAAATAATGTTTGCACATTCAAAAAAGTCTGCTGAATATTCCAGGGTTGGACAGTTTTTACCACTGCAGTTTTAACTAGTGGTTTGAACCTGTTTAAATCATCTTAAACTTTAAAAAGACATTCACCTCAATCCCAAACCCCAGCACAAAATGCACGTGCGTGCTGCTTGCGCAGGTTTGGGATTGAGTCCACTGGTTTGTAATAATAATAATAATAATAATAATAATAATAATAAATTCCATTTATATAGCGCACCCCTGCCTTACATGGCACATTGAGTGCTTCAAAAAAAGTTTAAACCATATAAACAATTTTAAAACAATTTAAAACAGTTATTTAAAAATTTTTAAATGGGGCAGGTAAAAAGGAAAGGCAAAGTACATTGAGGGCACCACCAGTGGATCCTAAAAGCTCCTAGAAAATAAATACATGTTCAGGTACTTTTAAAGGTATGGAGGGAGGGAACTGAGATGAACATCCGGAGTGAGTGAGTTCCACACCAAAGGGTCCCGCCACAGCAAAGGCCCGATTGCCTGCTGGTTTAACTGGTTTAAACCTTCCAACACCAAACACCACCAGCTTAAACCAGTTTCAACTGATATAAACCAACCCTGGAATATCCAAATAAATATTTGAGCTCTAAACAAAATTTGTATGTCCATTGCTTCAGATATTTTGGTTTGGATATTTTGGTTTAGGTATTCAGTGGCACTGAATATGCAAACAGAAATGACTGAAATGTCTAAACAAAATGAATAAACAAGGCAGAGATGATTTTTTTTAAAAGAAGAATTGCAACTATAAAGAATCTGTTCATTCTGATGGAATTTATTCTTTCAATTTTTTCATCATTTAAAGAAATACTCAGATGTCAGCCCATCTGGCATGCTGAGAAATGACTGGCTATGGCTTTTGACAACTGATTTTTTTTAGTTGATGAAAAATGAGAATTCTGCATATTTCTGAGAAGAAAATAACACTTTTTTTTCTTGGCTTTTTTGTAATTTGAAAATGTTTATCAGAATGCAAAAATAAATATGCAAATTTCTCCCCCCCATCCCCTTTTTTTAGTATCTGGTCACAGAATAGATCCTTTTTTTCAGTCAGTATCCTTATTGTTTTAAAAATTACTTTCAAGTGCTAACTTTTAGAATTTTAGCACGATATTAGTAAAAAAATACTCTTGAGTCCAAGAATTCTCCTTGTTTGTTCTTGAATTTTAGGGAAGGAAAACTAGATATACACTATGGGTGAAGTCACATGAGACACTGACCCAATTTGGGCAGCAATACCCCACATAGGCTATTCCCCCCATTATGGGTGGGGCAGGCATCCAGCTGCTATGCACTGCATCCATCAGGGAAGGCCAGAGACACAGCATGTTTATAGCAGCATTGCTCAATGTGGGGTAACACTGTCCAGATTGGGTTAAGGGGCCTTCACCCATGTGGTCCGGCCCATGCTTCCCCCGCCCCACGTCAAGGTCGGCTGCAGGGCCTTGAGCGGCAGGCATGTTTACAAACATCTGGCAGACACCTGATGAGGAGGTGACCAGTAGGCTACTTTTCTGTTTGTTTTCACCAATGAGAAAGTTTGTGAGTTCTTCTGTCAGCTCCTGCTAGGGCTGAGACCAGAGCATCTGTTCCTGTTCTGCAGGGAAATACCGACCTTTCAGGAGTGCTTCCAAGTGTTTGTTAGTACTTCATCAGTCTCCGGAGATTCCACACTTCCATCATTGTCAATATTAGCTACTGTGATTTTCCTTCATTTCTTGTCAATTCTGTCATTTTCTGGCAGGGTTTTTTAAATTATTATTTTTCATCACTTTTTGACAGTTTTGTCACTTTCTGGGACTTTTTTGGATTTTTATGACAATTTTCTGGCACTTTCCCACCACTTTTGCATTTCCACAGTCCCATAGCATACACAGGGCTTGGGATCGGCCCCGTATCAGCTCTGTTCAACTCATGAAAAATAACAACAAATGGCAAAAACAGCCATAAGTTTACCCGTCGTGAGAATAAAGACAAATGAACTGCTTCCAGGAGAGATTGTATTCATTATGATTTGTCATTTCAGACCTAGTTCCTGCTTGATGGGCCAAGGACAATGGTCTTCAACCTTTTTCGCTTTGGGCAGTGGCATAGCAAGGTTCTGGTGTGAGTGTAGCATGGAATGGAGGCAAGTGCTGAGGGCACTTCAATGCTAGTAATTTTCAGTGGTATCCCTGGTAGGTTCCAATAATTGCACTAAGGCTGGTTCGAAGCAGCCATTCTATTTTTGCAGAACAGTTCGGCAAAAACTGAATGACTGTTGAAAATTCGATTGGAATTCTGATGGAAATTTATTTTTCAATTGGAATTCTAATCAACCCATTTTGCACATGTGGCCACCACCATTTTGTTGTATGGTGGTGGCCATTTTGTGCAGTGCAGAATTGTGAAAGGTTTTTCATTCATTCCAACTGGAAATCGGAACAGAATTTTGTCTGCTCTGATTTTTTATTGGAATGATCAAAATACCCCATTTGGATGGAATCAGAACCACAGTAAAAAATTTGATTCAGCCCTAAATCACACTGATGCATAGTTAAAGAAAAGGAGTATGATCCAGCTCCATACAAGTCAATGGAAGTTTAGCTATTGACTTCAATGGGAGCTGGATCGTGCTCCTAGTGTTTTACTAGGGCTGCCAGAACAAAGAAGATTGCAGTCACCTAGGTGCAGTATTATCAAACATGTATATAGCATCAGTGATGTGTATCTGGTGTTTTACAAAAATTGATTATAAACAAGACCCTGCCCCAGTGGGCTTACAATCTAAGAGACACAAGGGAGAGTAAATGAAGGGGAGGGGAACAGAGGGAGGGACAGGAATACATCCATGAAGTTGTGAAGTTGCATCAGGTCACATGCTTAACATAGTGATAGGTGAGAAGGGGACTTTGGGGAAATCAGGGAATAGACAAAGGGTAGGGTTGAAATGTGGTATTCAGTTTCACTCAGTTTTACCCAAGAATCATGATATTCAACTTGGTTTTACTGAGTACTGAGAAGCCAAGGAATCAGCACAGTACTTGGTATTCGGTAACTCCTCGAATGAGCAATGCTTATCTGATCCTGCGCTGCCAAGTCACCATACTCTGCCTTCCTGTGAGGTCTCCCCTATGCTGCAGGTCCCCCCAGGAATGGCAGCTCATGGCTTGCAAACAGCCACTGGTGCTCTAATGCTGGGAGGAGATACGGCTGCCATCTTTGCTCTGGGAGCATCATTGCTCAGACGTGTAGCTTAGCATGCTACCAGAGAGCTAGCGGTGGTGGCTCCACTCCACAACCGCATGCCGACTCCCTCTGCTTTGACTTCATGGGCCACATCCCTCCTCAGTTTACTGCCCCTCTTCCTGACCACCAAGCCCCTCCTAGAAATATTCATGCTGCACCCCCTTCCTGTCCACTGCACCCCCTTTTTTGTCACATAAGGACAGGAGGATACATAAGTGGACTCATTAAAACACTCGGTAGAATACCAAGTATTTTAGCAAGTACCAAGTATTTTACTGAGTATCAGGTATTACCGAGTATTCATCGATATTACTGAGTAACTCCTGGAAACTTGGGCCCAATCCTCAACTACTTGGAAATGCTTACAAATGATTACTGCCCTAATTGTTTCATTCCTAACTAAGGGGATGAAAAGCTAGGGAAAGCCTGACAGAAGAGGTAGGTTTTTAGGGAGGGATTTGAAAGTACTTAAACAGTTGCAATTTAAGATGAAGTAGATTCATTCCTAAAAAGGCTGCTGGGTTTGTCCAATATAGGGCATTTTCACACAGCTCTGCTGCGTGGGTGCAGGTGGGTGTACTCCCTTTCCTAAGGGCACACACCCATCTCCACCCACAGAGCCTCCTTCATTTTGTCAGATGTTTCTGTGGGTGGGTGATGGGTGGAGGTGTGTGTGTGCTGGGAGTGCATACACACCCCCACCCATTGCCCATGGTGTTTCCATGGGCACACACCCATCCCCCCATCCACCACCATGGCGTGCATACAGATGCCCTCACCCACCTCACAACCGCACATCCAGAGGGGTGGGAGGGGTGTCCAGGTAAAAAAGTCCATAAGCATACTATTGTTCAGTTCTAGCATAAGAGACTCTCCTAATTCCAAATTTCCTGAGCCAAGTAATGTGTGGCAGCTTCTGAGCAGACTCATGCATCACTGTGCTATGCAAAAGTCCCCCACCCCACCCCAGTTCCCAGAGTCCTTGCTGGTCTTTTACCAGCCCTGCTTCTCAACTGCAGGCCACTCAGTCTCCTAGTGAAATCTCTCTCTCCAGGTCTCTGAGTCTGCTCTGTCTACCAACAAGAACTTCCTCCATCCCAGAAGAAGAGGAAACTCCCTCAGGGTCATCACTAGGTGGAAGAGGGGCTGCTGGGAAATATAGCCTCCCTGTGTTTTTGTTCATGTGAGGAAGAGGAAGCTGCTTCCAGGTCACAGCTAGAAGGCAGTATGAACAGATTCATTGTAATCATCCAAGGTATTGAAGTCTGTAATTTCCTGGATCCTTCTTTCTCCCCCCTTTTTTAAAGATAAGGAAAATGTTTGCCCATCTCCAGTCTTCTGACACCTAGTCTGTTTTCCAAGAGCTATCGAATATAACTGAATGAGAGAGTACCATTTTCAAAAATAGTGTGGAAAATGCCAAGCAGCTCAATGGATTCCCTTCAGCTTCATTGGCACTCCAAGCCTACCAGATTCCCTGCACCCTGGGATAAATGTATGGCTGGATCATGGGAGCATTGATCTCTGCTCCCCCATCACAGAGACCCCAGCTGTTCCCTTTTTGGGGCTCAGTCTCTACCCCTCTCCAGTCACTGTCAGGCTCCAGCTTTGCGGGAGGAGCAGCAACAAGGTGAGGGAGAAGGGCCCTTGAACCAGAGTCCTTTCTTCTCCTCTGGCCCTGAACCTCCTCACGCTACTGTGCCAGCACCTGTTGCTACTGCCCTCCATCTTCTTCCTGCTCCCTGCTGTCAAGTGCTGCCTGTGGCCTATGAGGGAGTAATAGTGTGGCCATTAAAAGAGGACACTTATGAAAAATACATGGTGCAAGGCAGCAGTAGAACCAATGCAGTCATGCAACATGTGTTTTTCATAAGTGTCCTCTTTTAAAGGGGAGGTATGGCCACCCTAGGGAGTAAGGATAGGACAGAGTGGAAGAGCACTGGAGTAGACGTTCCCACTGCCAGACCCAGGAAATGTACAGCCCCATGCAAAATGGTGGCGCGGGCCTCCTCTTAACATAGGAATGTTTGATGGACACCTATTAGATTCACCTGTTAGAAAAGGAAAATCTTAGTGTATTTAAATATTTATGTTTAATTAAACATAATATCCCTTTCCGGGGCTGGAGTTCCTTGCACTGCCGGCTCAACATTGCATTGCAGTATGCTGTGCATGTATTGTATTTCTAGTTTACTCATGCCTGCCCCCCCTTAGGCTGTGCTCTTTGAGCCCATATTTTACACCAGTGCTCCTCACATTTGTATTGTCATTTCAAGTGTATTAATGTATTCCCCCCCTCCCTCCATCCAACACATGGGGCACAGTCTGCACTTATCTGAATCCAGCCATGAAGGTCACCCAGCAGACAGAAGGCAGAGTGGGGAGAAAGGAAGAAGAGGGAGTGTGAACCTGATGTGCAGAGTGGGGTGAGGGGTTTGTGTCTGGGATGAGTGGGGAGAAGGAAGGGAGATGGAATGTGAGCATGACGTGCTAGGGGGAAAGGGCTATGCCTGGAATATGTCTATGGCCAGTGGATGAGTGGGTCCCTTTCCCCTCAATTGTATCTACCTATTTTGGGCTCATTAGGAGCAGAGAAACAGCTACTACTAATAGTAATATAAACTAACAGCCTGGACTTCATTGTAATAACATTGCTGTGCCCTGACAATTTAGTTGTCTCTTGAGATGCACCAAACTGAGAGAGAAGCGGAAAGGTGTCAGGCCAACTCTGCCGATGTCCTGAAAACCCTGACAGGTGCCTCGGGTAGGAATGGAGCGGTGCCTCCACTGACAGCCCAGCTGGCTCAGTCACATCACAGCACTTTAACTCTGAGAGGCTGCAAAGCATTTTTCGATGCTCAGATACCTGCCAGTCTCTGCCTGCCTGATGCCCAGCAATCTCCACAAGGCATCATTGACTAAAAGAGAGACAAGTCTAGGATGAATTTCANTGTGTTGCATGTTGCCTGGCAGCAATGCTGCATGTTCTCGCCACGGCTGGGGATCATTTGTTCTGATTCTGCCTGGTGGTTGGCATTCAGTCATTACATTTGGCAGTTTCCCAGTGGGAATCGCTTTCACCATGCTTCCGGGGATGGTCCCATCCCAACCTACAGAAGCGTGGTTGGCTTTGGCCCCTCTGGGTAATTGACTGTAGCAAACATCTGGATGCTGCTGATCAGACGTTCATGGCTCTTTGGCCGCACTGTGGGATTGACCGAGGTTCATTGTGGTTGACCATGGTATCATCACGTCTGAAATTACCCTTAGATTTCCATACAACAGACTGACTGTTTATCCTTGTTTTCTATGGAAAAAAGGTTTATACAGTCAGTGTGTGGGTGGGTGGGAATGGTGTATGTGTATGTGGGTGTGAATAACTTGCTCCCAAAAGCCAATTTCAATCCAATTTGGTAGACAAGTTGAAGGCACAAAGGTAAGTAAGGGCCCCAAATTTCATAACAATAGGTGCAGTTGGAGGAGAGATATGACCCTTTTTGAAGCCATAAAATCCCACAGATTTATTCTGAACATGCACTGGCAGTTTCTTACCAGGGGTATCAGGGAACAGACCTACCAAACTCCCTAGTGCAACTGTCACTGTTTCCAATTTCAACTAGGGGTGGGAATACAGATTCAGATTTAATTCATAACTGCTCATAATGGATCATTATGGATAAATCCATACTGAACCTTAACAGTAGCAACACGCCCATTGAAGTTCATTTTAAAATCTATTCCTGCTGTCATTTTGGAAAGGGACACACATCACACATGCACAGAACATCCAGTCTCCATTTTAAAATACGGATTCATAATATGAATCCATAATTAAATCCTGAAATTGCAGATCTGAATCCATAATGGATCTGAATCTGTAATTTCCTCTGGAGGACCACCCTAATTTCAGAACAGCTCCTCAAGCACTGATACAAAGGAGGGGTTTCCACACATGTGAAAAAGTGCACAGCACTGAAATGCATTGTATGCTTCTGAGCATGCGCCTCAGCTAAGATATGCTGGGATTTGAAACACCTTTTTTTTTAGCACTGTGAGCTTTCACACATGTTGGACGGGATGAGGGAGAACAAGGAGAGGGAGGCAGGGGCATGTGGGAGGGAGTGGGCTGGGACTGGTTCTCGTCATTGGGCATGCATAGCTAGCTCTGGCTGAGCGGAGGGGAGGGGGATGGAGGGAGCAGGGCTGCAGCCTCAGGAGGGCCCCATCCCATGCTTTTTATGTGCTGATGTCCCAAGAGCGTCTGAGATGGATTCCAAGGGTACCAGTGCACTAAAAGCAAGGGGGTGGACTGGAGGAGGGGCCCAGGCACAAAAGTATGGGTTGCTATGGAGGAACCCAACCAATTATGGTGGTTTTAGGGTGTCTTTTCTAGGTGCCCTAGAACCAATTAGAGCCCTGATGAGCTCTCTTGCCGACTCCCTTCTTTAGGAGAGGGGAGGTGGGGAGGGAACAGAAGAAACAGCAGAAGCCTAGATTGGTTTGTGTATTTTGTGAATTGACTGGATACGTTTTTGGATATATTTTTTGACAATTTTATATTTTTCTTTTAAAAAATTTTTAAAATAATTTGTTTGTACTATTTGTATTTAGTTTGGATGTTGGATATTTGCTGTAGATATTTAGTGCATTGACTGAGTGCATCAGGGGAAAAAATTCAAAAAGAATTTAAATGTTTTTTCCAAAGGTTTACTTACAGACTTCCTATATTTAATATATATATTTTTCCAGCAGTGTCAACACTTCAAAAAAACATGCTTTTCAGGTGACCTTATATTGTCTTATATTCTTTCTTTCTTGTGATAGCCATTTTGAATTTTGTGTCTCTTCCCGACTGATCTGATGCTTGAGAAATGTTTTGTTGAACTTTGAATGTTTAAATTGGTTGGGATATTTTGGTGAGCTCATATAGTGGAAAAAATACAGGCAAAATACAGACAGAATTATAGACTTTTTGTATTCAATCTTTCTGCTGCAGCGTAAACACTTTAAAAATGCTTGCTTTACAATTTTCATGCAGCCTTGTGTGTTTTTAGTGTTTTTGAAAGGGGAAAACAATGGCTGTATACAAATTAGCAAGACAACCGGGGCGGAGGCGTAGCCACCATGTGGCTCTGCCATGGAGCTCGGACTGAAAGAGCAAGCCACTGCAGTAGCTTTTTATGATGGAGAAAGCTCTTCCACAATGAGCGGCATGGTGCAATAGAGGTGTTCATTCCGCTACTTTCATTCAGTTACTTCCTCCCGCTGAAAAAATAGCAGAACAATGTTTGTTCTGACACTTTGGATCTTCCACAGTTTCCACTGGCACAACGAAGTAGAAAGTTGTAGGCAATTCTAAAATGGGAGAATGAAATAGCGAAGCGAAAAAAGGAGTTGCTGCTCCAGGCCTACATGGAGTGCCCACACATGTGGAGTTCATGGGGAATGACACAAAGGGTAGCTCCCAACATGAATACCATGGCTAGGGTGGCAGTCACCATTCATTCCCCCTGCCACTGACCATGGCAGAGGAGGAAGCACACCAGGAGTCCTTTGCAAGTGACATATCCTATGCATGAGCTCTGGGGATCCTAGACTCAATGGCACTCCCATCCAGGGCTTGTGACTTGCTAGGACCTCTTTACCCACTCACAGTACCAATGAGCTGAAAACCTGTCTACTGGAGTAGCTGGCTGCCACCATTCATATGGGCAAGAGACACATGGCCACCCCCCATTGCCACAGATCTATTTGGCTTACCCCACACGGTGCACTCTGGATTTCCTAGAAGTGCTCTGTGAATGGCTGAGAGGCTGGTCCGTGGCTTGTGGGAGTTCACATCCAGCTGCTCCAGCTATAGCTGGATGGTCATATCTGTGGCTCATGGGTGAACATGTGGTGTAGCATCTCATCTGAAAACACTCAGTGTAGCTGCTTTGAATTTTTTCCCCCACTCTACAAACAATCTTATGCTACTGAGAATTTGGGATCTTATAATTTTTTCCATGTATTTTTTTCTTGTTCACTGGCCTGGGTGCTTGTATGAAGGATACTAAAAGTGCTATATTAGAGTTGGGGAACCTCCACCCCTCCGGGGACCAATTGAAAAAATTAGTACAAGCACTTAGCATCACATAAAAGCTTGAGTCACAGTTGCCTACAGAGTACATTCTGGAAGAGGAGGTCCAGATCATGGATCTGTGCCCTGGATCTGTCCCCTATCCTTGTGTGCATGCCCTCATCTCTGCTTCCTTACCCTGAATTCAAGTTTTCAGTTCTTGATGGTAGGAATTTGGTAGAAGGACCAGATTAATTACTGGATCTGGAAAGGAGTCAGATAAAAACTTACCATGGGCCACATGTAGCCACCATGCCTAACGTCCCCCATCCCTGGTATAAGGGAAGGGGAACATGTTGGGAGAGTCTGGTCTGAGGTGAGGGATTCAAAATGCAGCACCATCAATGTGGCTTAGTAGCTAAGCTGTTGGTCTACTATACTGTTTGCTAAAGCATTCTGCCCCATGCTGCCTCTTCTAGTCATGCCTTCCTCTCTCCCAACTGCAACTGCAGCTGAGGTAGGGATCAGAATGAGGGCAGTGTATGGATTCTTTCATGTATACTAAGACTGAAATTCACACTAAACCTTTCTTCAGAGTTAGGCATTTATAGGGCCTTTTTCTGGTAGGGTGAGTTCTCTGTTGTGTACTGAGGGATGAACTCACCCTATAGAAATTCCCAGTCTGGGTACATGTAAGGGTTCTCCCCTGTATGCCAGGGTTTCTCTCTTGAAAGAGTACTTCTTTTTAGAATAGCAATTTTTAAAAGTGAAACAAACCATGCATAATATAATGACCCTTTATTTATAACAGACTTGAAGCCTTGAGCTGCCAACTTTTCTTTTTCAAGCACCTGATCTACAGGAGCAAATGCTGGTCTTCCCTTTTTTATTATTTTTTTCACACAGATCTTTGAATTTTGCTCACTATTGCATGTCACCTCCATTGTGTAGTATTTTGTTTTGCATACATTGAATGTGGCAGGTCAGAGCCTTAGGGAAACACTGCCCCTTTAATGGATATAGCACCAGCCTGGTTGCAGGTGCTAGTGAAGCTACAGTCATGCACAGAGGACAGAACCTCAAGTAAAGCAGCTGTGCTTGGTTGTGGCAGAAATCAGGCCAGGGGTTAAAGCCAGAGCCAAAGCTCAGTACTAGGGAGTCTGTGGAAGAGGCAGGAGCTAAGGAAGAGCTCTGCCTCAGATAAGGAGGCTTGGGGAGACTGGAACTGGGAGATGGGCTCTGTCCCCTCAGTACCTGAGCAGAGGGGTTGTTACACTGTTTACAGGGTGTAGGCTGATGAGCCAGGCCTGGCAGCTTAGACAACTGTGAGTAGTAGAACTATATACATATAAGTACCAAACAGAGAGAGGTGTGGCTCTGGTCCTGAGGAGGGGTAGTGCCTGTGCAGAGGAAATGGAGCCAAATAAATCAATATTACCTTACTTTTTTGACCCCTGGGCCTGTAGGAACTGGACTGTGTGGTGTGTAAATAGACAGAGACTATGTATATAGTGGATGAATATTGTAGGATTTCACAAAATAG
>QEPC01003218.1:231158-286081 GCA_003113815.1 Sphenodon punctatus
ATCCTTGTGTGCATGCCCTCATCTCTGCTTCCTTACCCTGAATTCAAGTTTTCAGTTCTTGATGGTAGGAATTTGGTAGAAGGACCAGATTAATTACTGGATCTGGAAAGGAGTCAGATAAAAACTTACCATGGGCCACATGTAGCCACCATGCCTAACGTCCCCCATCCCTGGTATAAGGGAAGGGGAACATGTTGGGAGAGTCTGGTCTGAGGTGAGGGATTCAAAATGCAGCACCATCAATGTGGCTTAGTAGCTAAGCTGTTGGTCTACTATACTGTTTGCTAAAGCATTCTGCCCCATGCTGCCTCTTCTAGTCATGCCTTCCTCTCTCCCAACTGCAACTGCAGCTGAGGTAGGGATCAGAATGAGGGCAGTGTATGGATTCTTTCATGTATACTAAGACTGAAATTCACACTAAACCTTTCTTCAGAGTTAGGCATTTATAGGGCCTTTTTCTGGTAGGGTGAGTTCTCTGTTGTGTACTGAGGGATGAACTCACCCTATAGAAATTCCCAGTCTGGGTACATGTAAGGGTTCTCCCCTGTATGCCAGGGTTTCTCTCTTGAAAGAGTACTTCTTTTTAGAATAGCAATTTTTAAAAGTGAAACAAACCATGCATAATATAATGACCCTTTATTTATAACAGACTTGAAGCCTTGAGCTGCCAACTTTTCTTTTTCAAGCACCTGATCTACAGGAGCAAATGCTGGTCTTCCCTTTTTTATTATTTTTTTCACACAGATCTTTGAATTTTGCTCACTATTGCATGTCACCTCCATTGTGTAGTATTTTGTTTTGCATACATTGAATGTGGCAGGTCAGAGCCTTAGGGAAACACTGCCCCTTTAATGGATATAGCACCAGCCTGGTTGCAGGTGCTAGTGAAGCTACAGTCATGCACAGAGGACAGAACCTCAAGTAAAGCAGCTGTGCTTGGTTGTGGCAGAAATCAGGCCAGGGGTTAAAGCCAGAGCCAAAGCTCAGTACTAGGGAGTCTGTGGAAGAGGCAGGAGCTAAGGAAGAGCTCTGCCTCAGATAAGGAGGCTTGGGGAGACTGGAACTGGGAGATGGGCTCTGTCCCCTCAGTACCTGAGCAGAGGGGTTGTTACACTGTTTACAGGGTGTAGGCTGATGAGCCAGGCCTGGCAGCTTAGACAACTGTGAGTAGTAGAACTATATACATATAAGTACCAAACAGAGAGAGGTGTGGCTCTGGTCCTGAGGAGGGGTAGTGCCTGTGCAGAGGAAATGGAGCCAAATAAATCAATATTACCTTACTTTTTTGACCCCTGGGCCTGTAGGAACTGGACTGTGTGGTGTGTAAATAGACAGAGACTATGTATATAGTGGATGAATATTGTAGGATTTCACAAAATAGACCTTTTGGGTACTCGGACCGAGTTCCGAAATTCCAAACACCTGGTCCGGGTACTCGGCCAGACTTCAGAACTTTGTCTGAGTACCCAGAATTTGGAAGTCGGAACTTCAGGCCTCGGTAAGCTTCAGAACTCAGAACTTTGGAATGGCGGAAGCCGGTACTAATTGGCAACAAGTTGGCACAAGTATGTTACCCTCAGTTTTGACCTATATGAGATACGTTTAACAGATTGGCTATAGTCTGAACATATTGGCTTTAATTTGGACATAAAGGTCTGGACATATTTGGTCTTCTGATAGCTTTTCCCCTGCTTAACTTTTAACCTTGTTAGTTAATGTTTAGGAAAATATGAGTAAGTTCACATTTAGGGAAGTAGAGGCATACAGTCGATGGAACATCTTTGCTGCACAAATGGGTTGCAAGATTGAGGTTTCAAACAGTTTATAAAAACAGTATATTTCATGGGTGGAGGTAACGACTTTAGTTCCCCAATATCTTAACCACAAACGTTGTCACACATTTATAATTTTATGCATGCATCAATCCTTTTTAACCATGCTATTGGCAGTTAATAATATATGAATTACTTAGCCTGAGTGTGACGTC
The DNA here is from genome assembly GCA_003113815.1 of Sphenodon punctatus. Taxonomy (NCBI): domain Eukaryota; kingdom Metazoa; phylum Chordata; class Lepidosauria; order Sphenodontia; family Sphenodontidae; genus Sphenodon; species Sphenodon punctatus. The sequence continues at coordinate 233,146 of QEPC01003218.1, forward strand.
AGTTTTCTTATAAAAGAGTAAGTCACCAAGGAAATGTTACCTTAGACGCCATGAACACTCTCGTGGTGCTCTTTGGTCACCATGGTGATCCTCTGGTCACATGATCTTCCTTCATCTTTCTTAAGCCTGTATGCCTGGGTAACTATGCTAGTTTTAAGTTTATTATTTTAACCTTTGTACTTTTAATACTTAAAACAATCTTAAGTTTAACTTTAATTCTATCCATGTAACATGTACCTTGAAATACTTTTATATAAACCACTTATTAAGGGTTTATTCTGTTTTGGGGTCTTGTCCCATAGAAAATGTTTTTCTATGTTTTCATAAATATTTTCAATTATATTCTTATTACTAATTATGTGTTTCTCTTTATTTATGTAGTCATTTCAATCTCCCTGGGTATTAGCATAATTTAGCTGTTTGTCCAGGTTTTGAACCTGCATAATTATTAATTAATTATCAATTAGGAAATGGAGCCAAATAAATCAATATTACCTTAAAACCTGGCAACAAGTAGTACCAAACATTCACACACAAAAACCAGCAGTAGTGTACTCACAGCATGCCCCACCAGCAGTAGTGCACCCACTTTGAAATCATTATGTCAACCAAGCAGTTCCCCCCAAAACAGGCTAGCAAGAGTGGGACAATTGCTCAAGAAGAAAAATCCACCACAAAACTGCAACTGTGGGCAGAAATACCACCAACAAATCCAGCAGGAGTTGGCACACAACATGCCCCACCATCAGCAGTGCACCCACTTTAAAATCATTATGCCAACCAATCCTTTTAGGGTACTTCCAACTTGCCAACAGGCAATGAAAGCAGCAGCAGCAGGCAGCAGCCAAACTTATGCCAACCAAGGCCTCTAGGGTGCTGCCAACTTGCCAAAAGGCAGAACAAGCAGCAACAGGCAGCACCCAAACTTTAAGTATATTTGGCACTGGCAACCCCAGCATTGCCCCTAGTATATGGACAGCTCAGACCAGGGGAAGTGGAGCTAGGCAGATCCCTCTGAACACCATGGTGCCAACTTCATGCAAGCAGCAGGCAGCAGGCACTCATTTATTTTTAAAGAAGGCATAGCATTGGTGTGGCACTGGTAACTTGGAAAGCCCAGTCCAGGGGATATGGAGCAAGACAGAGATCCCTCTGGCCTCCATGGTGTCTGCCAAGTAGCAGGCAGCACCAGTATGACACCCACTTATTTTTTATTTTTTTTAATAATAATCATGGCATGGCACTGGAAAAAAAACACAACTAACCCCCATCCCCCAGAATTGCCCCTATGGACAGGCCAAGATAGGACAGGACAGACACCCCTCCCCCCCAAGCCAATTACTTACAGAACAGCAGTGTAGCCCACATCAAATTCACCAGAGAATGGAAAATAGCTCTGCCACCACTTTTATTTTGCCCCTTCCAGCCAATCAAAACTTGCCATCTGGCTTTCCACCAGTCAATCAAAACTTGCCATCTGTTTTACCCATCACCTCTCATATGCCCCTCCTACCAAATATGGCACCAAGTTTTATTTCCTAGAGGCTAGGGGGTCATTAACCATTCTGGATCATTCCATAATATGTGCAATGGCAAAAGCCCTCTTTTGAAGTTTTCTGGGGACCGGCCATGGTACTTGGAACTTCAGACTTTGGAAATTCAGAACCAAGTACAGGAATCCTCAGTGGATTCTGAAGTTTTCCAAGGACTGAGTTTCAGCCCTGGAATATTGATTGTATAATAAAGAACTTGCGGAGCTTATTCTCTGAGGAAGTGACTTTATTGGGCTGCGTTTTGCAGAGACTTACCTCAGATGAGCCCATCCCCTGTTATATATTGGTGGAGAGCACAGGCATCTCTAACATTGGCCATCAAGCCACCTGAGTAAAAGAGGGTGGACCTGCACAGGGGAAGGCCAGACCTGGGAGTAAAGGGAGGATTGTACCAAGAAGTTCAGCGAGAGAGCACAAGATGGAGGATTGTGCCCTATAGTTCCTCTAGGAGGGTGGAGCTGAGAAGACTGTGCCATATAGCTCCCTGGATGGAGGGATAGCTAACAGATGTTGATATGACAAGCAGAGGAGTGTGCCCTGGACAAGACTGAGGATGCAGTTTATGGAGTCCAACAGACCTACACCCAAGCAGTAAGAAGTTGTAGACTCCTGCTGAATGGTAGACCCCAGTCAAAGGATCACCTGGAGGCCAGAAAATCAAAGGCCAGCTGAGAGATAAAAAGAAGCCGGTTTGGACATGGGTTGGCTAGTGTGAGTGGCCTGCAGCAGGAGACAGCTTAGCAAGGGACTGATAACAAGTATTTGCAAAATAATGGAGGTACTGGAGACCCAAGATGGCAATTATCTGTAAAGCCTGCTTGGTCCGGGAGGTAGTGGGGGATCCTGGTTCAAGTCTCGCCTTAGCCAGAAACTCACAGGGTGACCTTGGGCCAGTCACAATATTATCTCAGCCTAACCTATCTCTCAGGGTTGTTATGAGGATTAAAAGTTGTGTTATATGTAAAGTGCTCTGAGTGCCATGGCAAGGGGGTGCTATATAAAAATGACGATGACCATGATGATGATATCGGTATTTGGGACACTTGTGGAGGGAGGAGTACCCTGTAGGTCAATACCCAAGCTGGGGACTCAAGGACTCAGTCGTTCCAGAGTGGGTGGGACCTCTCAGTCAAGAGACCAAGGTCTAAAAAGTGAGCTGTGGTTTTCTGGGCCGGTCAAAAAGTAAGGCATGTGAGGTGAACCTGCCCTACTAAAGAAACCCCAGATTAGGGTGGATAGGTCTGTCCTCAGTCCCTGTGAAAGGGCCCTGGAGGGAGGATCAAGCTACCCTAACACAAATTGTGGGTTTGCAGTGGGTCTTCCAAAATATGGACAAGGTAGCAAAGAGTGAGGAATGCCTTTGAAAAAAAAGTAAAAGAGTGGAAGGCCTCTAGGGAGGAGATAGTTGGGCCAAACCCATGTGCATGTAAAGCACACACATCTCCATAGAGATTATATTGTGCTGTGCAGGACCCACGCAGTTCCCACTTGGGATTGCGACCATTGCAAATATGCCTAGAACATGAGTTAAGGTGACTCAAAGTGGGTAAAGGAATAGATGTAGATGGGGCAAACAGTCAAAGGGAGGACCGCCCCTACCTCAGACAAAGAAGAGGAAAAACCCACCTCAGACAAAGAAGAGGAAGAACCCTTGGGGTTCTTGGCAGCTTACTGTGCAGAGGAAAAGGATGATTGAAATGAGACTGACCCCACTTGTTAAACCCAAGGTTAGGAGAGCTTGTGGCAGGAAGCAACAGACCAATCCCATTCAAGGTTAGAGTGGGCAGAAGGTGTGGTCCTCATTAGAAGTACTGTGGAACAACCACAGGGAGAGGAGAGATCATTGGGGAAGGGAGAGGTGGTCTACCCAGGAGAAGTGGAGAAGTGTGGCCCAGACTCACACCAATTGGCAAAGAATGAGGGGGCTAATGCTAAATTGGACAGGCCAGTAGATAGCCCAGGGGGCTTAAAGGATGACACACCTCTGTCCAGCATGGAGAAAATGCTACGAGCACATACCCAACTGACGGCAGAAGTGCTAGTGCATGAGAAGAAAGAACAGAGAACCCTGACTAAGCTCACACATGAGGTGATAGAAAGAGAATTTAGGGGTTGGAGAGAGTTAATGGAAGAGATCATAGCCCTTCACAAAGAGGTGAAAGAGTTAAGAGCCTCTTTCCTCAAAGCAAGGGGAGTCCAGAGAGTCAGAGGGAGAGACAGGAGTGGGAATAGCAGCCCTAGAATGACTGCAGGCTATAGAGATAAGCAACGCATAAGAGTCCTTGGAAAGATCAATAATAAAGTTTCCCAAATTAGTGGGTTGGTGACCCACTATGAAGGGTCCCACAACTGGGAGCTGGGAAAGGCTGGCTGGGTCTGTCTCCCACCCCTTCTTTGGCATTAGAAGGGGGTCTCTCTAGCCACTAAGAAAAATCCATATGTTGGTGGTAGGATGAAGGCAGAGGATCCGGTCATCAACTGGGATTGAAAATATGTATGAGAAATCTATAGGCTGGAGACAGAGGAACCAGCCACCAACTGGGATGGAAACCGACTATATAACGTGAAGGAAAATTGTATATGTTGATATATGTATGAATACGAGTGGACTGGGCTAGCTGAAAGGAGAGAAGGAGGCCAGAAATGGACTGGCAGGAAGAAGGCAATAGAGCCAATCACTCACAGAAAACAGCAGGGTTGCAGGGTGCAGACAATGGAGCCAGCAGCCTGAATGACTGTATAAACTGTGGACACTGCAAAGGATTGTATATGGACTATTGTTGACGTGTGACTTGTGGGAACTGTATATAACTGATGGGACTGTAAAGTATGCTGCACCCTGCTTCAAAAAAAGGTAGAAGCCAGGCCTACTGTGAATAGGTCAGTCTCTGTCAGAACCTGGTTACAAACTTACCCAGGCAGTTTCCTATTGGATACCTAGCTGAAATCTGTTGGATGTAGCTTTGCTATTGGCCTGGAAGAAAACTAGAAATGACGGCACACCTCAATGGTTCCACTCATTCCTCTCAGATAGAAGCCAGCGGGTGGTGCTGGGAGCTGAAACATCATGCCCCTGGATCTTGACCTGTGGCGTTCTGCAGGGTTCCATTCTGTCTCCACTGTTATTTAATGTGTATATGCTGCCCCTGGGGGAGATCGTGAAACGGTTTGGGTTGTGTTGTCACCAATATGCTGACAACACACAGCTGTGCCTCTCTTTTTCAACGGACCCAGGTCCTGCCATCTCGATACTTTTCCAGTGTCTGGAGGCCGTGGCGGATTGGATGAGGCAGAGCAGACTGAAGCTGAACCCAGATAAGATGGAGCTGATGGTAGTGGGGAGGGCGAAGGAGGTGTCGGCTCCTCCTATTGTGGGGGGTCTTCCCTCTGGTTGCCCAGCAGGTTTGGAGTCTGGGAGTGATTTTGGATGTGGACCTCTGCCTGGATCAGCAGGTGGAGGCGGTGGCTAAAGCTGCCTTCTGCCAGCTGTATCTGGTGCGGAGGCTGCGCCCATACATCTCCAGACCCGACCTGGTCACTCTCATCCATGCCTTCGTTACCTCAAGGCTTGACTACTGCAACACGCTCTACATGGGGCTTCCCTTGATATTGGTTCAGAGGCTGCAGCTGGTGCAGAATGTGGCGGCCTGTCTCCTTATGGGGACGGGTTGCCATGAGCACATTACACCAGTGCTCCGTTCTCTGCACTGGCTGCCTATAGCGTATCAAGTCAAGTTCAAGGTGTTAGTGTTGGTATACAAAGTCCTATACGGTCTTGACCCCTCTTATCTCGGGAACTGCCTCGCCTTCCGTTACTCAGGACGGACCCTCCGATCCACTGGGGGTGCCTATCTGGAGGTCCCCCGTGTAAAGCGGGGTCACCATGGAGAGGACGTTCTCGGTGGTTGGGCCATGGTTGTAGAACTCCCTTCCGAAGGAAGCCTGCCTGGCCCCGGGTCTGCTTGCCTTTCAGTGGACATGCAAGTCTTGGCTGTTCGCCCAGGCCTTTGGGAGGGAGAGAGGGGTAAATGGGGGAGATTGGTGGGGTGGGGAATTTGGGGGAATTGGAGGGTAGGGTTAGGGTTGGGTTTTTTAAAATTATTTTAAAATTGATGTAGATTTTTAATGTATTTTATTGTTTTATTGTATTAGCCGCCCCGAGATGCCATGGGCATGAGGGGGCAGCATAGAAATGCCAATAAATAAATAAATAAATAAAATAAAAATGATAAATCAGTGATCTGGTAAATTGGTTACGCGGTACTGGTAAAACAGTATTAATAATCATTTCAGTTATTCAGTTAACCATTGAGGTATGTGGTTACTATGGGTGGGACACAAGGCATAATTTCAGCCTTGTGTTTTTTTTCAGTTTCAGATCACTGAATTTCAACATGTGTCTCAGTTCTTGGTTCTTGGTTCTTTTCCCCATTGAAGTCAATGGGAGATTGACTTCAATGGGAAAGAGAACCAAGGAATGACTTGCTGAAACCCAGAGATCCGGGACTGAAAAAATACCAAAAACAACACTTGGGCCCATCCCCACCACCCCACGGCTGGCCTTGGAGGGTCGGGATCCATTACCACTAACACCCCCACCCACAGTGGCCTGGTTTTACCTGCCCCACCATTTGGGCCCATGTACTTACCACCACTGGTCTGGCTTTGGAGGCTGGGGGTGGCAGGCCACTGGCTGGGCCACTGACTCCACTGCCAGTGGCCAGGCCTCCTCTGCTGCTGGCTGGTGGCAGGAACCAGTTCTGCTGCCATGCCAGTGGGCCTTCTCCGCTGCAGGGCGGCGGAGAAGGTCTGGTAGCTTGGCAGTGGAACCAGCTCCGACCAGATGGCTGGGCCAGCTACTTTACTGGATGGCTGGGCCTTCCCTCTTCCTCCTGGTCTGCTGCTGGTCCAGAGAAGAATGAAGAGAACGCTGTCATTTCAGCAGTGCACATGCGAAAAATGGCTGCCAAGGCCATTCGGCGCATGTGCAACCCTAATCCAAAATGGTACCGGCAGTGTTGGCACCATTTTGGAAGAGGGCAGTAGTGATGGGCCAACAAAATGGAGTTTGGAAAGTTGGTTTGGTTTGGTTCGGATTGAAATTCGAGTTCGGTTCGGAAGTTCAGTTTGGTCGACCAAACAGACCAAGTTCGGTCGAATTCCAAACTTCCAAACTAAGTTCAGCCATTCAAAACCAGTTTTTTTTGTGTGTGTTGCCACTAGGGATGGGCGAACAGAACGGAGTTCAGAAATTCGGTTCGGTTCGGTTTGAAATTCAAGTTCAGTTCGGAAGTTCGGTTCAGTTGACCGAACAGACCTAGTTCGGTACGAACTCTGAACTTCCGAACCGCGTTTGCCCATCCCTAGAGGACAGGCATTCTGTGCATGCATGAGGAGCCATAAGCAGGAACAGTTTCATCATTCCCTTTGACTCCTTCTGCTCGGGATGGATCTGTCATTAGAGAGGGGGAAGGAGGAGGGTGCTGCTGTGAGTAGCCACCTCTGTTAGTCATGCACTTGACCCTGCCCTTTACAGCCAAGCCCCATTCTGGACCCGACTTCTCACTCCCACTCTGAGCAAATGAGTATGGCCTGCGTGGGGGTGGGGGGGAAATCATGCCAGCTCCAGTAGCTGGACTGGGATGTTCTGCAGAGCCCTACCCTCCGCAGAGATCTGGCCTTGCCTGGCCTACCATAAGTTCAGGTCTGGATGTTCTCCTCCCTTTGGACCTCTCTTACTTCACTACAGCTCAGAGGAGTCTTCCCAGGGTTTGATTATCTGAGATGGTAGGAGCTCACATCAGAGAGCAAGAGAGAGCGAGAGAGAGGACGTGTTTCACCGGCCCAGGCTGTGCCTTGCTAATGGAGACAGGTTGTTTTCCCCCCTCGCCTCCCATCCTGGTCGATTCCAATTGATCCCAGTCCTGCTGAGTGAGAGCAGTCCTTCAAAGTTTATTCTGGTGTCAATTTTTATAGTTTCCCCCACCGATCAATAGAGCGCATAATCATTAAGGCAAAGTTTGTGAAAGCTAATCCTTCAATATGAGTTTTATGAATGGCTCCAAGCCCTGGCTCTAACCATTTGGATGTAAGTGGAACCTTTAATCAGGTGAGTGACAGGAGACAGTCAATAGGACTTGCAGAGATTGGAGTCCACTTTTCTATCCATCCCTGCAGCGCTAGCAGGGGGAGAGGGAGTGGGGAGAGCAGCGAGATGTATTCAGGCTCTAAAACCAAAGTTTCCCCTCTTTTATTATTTATAAAATGCATTTTGCCATTATTATCTCATAACACTTTGTGCTTTTATAGCCTCTTTCATCTGAAGAGATCAAAGCACTTTGCAGGCACTCATTAATTAGGCCTCACCACGCCCCTGTGAGGTAGGCAGCTAAGTAATACTGGTAACAATAATTAATAACACTTTGCACAGTGGAAAAGCCTTCCATGTGAGACTCCAGACACCTCAGGATTGTAATTAGCTATTATGCCCATTTTATGTGCTGTGGGATGAGAAATATTGCTCAGGCTGAAAGTAAAAGTGTACACATCTCTCTTCAGACCAGTACTGCAATATGGAACTGAATGCTAGCCACCAAGGAAGAAGAAAATGCTGTGCTAGGAACTACAAAAATGTGAAGGCAGAGTCAGATGCAGAAACTAAGAAGAAAAGGCCAGGTTTGAAATGAAGAATTCAGGAGAACAGTAAGAGTGGTGCCTGTTATAGACAAGATCAGGGAATGGAAACCTTGATGGACTAAGATGGAGATAAAATAGTTCAGATGATCTCTTTTTTTTTACTAAATGCTGTTGCTATAAGAGTTGGTTCAATAAAAGAGATCATCTGAACTACTTTTATCTCCATCTTTTACTTTGATTGTTTGTTTGTGCACATAGAAAGAGAAGGCCTCAATCATGCCTTCAAACAAGTGCAAAGGATAGAGAAGAAAGGGAAAAAAACACAGAAGGAGTCCAAGGTCAGATGGAGTGACATGGGGAGAAAGGACATGGAGAAATGTGGATGAAGAATGAGGACAAATCCCAAACCAATGGAAAATTGCCAAGGCGAAGATGATGGTGCTCATTTTATGAAAGAGCAAATCCAAGTGCAGAAGGATTAAATGTCAGGATCAAGAGCAGAACACAGAAGTTTTCATGCTAGGTCACCTGCACTAAACGCTAGGTCATTGTCTCCCTTTTTGCATCACTTCCTGGTCCCTTTAAGTCTGGGGAAATGACCTTTTCAGCCTGTGTCCAAAACAAGTGAATTGAGAGGGATCAATTGAGGAGAGTAGGAGTTTCCCATATTCATTACTCTGCTGCAGATGAGAGAGTGGGAGAAAGAGGAGGGAGAGCAGATTCAGCGAGCAACTTGGCCCCAGCTCACAAGTGCCAGGCAGAGGCCAGTGTGTCTCTACATGTAATTGCTCCCTCCTGCTCACCTGGAGGACAAGTTCACCGGGTTGCCTTTGGGGAGTTTGCCCAGAGGAGAGAGGAGCAGGCTTAAGAAGAAGAAGAGAAAGGTTTTCCTGGCAACACAGAAAAATAAAATACAGTCCATCTCGACAGGAACTCTCCGCTGCAGGGCTGGTAACCCAGAGGCTGAAGCACTGGCCTAGGAAGGGTTGGGGAACCTTGGCCCCTGGTCCATATTTGGACTCCATGTTCATAACAATGTGGCCCCTCACTAGTCTCCTCCACCTGGCCCAGTCTCCTTCCTATTCCTGTCATCTACCCTTTAGTATTCTCTATTGCTCCCTGCAGCCCCCCCCCCCAACCCCCAAGACATGGGACCCTGTGTGGTTGCACAGTCTGCATTATTCTGGAACTGGCCCTGCTCACAGCCTGAGAACTAGGGATGCATCAGTAAGAGGTTAAACCACTACTTTCAATGCTGTTTCCGACGTTTACACTCAGCCCACTGACCAACACACAGACCTAGCCAAGCCTAGTTTATGCTTCTTTTTCACCAAATCTCCATCTCAGCATCTCTTATTGCCACACACACACACACATGTGCACACACAAGAGATGACAGTGGTCTAGTACAAGTACATGCTCATGGAAGGCTGGCCACTACTGCACAAGTCTTTGCTTCCTTCTGATGTCATGATCATCTCAGGGTAGGCCAAAGTCAGTCCCAGAGATAGCTATGGTGCTATGGGAGTTGTGATGTGTCAGTGAAAAAAATGCTTAAGGTGTGGGAAAAGGCAGACACCAAAGACCCATATTGCTATAACTAGAGTTGTCACATGTTCATCCTCTTTGACATGACTAGGGGAGGAGCCACATCAAAAAGGGGTGGAGCAGAGGCTTTTCATGCCCCTTCCTGACATAGCTATACCTCTTTATTTGTTTATTTTATTTATTCAAATGTATATGCTTCCCTTCCCATTAAGGCTTAGGGCAACTTACAACCAATAAAACATCTACAAAATCCCCATAACCTTCTGCAGCCCTTTCCCCTAACCCTTCCTCCCCAACCTGCCCAATCTCACCCAACCCTATCCCTACCTGCCAAATGCTTGGCCAAACAGAAAGGTTTTACATTGTTTCTGGAAGATGAGCAGGCTCAAACTTTGACAAGCCTCCAAGGGGAGGGAGTTCAAAAATCATGGGGCAGTAACCAAAAATGGCTCTCTGCATGCCTTGTTGTAGAAACTTCACGGGCAGATTGTACCTACAAGAGGACTCTCCTGGTTGCCCTCAGAGGCTACAAAGTGTCAGTGGAAATGGGGCAGGAACACAGAAAGTAGTAACTGGAGCAATGCTATGGTGCCTAGTGCAGGATTGATGCTAGGGTGCTGCTTAGTGCAGGATCATGTCAGGAATGACAACAGTAGGGATCATCACATAGACCAGGGGGTAGGGAACATGAAGTCATGGCTGATGGATGAACTCAACAAAGGGGGCAGACAAACAGACAGACTAGACGACCTTGCTGGACAGATGGATGGAGCCAAACCAGATGGACAGAAGAAACAGAACTGAAGCAAACTGACAGGTGAAGCAGGACTGAGCTGAGCAGATGAACAAGGCAGCGCTGAAGGGCGCTGTTCCAAAAGTGAGGGTCAGAAAGGCCAGCCTTCCACTGGCCTCAAAGCATACAAAAGGTCCAGGGCTTGTCCAGGATGTGGGGAAACATGAGGCAGGAAACACACAGGCAAAGGAGAAACAGGATGTGATCACTGATCCACCCAGCTTCTTCTGCCTACTGACTAGCCTTATATATAGGCCACCAGCTAACCAGGAAGTTGAGGGCATGAAGCAAGGCTGAGGAGGGGTGTGTGGCTTGACCAGTGCTGAAGGATTTCTTGCAACCATTATTGGGCCCTGTCCAGCAGGAACTGGTGATGTTATGGAGCCAGCTACCACACCCAGGTCTCCAAGGGTGCCAGTTCAAGTCTGGTGGTGGTTTAAGCCTTGGTTGTGCTACACAACAGGGCATGAGGAAAGAAGTAGTATTTCAGACACTTGGGACCCAATCTGTAACAATGTCAAAATACTCCACCAAATGGGGTGTGGCCACATCAGAAAGGGGTCAGGGCAAAGAGACTTCCCTGCCCCTTTCCAATGTGTCTACTTGAAGCATTGTGACATCACAATGGGTGCTTTTAGATGGACACCTGCTCTGCCACATCCCTGGGTGGCCTATCCGTGTAGAAGTGGGCCATCTTGGAGGGAGATGGAGCAGGAGTTGGGCAGGTGCTACCAGCTCTGCTTGTGTTGCTCTGGAATATCTCAGAGCACCATGAGCGGAGTGGGTCACCTGAACCCAGAGCACCAGCCAGGGGCAAAGCAGCAGTACTTCTAAAGGACGGGTGGTCACCACAGCCCCACTCCTGGATGTGGGTTGCCCCAGCAACAGCCATAGAGCTGCGGGTGGCAGCCTAGAGTAGCTGCTGATCTGCTGAAAGCTCTATGGCAAGTGGGAGGGTGCATGTGTAGGTGGGCGGCAGCAGCAGCTGGCTCTGTTTAAAACTGCCACAGCCAGAGCAGACCCAGAGTCTGCTCAGGGTGAGGCCACATCAAAAATGATGTGGAAGATCGTCTTTGCCCCAAGCCCTTTCCAATGGGGCCACACCTCAGCACTCTTCTAACACAGAGAAATCAAGGCTCCGCATGGAGCCCAGAGACTCTGGGTCCAAAACATGGAATTTCTGCGTGAAACTTGGAGGGGCAGCAAACACAGCAACAATCATCACCAGTTCTGCAGTTTTGGTCCATGCAAAACAGTTTGAGAACCACTGCTTTATACTGGTAGAGCCATGTAGAATTGCCTTAATCTATGTGAGAATCAGACCCACTCGAATCTGCTACTGGGGAGTTCCTGATAGGGATGGGCGAACAGATTGTGGATCGGGTTCAGTCCGGTTCGCCCATTCGGTTCAGCCATTCGCTTCGGTCGTGTTCGGTTCAGTTCAGGCATTCGGAAAAAGGCTCTCTGTGCAAGAAATTATGACCCCAGACCCATGACGGTGGGTCCTGGGGCTAGAGTGGCAGCTTCTGGATATTGGCCACAGTCCTACCTGCCTGTAACTTGGCCCCAGAACCCTGACGGTGGGTCCTGGGGCTGGAGTGGCTGTTTCTTGATGTGGTGGAATGACAGTGCCTTTGTGCGAGTAATGATGGTCCCAGACTCATGATGGTGGGTCCTGGGGTTAAAGTATATATATATATATACACACACACACTAAATCTAACTGCTATTATCTATTCTAAAACCTATTGAACAAAATGGAATATCCTAATAATTAACTACAAAGGCCTTGTCCTACAAACACACTGTATCTCTATCTATCTCTATAACTAAGCTAACTACTGTGTATATCTATCTAGTAAGTATCTATATACTAAGTATCTCTCTCTATATATAATATTACACAGGGGGAAACACAAAGAACGTAGGGAGGAGTACAAAACTGAAATGAAAAGCCATCTAATAATAATCCGACTCTGAATAAATCCAAAACTTAAAACAGGGGAAAGGAATCAGGGATGGAATAAGAGGGAGAGGGAAAGTATTCAATGGGGGGGCGGGGGGAGGAAGGAAGATTGAACACAGGGAACACAGGGAAGGGTAAAAACAAAAAATGACACCTAAATCTATCTAATATAATCTAAATAAATAATAATATGGAGGTAAATGGGTTGGATGGGTGAAACAGGAGGAGGATGGCAATGGATTAGGAATAGGAAGGAACAAAAACTGCTGGGAGAGAGGGAGCCTTCTGAAACACCTGCTGTTTAGGAACAGTGACTAGCTAGGAGGTGTTGGGAAGGGGGGAGGCAATCAGTTTTGTTTCTTGCTGAACCTGCCTCACCGCAAGCCGAACTGGTCGGTCATTTCGACGTTCGGATCTAGTTCGGTTAGGTCAGTTCGTATTCAGCTTCGGCTTCGGTCATCCAAACAGGCCAAGTTCGGGCTGAACTCCGAACTTCCAAACTGTGTTCGCCCATCCCTAGTCCCTGGTAGGCAGTGAGGGATCTCTGTGCAAGAAGCCTCAACTTATCACATGGACAGACACCTGTTTCAGCTGAAACTCCATGCTGAACAGATGCAGGGCATCCCTTTCCCCATACACCTGAACTTATAATGTTTTCTCTGGTAGATCATAATAGCTCCCACTGCAGCTGGGTGCAGCGCCGGCAGGATCTAAAGGAGAAATTGGAAACAAAACTCAAAAGCAGGGTGGAAATTAATAGAATATTTTTTATTCATGAGTATTTTCAAGTTTCCGAGGACTGGCTGCGAGTGTTTGGCTGGTCCTCGGAAACTTAGCTGAATACTAGGGACTCGGTAAAATACTTGGTAAAATAAAACTGAGTACAAATATTTTCTGAGTACCAAGTCACCTTATATAGGGGCAGGAAAAACCCTGTAAGTTGGTCCGAGTACTGGAACAAGTACCGAGTACCAGACCAATTCCTTGCTTGCTCAGTACTCAGTAAAACCAAGTCAAATACCAAGATACTCAGTAAAAAGTAAATAATTTTGAATACCAAGTTTCACCACTACTCAAAAGCAGAGGTGCAGAGTAAAGGGAGGAAATGCCAATAAGACAAGACTGATGTGGAGCACATTAAAAGATGGCTCTGCAATTATTCCTCAGAGCTAGAATAAGGGAAAGCCAGAGCTAGTTCTGGGTGGAAGAGATAAGCAGACCCTGACACAGGGTTATTTGCACCCAATTCTGGCTCTTGACCATTACTAGAATTTCCAGTGAAGCATCTGTGAACCTCTAACCCTGGCTCTCTCCAGGGAGACAAGTGTGGGGATGAAGGGGCAGCTACTAACTTGGAAATGATTAGTTGCCAAGAAGTATTTCAAAAGCCTTTGGTCTGACAAGAGCTGACCTTTTATCTGGTAAATGGGAACTTTACCCTACGGAGGCAAGGGCAAGGGTGGAGGAGGGAGAGGGGGAGGAGGAGGAGAGATTGGTGCAGCGTGGGGACAGGTTGACTTGGGAAAGATCAACAGAAGCTAAGGGCTGAAAGGTTGGCTGGGCTGCAGAAAAGGAGAGTGCATGATCCTTGCCCACCACCCTGGGGCTCAGGGAAATATCAGCAGATGAACTTGTGAACTGTAAGGGGGAAGTTTCCGTGTCTGTTCCCCTCTCATCACATGCCTTGGATACATGGATATGGCTTGCTGCAAGGAGGGCAGGGGGTGCAGTTGTCAGGGTCTCCAGCACATGGAACAGAAAGGCTAACACAGCAGAATGTAAGTCAAACATTGGGTAGAACTGCCTACAAATATGGATTTTCCACCTTGGCTGTGGGCAGCTCAGCCAAGGCAGCCTCGGGCGCCCAAAGCTTGGATTTATGTGTTTGTGTCACAGGCCTGGCTAGACCCAAAACACGGGCAATTGCTTCTTGGGGGGTGGGGGGCAATATGAATAGGGGAAACCTATGGGGGATATTGGCCTTGAAAGGGGAGGCACAACCCACTTCCCAGACCTTTACTTGGTTGCACCACTGCCCTGACACTGGATGCCTTTAGATGGATAGCAGTTCTGCTGCTGCCTGCGCCAGCCTGTTTCACCCGTGGGCTGGCTGGTCCAAGATGTGCAGGTGGAGCAGGCTGCAGAGCGGGCCAGCCAAACCCAGGGCACCAGACTGGAGTGGAGCTGCTGTCCATCTGTGGTGCGGACCCATGCAGCTCCACACTTAGCCAGCCGTTGCCCTGGCCAACACCATAGAGTTCCGGACATCAACCTAGAGGGTTGGGTGATCACTCGCAACTCTATGGTGCCAGGTTGTGGAGCGGGGGAGGACGTGGGTGAACCCCAGGCCAGAGCAACTGCCAGGTCCATCTAAAGCGGACCCAGGCAGGGCTGCAAGAGGGCAGAGGCAAGGATGCACGCCCAGAGCAGCTCCATAAGTAGGCAGTGTCCACATCCATCCGTTTACACTCACTGTGACAATATGGAGAGGTGGCTGTGGTCCCTATGAATCTACAGCTGTTGGTTTTGACATATCAAGCTCTAAATGGCCTGGGGCCCACATCTTTGAAGGAACGTCTTCTCGCTTATATTCCATCACAGACTCTGTCGTCAGCCAGGAGCATCCTCTTGTGTGTACCTTTTCCCCTTGAAGTTCTCGTGGCAAGGGTATTTTGAGAAGTGCTCTAGGTAACTGCTCCACATTTATTTATTTATTTATTTATTTATTTATTTGAATTGATATGTCACCTTTCCCAGAGGCCCAGGGTAGCTCACAAATTATGGAACCTCCTCCCCTTGGAGGTTAGTCTAAGTTTGAGCCTGCTCAGTTTCCTTTCCTGAGGCAATGTAAGATATTTCTATTTGTCCAAGGTTTTGGCAGGCAGAAATAGGGGTGGGATGGCTCAGGAGGAAGAGTTTTAACTGTTTTTATTTCAAAATGTCTGATTTTTAACACTATAATTGATGTTTTTATGTATTATAATCCTTCCTCCCTCCAAACCCTTGGGATAGGGTAGGATAAATCAATCAGTCAGCAGTGTGGAGGTAGAATGCTTTCACAGCCTCCTCTTGCTCCATATTTCCCTGAAAGGGGTGGGAGCAGGAGCTGATCTGGGTGGACAGAGTGACACCACAGGGATCACAGGAGGCTAAAATAAAGGAAGGGACTCCCCCCTACAGCATGAGGAGTTGGGGAATGACAGTGCTGATGTCCATAGCTATGACAACTGTCACTCTCAGGCACTCCCCCCTCCGCGATAGCAGCGGCGGGGGTTTGGCGCGGCCGCCCCCCCCACTCCCCAGAGCGGGGAAAGACGGGGACACGGGCGGGGTTCTTCGGCCGCTAGGCCATCGAGGTGGGAGGGGCCCTTGTTTCGGTGCAGCGAGGGAAATTAGGGAAGCGCCCGGGACTCTCGCGAGACCAGCGAGATCCCGGGCGCCATCTTAGACTCCCTGCTCTGGCACGGCATTCTGTGCGGCCAGAGCAGGGGCAAGGATGTGCACCCACCCACCCTCCCTCTTTCAAAGGCACCACTCCGAGCCTCCAGCTGGTTGCAAGTTAGAGCCGGAAAGGAATTTTCCCCGAACCCAAATTGGCAGAAAGGGAGAAAGGTTTTTTTGCCTTTCCCGGAGTGAATTGCTGATTCGGCGTGAGGCGAGAGGAACTAGTTGAAGGTGGTAGGCTATAAATGTCGCACTCTTTGGGGGTGGGCGTGGGCAGAGGTAAGCCCAAGGTTGGAAGTTACACGTTTCAAAGTTAGAAGTTAGAATAGCATAGGTAGCAGCATCTCCTTTAGAGATGGGAAGGTCCATGGCATAGTCGCCACAGCGCGGCCCACTGTATGGCCAACCCGAAGGGAGAGACGGACGGCCACACCTGCTGGGAGGAGCATCTGCCAAACAGCGGGTAACGGTGTTCTCAACCTTTGCTGGAATTAACCCCAGAGATGGGGCAGCCACGAACAACCCGCCCGGCCTGGGGAAACCCAGGGCACGAGGCAGGGTGTAAGTTAATAGTAAAGAAGGAACAGGAGGTTACCCTCTCGAGTTAATGGGGAACAGGGAACAAGGTACGCACAGAATGCGGGGACCGAGAGGGGAGAAGAGGGGCCCTCCTCCAAAAGGGGTGGTTTAATTAGTAGTAATAAGGTTAGTAGAAATAAGGACCCCAGTTCAGGAAGGGGGTGGAGGTGGGAAGGGTGCCCCCATCCCCCCCCCTTCCTGTTTGTTAATTCTTAATAAAGAGTGCGGCCGTTTAATCCCATCGAGCGTGTCCTCGTCTTATTTGGGGGGTGCACCGACAATTCCCTGTTGTGAAGTCTCCATAATGGGACAGAAAGCAGGGAGAGAGACTCTGTTACCTTGACCCAAATGGATCCTGTGACCCCTGTATCTTTGAACCCAGATTGGTTCAACAGATCCCTGATGTTTTGCACAGCAGCCTCACAACTTTGGTGTCCTGCCTCACTAAAGAATGGCTTTCCCAAATCCTAGGCAAACCACTGACCTGCCTGAATCCCATCCCCATGGCATTGGTCCCTGATCCTTCCCACTAAAATGCTGTGATGGCCTCCATTGTCCCCCCCACTGCCCAATTCCTGTGGCCAAGAGAAGCAGTATTCTATGAGGCAGTTAATTCCCTTGTGGGCCCCAACCCCAAGTGGCTGCTTAACAGTCCCTCAGAGACTGTTCTCTCCTTGCCTGACCCCCGTGCTCCCCACATCCTAGCCCAGTAAATATTTTAGTGCTTGTTGGAATCAATCGTGCCTCATCAATAGGAAATAGCGTGTAAATCACTAGGACTCCAAGCTTGCCCCAGAAATCAATTTTCACACATTACGGCTATTAGCTTATTGAGAGGCACATGACAGATTGCTGTGGGTGATGGGGCAGCCACACCTGTGGGTTCTGCCTCCCCACGCTCCCTCTGTCCACACCGGATGGGCAGGCAAGTGAGGGTGGGGTTATATAGCTAGGAGTGAAGGGACAGGCCTGAGAAATAAAGGAGGGAGCACTTTGCCTGGGCCAAGCCTGCTGATCAATAATATCTACAAAGCACTAATTCAGTCTCACCGGAACGAACTGCACAAGGCTCCAAGCCAGAGATCTAGTCGGCAGCTAATCTTTTTCTATATTTAAGAAACTAACTTAATTTGAGGGCGGAGGCAGCACTGATTCCTGGCGGTTAATAAACTAATGCAGCTTTTTCAGAGACAGCCTCAGAATGAGTGAAAGCCTGTCCATCCCCCATATCTGATGACCCCCACACCATAGTCCTCCCCATCAAGGAGATACTTACTTGGCCTGTCTCCAGCAGGAACTGGCAAAGATGGGGCCGTGTTCTATTGCACCCCATTCCTCCCACACCCTGCGGGAGGGTGTGCTCTTGCAGACCACCAATAAGCCAGCTGGGGCTCCTTGTGTTGAACCAGCCTTTTGTTTGTTTATTTATTTATTTATTTATTTATTCTCTGTCTTTCCCCAAAGGCTCAGGGTAGCTAACATCATTGTAAAAACTAGGGGTGGTCCACCGGGGGAAATGTAATTTCGTTTTTGTTTGTTGGGGGCGGGGATGTTCTTTTCTTTTTTTTCATTTTGTTTCCCAGGGATTTCCATATTTAATTACAGGTTTGGATTTACGGATTCTAATTTTTCCCATTAAAGGCAATGGGAAACCAATACATACTCCCATTCCTATTTCCAGGGCAATGGGTCCAACCTCCCTACCCCCCCACCCCCTGCGGTCCCGGACCAGGCTCGGCGGGCCTGATGGAAGCACCACCACTGCTGTGGGGGCTCTGGCAGACTCCCTCACCTCAGCACATTCCTTGCTCTGGATCACGCATGTGCAAAATGGCCACTGCCCTTAACCAAAATGGTGGTGGTCAAAACGATATTGTCACCATTTTGATTAAGCGTGATGGCCATTTTGCACATGTGTGATATGGAACAGGGAGAATGCAGTGGTGAGGGAGCCTTCCAGAGTCCCCACAGCAGCAGCGGTGCTTCAGTCAAGCCCTCCGAAGCCGATAAGTACCACTCCAGGGCCCCAGGGGATGGGGTTGGGGGTAACTCTGGATAGAGAACTCAAGATCCTGTAATCAGCAGGGCTAATAGATCTTACAGATTAACCCATAACAGCCCATTACAGGCCATTACAGATTAATCTGAAACCATAATTGCCACCCCTAGAAAAACCCCATAGAACACAAAAGATTAAATCCATAAAACCACATTAAATGCTTATGAAACTCCTCCAATCCTAACCCTGCCTGTTAAATGACTGGCCAAATAAATAGATCTTACACTGCCTGTGGAAGATGCTCAGACTAAGGTTTTGGTGAACCTCTAAGAAAAGGAAGCTCCAGAGCTGTGGATCAGCCACCTGGCTGAGTGGCTTATTGCTATGCCATACGGCCATTCTTCATGGCCTCCTATGAGCCACCCCCATCAGCCCTTCCCAGAATAAGCACAAAAACCATGGAGGGGGAGAAAAATAAAACAACTTTATTTAACACTAAGAACTTGGATTAAACTTGACTTTCTTTATTAAATGTCTTTATTTTTTCTTCATTTCCTCCTGCACTTTCTCCTTTTTGCTGCAGCTAGGCACGCTTGCTTTGGTGGGAAAATAGGGAGGACATTTTCTTCCTCTTCCTCCTGATGCTTGAGCAGTTCCTCTGGTGCTGGGTGCAGGAAAGGTTCTGGTGGTGACGTGTTTGTCTGGCTGGTGGAGGGGGAGGAGTGCCTGGACAAGCCCTGGTTCAGCTGGCTGCTCTTGGCAGCAGAGGAGGTGTGCTTGGACTACATGTGGTTCAGGCAGGCTGAGCAGATGGTGCTGTGGCTGGTGGGTTGACTGCTCAGGAGGCCAGGAAGGGAGATGGGGATCCAGGGGTGGGGGCATGAATGGTCAAAGGCACCTACCCCTGAGCAATCATGTTCACCATCACAGCAGCAACATGCTGGAGAAGGGCAGTCTGGAGCTGGATGGACTTGTCCAGACTCTGTTGTGTCTGCTGCCACATGTCCTCCAACATCACGCTCACCATCTTGATCACACTGTGAGACCACTCAAACTCCTGCCAGAGGTGGGCCCAGTACTTGTTCTGAGGTTGGTAGTCCAGACAGGCCTCAGCATCAATGGCCTGGCCCTTGCATTCTGTGACATTCTACCATTTTGCATATGCTCTCAGGCCATACCCCAAATCTCAGCCTGGAGCATGGCCACCCACCATGCATTCTCCTCAAGTATCTCCCTCACCAAATCCTCCGTGCGCCACCGGTTGTGACCACGCATGCAGATCCTGGTTGTGCTGGGTGCTTGTGGCTGGACTGGGGGCTCTGTTTGTCTGTTAAGGTGGCAGACCTGTAGGAAGGCGACAAGGAAAGCCATTAGTTCAGACCTCCCCATGCACCTTCCCTCCCTGCTGTTTTGGCCCTTGCCTGCTCCTCCTGCCCAATTTAACAGCTACCTTTCTGGCCCAATGTAGTTGCCCTCCACCTGCCCGATGGGAAGTGGGAATGAATGCCTGGCCTATGCAGTTGCAGGAGAGGTTGCTGCAGTGGTATCGGAGTGGCACATGGTTCTCTCCCATGAACACTGTAGAGGAGTGAAGAATAAGCCCAAAATGAGAAATCTCGGCAAGTGCTACTTCCATCAGAAGGAGGACATCTGCTGATTTGCACAACATAGACATTCTCCTCCATCTCTTAAATAAAAGTGACCTCCGGGTCCGCCTTACCTTCTACCAGTACCTCCTTTGCTCCTCAAATAAAGGCTAGCTGAAAAGTCAGTGTCCATGTCCTTGGTGACAGGTGCTGGTTCTGGGGTGGGGACAGGCACAGAGGGCTCTCCTCCAGTGGTCACAGCCTCCATGGAGGGAGCAGGAGTGGTTGGAGTGGGAGCAGTTGCAGCAAGAACAGGCAGTGGGGGAGGTATAGCAACCCGCTTCTGGCCCCTGGCAAAGGCGCAGCCAAACAGTTTTGATGTCACAATGGCTCCATGAACACACAAGAACTAATCCAGCATGTCATAGTAGGTAGACATTTGCCTTCCACAGACCCTGTTCTCCTTGTAACGCCTCCGGAGATCCTTGGCTCACTGCCAAGATTTATGGTTTATATGGAGAGAGATCTCCTGCAACACAGCCTCATTGTGGTAGCACTTCACAAATTTGCATTGAACGTTCTGCTCCCCCCACAGAGCGATGAAAACCTTGGTCTCTTTCTTGGTCCAGGGAATGCAGCATTGGCAGGCGGATCAATAGGCAGAGAGTGCCTGAGAAGACACAGTTGAGGTAACGGTGCTGGAGATTGCCTGGCTGTCGTTCTAAACCATGTCCACAGTTATGAGGTTACTGAAGTCTTTCCTGAGATGGCAAGGGTTTTGGAAGAGACAGCGTTGGGCACATGCTGCAAACCAGGATGAAGTGGAACAACGCATGTTTGAATTTTATGTGCGTTGGGATTTTAAGGCCCCATTAAGAGCGAGAACAGAGAGAGGATGTGGAAACGGTTGCTCCTTAGAACACTATAGGCTTTTCATAGTGACTCTATGGTTTTTGTGGAACTGGACGCAAGGAGGCTGCAATCAACCTGACTGACGGGATGCAGCCACATGGGCGCACATTAGCTTGGATTCGCTCACACAGTGGGCCCACAATGGGTGTTTTTACACACACATTTCTCCTGGATGTTTGCTGTTATATCCTGAACTTTCTGTGTGTCTAAATCACTCACCCAGATCTTAAACATCCGGATCTTTGAACTTATGCGTAGACTTTTCCCAGAACTTTTGTGTGTAAAATGTGTAAAATGTTCTCCTGGTAAACTGCTTTGCTCCAGGCAGCTGTGGTCACATGGCAGCCCCTCATGTCTACAGCTGCAGCTACTTTAGGCCGCCTCAGGGCAGTGTTTGTGTGAAGAATGCATCCAGAAACTGCATCAGGGCAGTGTATGTGTGAAGAATGCATCCAGAATTTACTTGTGGACTTGTAAATCCAGAAGATTGAAAAATCTGGAACTTTAAGGTGTGTGTAAAAATGCCCAATGTCACACGCTGTGAGTGGTATGTGGGTGGTGCCCACATGGCAGGTGGGGGCTAAGATCTTGCAGACACCTAATAAACAGGCAGCGATAGAGGTGCAATCAGCACCTGCAAAATTGGGCACCCTGTCGAATCTGGGGTGCCCAACTTGACCCAGCTGCATTTGGGCACCAATCCATGCCCAAACATGACCCAATGGACCATCCACAGTCGCACATTTCCTGGCATGACTCACCTGCCCAGCTGCTCTACCCGACTTCTGATCAGCTGAGCCAGGTTCTTCCCGTTCCACTTATTTCAGTGGGGCAGGGAGTGAGGAGGTCTCTGCCAGCATGCAAAGTCCCAGCTTTCAGTCAGAAAAACAATGGCAACACAGTCCATAACAGGGATGCATGTGTGTTTCATGCACAACCAGCGCAATGTGTGCAGAACTTGCATGCAACTTGTGTGGACCCCCACCATGGGGATTGTGACACTCTGCATACCTATTAATTTTCTGGTCAGAAGCTGAGGCTTGTCATGTCGTCAGAGGCCTCCTCATTCCCCCCCTCAGAAAAGCAGAGTGAGAAGAACTCAGCTCAGCTTAACAGCACCAAGGAGAAGCAGTCAGGCAGGTGAGTCAACCCGGAGAGTGCGCAAGTGTGGGCAGGAACCAGGATCGGTGTCCTGGAAAATCCAGGAAAATCCACTTCTGGGAAAGAATGGAGTGGGGGATCTGGGTGGCCGAAGTAACCTACCAGGTGCCCAATGGACTGCCTGAAAATGCAGGTATTACCTGTGAATACAAATGGAAGTACTTGCTGCACTCCTAGGCAGAAACACCTCCAATAAACACCCACCTGGTGTGGACTATCATCTCATTTGTTTCCCGTTGTTGAAAACAAGGAGCAACTGAATTAAGAGAGTGATTGATTTTTTTTCCGCTGAGAGCCATTTCTGCCAGATTCTGCATTATTGTAACTCCACAGATTTCACAAGACCCTGGGCAAGGTTTTGTGCCACAGTTTCCTTGTTGGCAAGGTCAGAACTCCTTATTGGGCATTTTGTGCTGTCAATGGATCCTCCAACCTCAGCAGACAAAGCCTCAGCATCTGCTTCTAGAAATTCCAAACTCTTTCCCTGTAGCTGCCAGGAAGGGCCAAAGGCAGCATATTCACTAATAGTGAAACTAGAGCTAAAATGAGTACTCGCCAAAATGGGCAAAACCATTTAATATACTCTATCCAAATTGAGTAATCGTCAACATCCATTTATTCTATTTTGGGTATTCATTTCAGTTGTTTCAGGTTGTTGGTTTTTTCAGTATTTCTGTCATTTCAGGATTTTGGTCTTTTCAGTATTTCAGTTACGTCATTTTGGCAATATTAGCAGTATTGTGCTTGAATAATGGACAAACATTATTTAATCAAAACACCAAAATGACCAAGAAAATTAAATAACCGTATTGAAAAACAAAAAAGCAAACTAAAAACACCTGAAGTGGAATACCTGATGAAAAGGATATGTGAGTCCCCCTTTGGGTTGTGGATATTATTTAAGTACTTGTAGGGTACCAGAAAATGTGAATAATACCCACAAATAATAAACATACTACCCATTTAAACTATTTTCCATTTCAGCGGAAAGAAATGCTCTCTGCAAATCTTCTAAGCCAATTTCTCAAATTCCTATGCATAATTATAAATTCCTGGCTACATCTGCAAAGTTCTCACAGAAAGATCATAGGAACTAATTTGGGTTTGGATCATTAATGAATTGTCTGGTGTTTGCATGCTGTTGTGCTTCAGATTCATGAATTCCTTACTCCAGCAACATTAATCAAGCTCGCAAGTTGGGTGGCTGCTGGTGATCATTGGTGGCAGAGGAGGGGGCACTGGCTTTAATTGACTTAGAATGAAACACAGAAAACAGTGAAGTCAAAATAACTAAAACCAGCTATTTCAGACTAACTACATTGGGCATTCTCATGGGGTGAATCTGAATTTAAGTGTTCACTAATGGAAACAAACACTCAGAGTCAATTGGAGAATATGAAAACCCTGTTTGCTTCAGCTTTTTTTGCATCTGAGGGGTATCAGTAGAGGGGATTCGGGAACTGCTGCAGGCCAGGATGGAATGGCATAGACAGAGCATATGGGAATGTGGGTGGGAACTGAAGTCAGTCTGAGGGGCATCCATACTTCTCAGTCCCTGGGCTCTGAAATCAGGTACTGCGACTGTCGAAATGAAAGAGAATATAGGGTATCATTTGCATAACATATGTTTAATGCAAATTTATGCAGGTTTAAAATCTCCTGTTGCCTAACTTTGATGTTTGGCAGATTTAAAAAAAAAAAAAAAATCTTATGAAAATGAAATGAACCACACATACTAAATTCTCTAATAACTCAAAATAGAACCCTTGTCCTTCCAGGCTTCATTTCAATTGCTGGTTTCCTTTAATGCAGTCTGTTCTCTCTTCTTACCTTCCCCTTTTAAATGGTTTAAAAATTTATTGTTTTATATGGTATTATTGTAAAGCACTGAGTGCCATGTAAATGCAGGGGAGTGCTATTAGTTTAAATAGGGGTGGGAATATCGGTATCGGATAAATCCGATACACCCAATAATCGGGTATATCGGATTAATCCGATAATCAGCGGTATCGGCATACCGGATTTTTAACATTGGCCGCTTTACCGGTTTTTTTACATCGTGGCCATTGAAGTAAATGGCCGCAATGTAAAAAAAAAGGTAAAGCGACCAATGTTAAAGATCCGCTATGTGGATACTGGTAAATCCGATACCAGGGAGATCTGATACCGATAAATCCAGTATCCAGTATTCTCCACGGTGTCCCATCCCACCAAATACTTGGCATTGTACCACCCTGTTAAATGAGCTT
Source organism: Sphenodon punctatus (assembly GCA_003113815.1). NCBI lineage: Eukaryota > Metazoa > Chordata > Lepidosauria > Sphenodontia > Sphenodontidae > Sphenodon > Sphenodon punctatus. The sequence continues at coordinate 257,572 of QEPC01003218.1, forward strand.
TACTATGCAAATACTAGCCCATTCTCTCACACTGACAGTAACGTTTCCCCCACACTCCTCACTTCTCCTGTTTGAATTTTCTGATAAATGAAACTATGGGTTCTCTCTATAGTTCAGTGTTAGGTAATATCCTATTTACTGAACACTGAAGATGGGCTGTTTTTTGTTTGGTTTTTTGTTACTGTTTATTAAAAGAGCTTGTAAATGAAAGAAATTACAACATTTTACTCATTAAAACAACCATTTTTTAACCCCTAACCTACCAATCACCTCCTCCCATTTTGTGCTGTGGCTGGATAGCTAGGCTTGGTAGCTTTCATAGCAGGAGACCTCTTTGTTGGTATGGTCTCTTGTTTAGCTATCTAAGAGCTGCTACTTTTTCTTTTCAGAGTGTTTGTCTGGAAAGAAGAGGTGAGAGGCAGTGAAAGAGATTCAAACCCCCAACAATCTGTGCCACACCTTCAGCCACATTCCCCAAAGTTAAGGGAGGGTCTCTCCCTTCTGTACTCTGGTATTTTGTTATGGGTGTGTTGTTATTTCGACAACAAAAATTAAATGTTTGTTTTTTATTTTCATTATTACAATAACAAACAAAACAATAATAATAAAATCAATAAAGAAATTTCGTTTTTCATTATCAGTGCCGTTGTTGGTATCGGTATCGCACAAAATCAAAAATTCTGTTTTCTGTTTCATTTCTGTTTTCATCAGCACATGGGGCGGGGGGGGCTCTGTGTGTGTGTGGGACTATAATGAGATGCAGTCTGCTGACACTTCTAACACACACACATGCACGCACACAGCTCCCCCCCCCACACACAGTGATGAAAATGGAAATGAAACCAAAAACAAAATTATCAGTTTTGTGCAATACCAATACAGATACCAATAACAACACTGATAATGAAAAATGAAATTTCATTATTAACAAAAATGAATAACAACAGTTTTTAATAACGAAAGCAAAAAATGAAAATTAACAACATGGGTCCCTGGTGCACACCTTTGTGTTTTGCTGCAGGTGTCTCTGAATATAGGACAACTGGCAAAATCCCTTCCAGATCTGAGTTGTCACATGTAATCTGACATTGACAAATTGGTATGGGTTCAGAGGAGGTTGACAAAGATGATCTGGAAACTAGGGATGGGACACCGGAGAGAATACTGGATACTGGATTTACCAGTATGGGATCTCCACAGTATCAGAGTTACTGGCATCAGCATACCGGATATTTAACATTGGCCGCTTTATGATTTTTTTTACATTGCGACCATTCACTTCAATGACTGCAATGTAAAAAAACCCGGTGAAGCGACCAGTGTTAAAAATCCGGTATGCCGATACTGGTAAATATCAGATTATCGGATTAGTCTGATACACCTGATTATCAGGTGTTTTGGATTTATCCGATACCAATATTCCCACCCTTATGTGGAAACCAAGTCCTAGGAGGAAAGGTTGAAGGATCTGGATAAGTTTAGCCTTGAGAAGAAAAGACTAAGGGTAGAAATGATGGTATTCACCTGAGAGTTCTAAAGGAACTCAAATATGAAAATGCGGATCTACTAATGGTAATTTGTAATCTATCATTGAAATCTGTCATGGTACCTGAGGATTGGAGGGTGTCAAACGTAATGCTGAAATATAAAAAGGACTCCAAAGGCGACCCTGGTAACTACAGACCACTAAGCCTCACGTCAGTGCCAGGCAGACTGGTGGAGACCATTGTCAAGATTGTTGTTGATAAACATGGCACAATGGGGAAAAGTCAATATGGATTTAGCAAAGGGAAGTCATGGCTTACTAATCTACTGGAGTTTTTTTAGGGAGTAAATAATAGGGGTGGGAAGTTCCAATACTGCTGGTATTTTGCTGTCCCAGCAGTATCGGATTACTCCGGTATTTGGGGGTACCAGTGCCAGTTCCCTGTGCCGGATTTTTTTACATTGCGGCCATTGAAATGAATGGCCACAATGTAAAAAAAGAAACAAACCCCCCCCCAACCACTTTCCCTCCCCAGTCCAGGCTGCGCGGGTGGAAGGGGGGACACCCCCCACCCACCCTGCCCAGTCTGGATTTTTTAAAAAATGTTTTCCCCCGAAGTCCCTGCTAGTGCGGGCTCCGGGCCACCACCAGCGACCCAGAGCCCGCACCAGCAGATAGGTACTGTGGTACTAGGGTGATCCCTGGGGTGGGGGGTGATTTAACACACACCCCACCCCAGGTATCACCCTACCTCCCCACCCAGGGATCGCCTACCTTTGGCACTCCGGGCAGTGGTGGAGGCGGCAGCGGCAGCACGGCGGTCTGGAGACTTCAGCGCTGGCTGGTGGCTTCAGCACTTACTAGGCCTTCCAAGGAACTTCCGGGTTTCCCCAGAAGGCCTAGAAAGCGCTGAAGCCACCAGCCAGCGCTGAAGCCCCCGGACCGCCATGCAGCTGCCGCCGCCATGCTGCCGCCGCTGCCGCCTCTGCCTCCGCCGCCTCTGCTGCCGCTGCCTGGAGCACCAAAGATAGGTGATCCTTGGGCTGGGGGGGTGTTAAACCACCCCACCCCAGGGATCACCCTGGTTCCTGCTGGTGTGGGCTCTGGGTCGCCGGTGGTGGCCTGGAGCCCGCACTAGTAGGGACTATGGGTAAAAAAATAATAATAATAAATCCAGGCTGGACAGGGTGGGTGAGGGGTTCCCCCCCTTCCACTCGCACAGTCTGGGAGGGGGAGGGAGGAGGTATTGGTTTTTTACCCCATTGATTTCAATGGGGACAGTTCCACATTGAAATCAATGGAATAAATCTGGTACCGGTAAACCGGTTTTAATTCGGTAAACCGTTTTTTTGTAAACCAGTAACCGGTAAAACAGGTAACCGGTTTTTTGCCAGATGTCCCACCCCTAGTAAATAAGCATGTGGATAAGGGTGAGCCAGTTGATATAGTGTATCTGGATTTTCAGAAGGGATTTGATAAGGTTCCTCGTAAGTAGGGATGTGCGAACCCGGTTCAGACGTACGGTGTTTGGCCTGAACTCGGCCCATTTGGACAGCTGAACTGAATGGCCGAATTGAATGCCCAAAGCCCCAAACAGTTTGGCCACGTTCAGGTAAGTTTGGGCACGTTCGGGTGGGAAAAACAGGGCTGGAAGGCCCAGGGAGGCGGGGGCAGCTGAGGAGCAGACTTCCTGGTGCCAGGGGTGGAGAGGCTTGGACTAGCAGACAGTCTGCCCAATCATCATTCCTCTTTGCTTAGACAACTGGCTTTGCAGTCTGTGATTGGCCACGAGCTAGTCTGCATGGAGCCAATGGGGCTTGTGGTAAGGCGGGCGCAACAAGTAACAAAAGTCATTGCCCTCCCCCCTTCCAATTCCTTCTGAGCTAGCCACTGATCTTGTAGCAGGTGTTTTCAGAAGTCTCCCTCTCCCAGCACTTTGTCCTCCTAATCCATTGCCATCCTCCTCCTATTTCACCTATTTCCAAACATTTACCTCCATAGTTTCATTTATTTAGATTATATTAGATAGATTTAGGTGTTATTTTCATTTTTTACCCCTCTCTTTGTTCTTTCTCTCTACCCTCCATTGAATCCTTCCCTCCTCCCTGTATATATTCCATCCCTGATTCCCTTCCCCTGTTTTGGGATTTATTTTGAGTAGGATTAGATTGATTTAGCTTTCATTTCAGTTTTGTACCCCTCCCGGTGTTGTTTGTTGTGAGCTGTCTGTGTCCCCTTCCCCCCATCCCTGTGTATATAGATAGATAGATATTAGATACTATTATAGATAGATAGTTGTAGGAGTTAGCTTAGTTATAGTGATAGATAGAGATAGTGTGTAGTGATTCAGATTTAATATTTTATTGTGTGTTTGTAGGACTAGGTCTTTGTAGATATTAGATAATATTCCATTTAGTGCCATAAGTTTTAGAATAGTTAAAAGCAGTTAGAGTTAGTGTAAATATATATAATATTAGATTACAAATTTGAATAAATAAATAAAAAAAAATATTAAAACTTCCTGTGCATTCTTTGGGTGGGAGAAATGGAGAAGGGAAGCAGGAGAGACCGGTCTGTTGTCTGTAAGGCAGGCAATGGGGCATGTGGCAGAGGTGGCAGGGGCCATGCCAGCGGAGTGGCAGCAGGCATCAGCAGCAGCTCAAGCCCGTCACCATACCCCAAACTGCACAGGCCTGATTTTGGAAGACAGGCTTCAGAGGTTCCCAGTGGTGGCACTAGCCAGGGTGTGGTTTGATGGACCTCCTGTCAGCATCCTCCACTGCCACGCAGGGCACTGGAAGGCCTGCACTCCAGGAGGCTGTGACTGTCTCTACTGCGGCTGCAGGTGCAGGTGCTTCGGGGTTGGATGCTCCTCCAGGGCCACCAATGTCCCTAACCCCCATTATTGAGGTGATCTCTAGTAGTCCAGGGCTGGTGGATCCCACCCCAGCTGCTAGAGGCAGGGCCCGATCCTCTGGCAATGGCAGCAGGGAGACGAGCAGCAGTAGCAGCAGCTATAGGGGGCACAGTGAGAGTGGCAGAAGCATGGTGGGTGGTCAAGCAGCCTCAGGGTCCCAGTATTCCCCTTTGCAGAACATCATTCTGATTGGGGACAGCAAGGCAGACACTAGTCCTGCAGAGGAGATGTCTGGTGCTGAGGCGATGACTGTTCCTCTGAGAGCTGTGTCACCACCATGTTCTTCCCCTCCCAGCAGTGCTGTCAGCGGTGGCTCACCTGGTGCAGGCCAGAAGCCAGGAGGGGGCAAAAAATCCTTCATCTGGGTGCATTTTAAGTTGGTGCGGGTGGATGATTCCAGGGAGATGCAGTGCACTTTGTGCCAGAAGGTGGTGAAGCATATGCAGGTGCTCACCAACCTTGGCACAACTCCCATGGCAAGGCACCTGAAGGGATGCCACAGTGCTGTGCTGCTAAGCGAGCAGGCAGGGACAGTGGATGCCAGTGGGTTCCCGACTGCAACAGCCAGTCATCTGCCTCCGTCAGTGGGCAAGCATCCTGCTCGAACAGGTGCCTCGAACAGCAGGAGATGTATCGCTGCTGGGGGGGGGGGAGGAGGAGGAGCAGCAGCAGCAGCAGCAGCATCAGTGCACCATGGAGGAGCTCAGGTGGGGGCAGCTGCCAAGTCCATCGACAGCTGCAAGCCGTGGAGGGCGGCGAGGCTTTCAACTGAAAGCCATGCGCATGTTGGGGAAAATGATAGCGCTCGATGGGAAGCTTTTCTCGGTGGTTGGGGACATGGGGTTTAGGCATCTGATTGGCTTCCTGGTCCCCCAGTTGAAGCTGCCCTCGTGCACCACCCTGAATCTGCAGGTGGTGCCAACCCTGTACTGGGCTTTAAAGGAGCGTGTGAGAGCAGCTGTCAAAGACTGGGGGTGCCACCGTCCACTTCACCACAGACCTGTGATCAAGTAGGAACACACAGCATGCCTTCCGGGCAGTGACGGCGCACTGGTGGCAGGACTCAGAGTCAGCATTTGGCAGTGGCAGGAGGGATCCCGAAGCAGGATATAGGTGGGCCCTGCTTCAGGCAGAAGTAATGGACAGCCCCCACACTGCTCAGAACATCAAGGCAGCCCTGACCACCATGGTGAGGGAGTGGGTCAGACCAGGCATGCCCTTCACCAAGGGGTGCGTGGTGATGGACAACGCGGTGAACATATTGAGGGCAGTATGCAATGGAGGCTTCACCAGCATCCCTTGCACTGCACACACTCTTCACCTGGTGGTCAGGGATGCTCTGGGCTTGGGAGAGAAGGGGATTGGGGCAGGCACCCTTAGCTTCCTGAATGAGCTGGCGAGGAAGCTGGGCAGTTTCTTTAACTGGAGTGTGAATGGCAGCGACCTCCTCCGAGCAAAGCAGGCCGAGAAAGGCTCCCCAGTGCACCAGCTGATTCAGGATGTATTCACCAGGTGGAATTCGACGCTCATGATGCTTGAGCGGCTTCTCGAGCAGAAAGCCGCCTTGCATCAGGTTCAACTAGTGACGGACAACTGGGCACCTCCAGGGTACGATGGGGCAGAATGGGAGATCCTGGCTCACACGGTCATCATGCTCAGACTGTTCCTGGCCATGACAGAGACCATCACCTCCTCCATGGCCACCATCAGCCAGGTGACTCCTCTGGTCCAGAGTCTCCTCAGGAGGCTGGAGGAGATTCTCCAGGGGCGGGATTGTGGCCCTCAGGGAAGGAAGCTGGTGGATGAGGCAGTTGATCTGGTGCGGCAGTCAAAGGCAGGGCTGAAGGCGTCATTCCTCCTGCAGCAGGAGGAATACATTTTGGCAACCATGCTGGACCCCAGGGTCAAGGGCAACATGGAATGCCAGACAGCGCTCTATGGGCACTGGAAGGGTGACTTGGTGGCGAGAGTCCGGCAGGCAGAGTGGGCTCTGGACAGTGTGTCAGCAGCAGCAGAAGCAGCAGCAGCAGCAGCAGGACACCCCTGGGGATGATGGGAGTGGGAGCAGCCACCCTTTTCAGCCAGTGGCATCTATCCCTGCCCCCAGCCCTAGCAGTAGCAGCATCAGCAGGAGGCTGAGCAGCAGCAGCACTCCTATTGCCAGTAGCAGCTTGTATGTGCAGGGCACTCTGGTGAGCATGGGCTCGTGCACAGCAGCGTGATTGAGGGCAGTGGTGGAGGTGGTTCCTAGGCAGAATTATGCGAGGGAGTACAATAGCACCTCAACAGCAGTGGAGAGCTACCTGGAGGAGGAGCCATGCATTGAACCCAGCAGTGATCCCCTGGCATACTGGGCCGGCAAGACCAAAGTATGGCGGGCCCTGTTCAAAATGCCCAATGTTCTCTTGTTCTGCCCACCAATGAGTGTCCCCAGCGAGCGGGTATTCTCTATGGTGAGGGACATTTGTTCGCCACACCGCCTGAGACTGGGGGCCAAATTGGTGGAGCAGTTGCTTTTTATTAAGGTGAACCTTCTGCTGCTGGGATTCCCCGGGCTGACCCTGGACATGGGGCAGACTTGGGACGGGACTCTTCCTCAATCTGGGCTGCTGCTGCTGAGGTGCTGTCCCTCCGTCCCAATGCCCGGTGCCCGCCCTGCCTCTCTCATAGTCCTTCATTTTCATGCATTTTTCATTTCATTTTATTTAAAAAAAAAAAAAACAATTAAAAAATCACTGTGCATGTGCAAAATGGCCACGGGGGCTGTTCTGCATGTGTGGCCTTTTGTACATGCACAGGTTTTTAAAACGATTTTTTATTATTTTTTTAAAAAAAGTTAAAAATTAGAAACAACAACAAATTAAAGCAAATGATTGTTGTTTGCTTAGTCATTTGTTGTTACCTTAGCTCTGAAAACTATTGGGACTTCATTCATTTTTGAAGCTAAGCAAACAACATGAAACGACACACCCCTAGTAGAGAGAACATGGTCATGAATCACACTGCCAGAATGGTAGGGAATCATTAGGTTTATTTGTTGCTTATCCATGAGCTGGAGGCTTGTTTCTTCATGGTCGTACTCTTGAAACCAAGTAAACACATTGACCTCATAGTCACTAGTCTAAAATATTTCCCTTTGTTCGTGGAGATGTGGGAAAGCTTGCATGGCCTTTGCCTGTCCTGTAGACAGGGAGAAAACCAGAACATCTTTCACCTGTCACCAGCATTAAATCCATGGTACCTGGGCAAAAGAGCTTTGTCCTGTATCCTCTTAAGAGGTGGAAAACAATTTGCAGACGCCTGGTTCTCAGCTAGGGAGTCCATTCTAATTCCAAGCATCTACCAGGCTGCTCTAACACACCCTAGTTGTCAATGAACCATTTCTGTCAATCAGGTCATGCCAGAGTATAACATGATTTAGCCCCATCCCCTCCCAATCAAACATCCCCCAAGGGCTGTCAGGTTCTGCACAGCAAAGATACCCCTGTGCCAAGGGATTCCCCAGCAGGGAAGCTATGTCCCATTATTTTGCCTCTTTGTAGGACTCGGCTTGTAGCCCAATACCATTAAATTGTGCACGTGACATCAGCAAGTCAGGGCGAAAGCTCATAAAATGCGTACTCTTATTGTGCCAGCTATTGATTTGTGTGTAGTCTCTTTGCTCTGTGGAGTCTATATATCCCAAAATGTGGCGGCGCCTGGTGCAATATAATTAATCTGGTAGGAGATCTTATACTGGAGAGAAGCCAAGCTTTCCAATCCATTCAGCTCCTTCCCTTCATCACTGTACTCTCTCTCCTCTTGCTGTATCCTGAATTATCTTGCTTTTCTTCCAAGTTCTTGTAAAGCCTCACAAACATGATGGCTGCTTTCAGTAGCTGGCTGCAGGTATGAAGGACCCTCTGTGTCTAAAGAGCTCTGCCTAAATTCCTGGAATACCTAAACATCCCGTGCCTCTGCCACAATTCCTTTCTTCTTGTACATGACACTAGCTCAAATAGCCCCTGTAACCTCCCACTCCTCTATTCCCTCCAGATATTTCTATACCTCAAAGTAGTTCCTTTTTTCCCCCACTTCTTGGCATGGGTAGATCTCTGAGCCCTTTCAAACATGTACAAGTTCCCAAATAGCCTGCACTATTCTGGTTGCCCTCCATAATGCCCTATGCTTTGTATCATTCTCCTACAATAAGACACTAGTTCTCAAACTGGGGACGGAGGTGCCCTGGAGTGGGGGTACAGTGTTTGGGGGTTTGAGAAAGTGTTTGCCAGCTCCACACTGACTGGGCTAGGTGGAATCTCCAAAATAATGGGGTAGCAAGGAGGAGAGAGAGCCTAAGAACCTGGGGAAGAGATGAGGAAAACAATAGAAGAGTTAAAACGGGAGGAGGAGAGGGAACAAGATGTATGTATATGATGTGTGATGGGAGGAGGGGCCTCTACTGCCACGGAAAAATGAAAGCAGGAGCCCAGTTCAAAACAGTTTGAGAACCACTGCAGTAAAGTGACTAGGGGTACATACAGTCTAGATCACAGCCGTTGAAAGTAGAGGAACCTCTCATAGGTATAACATTCTGGTCTAGATTAGATCCTCTCCCAGTGTCTGCTTTCAGCCCTTGGAAAGGGGAGCTGAAAAGAAAGAAAGAAAGAAAGAAAGAAAGAAAGAAAGAAAGAAAGGTGTAGGTTATTAATTATTATTATTATTATTATTATTATTATAAACATTTATATAGCGCCAGTCATGTGACCTGGTGCTGTACAGAACATAGAATTAGACACGGTCCCTGCCTGTGGCTTACAATCTAAAAGACAAAGAGGGGGAGACAGGGAAGAAGACAAACAAACATTCAAGCGGATGCAAAGTCTCGGGTGCGTATGCTTGGCTTGGTTACAATCAGGTTAGTGGCAGCAGTCTGCAGAGGAGGGCAGACAGTAAGTGTACGTGGAAAGACTAGCAGGGATTGGGAAAGGCAGCGAGGAAAAGGTGGATCTTGAGGAGGGATTTGAAGGAGTGGAGGGAGGGGGCAAGGCGGATGTGGGCAGGGAGGGAGTTCCAGGCATGGGGGGCAGCGAGGGAGAAGAGTCAAAGGCAGTTAGGTGAGCAGGAGAAATGAGGGAGAGTGAGACAGGGGAAAAAGGAAGAGTGGAGAGCGCGTGCAGGAGTGTGTACGGAGATTAGGTCCAAGAGGTAAGAGGGGAGCTTGGTTGTGGAGTGTTTTGAACGTGAAAACCAGGAGTTTAAACAGGATACATTCAGGAAGGGGGAGCCAGTGAAGAGAGAAGAGGAGAGGCTGCACATGGTCGAAGCGACGGGCAGAGTGAATGACCTTGGCAGCAGAGTTTTGGATTGCGATAAGGGGGGACAGGTGAGAGCGAGGGAGGCCAGCAAGGAGGAGGTTGCAGTAATCGAGGCGAGAGATAACCATGGCATGAACAAGGGTTTTGGCCGAGGAGGTAGAGAGAAAGGGGCGGATCCGAGCAATGTTATGGAGGGCGAATCGGCAGGATTTGGCAACAGAGTCAATGTAAGGTTTAAAAGAGAGGTGCGTGTCAAAGATGAAGCCCAAGCTACGGGCTTGGAGAACAGGATGGATGGTGACTCCATCGATGCAGATGGGCAGGTTAGAGGGAGAGGAAGAGGAGGGAGGAAAAATGAGGAGTTCGGTCTTGGCCATGTTGAGCTTGAGTTGACGTCGGGACATCCAGGCGGAGATATCAGAGAGGCAGTTGACGAGGCGTGAGTGGACAGAAGAGGAGAGAGAGGGGGTAGAAAGATAGAGTTGGGTGTCATCAGCGTAGAGATGATATTGGAATCCGTGGGAGGCAATAATTTTGCCAAGGGACAGGGTGTAAATAGAGAAGAGGAGAGGGCCAAGGACAGAGCCTTGGGGGACCCCAACCGAAAGGGGGAGGGAGGAGGAGTTTGACTCGGGGAGCGAGACTTTAAAGGAGCGGTCAGAGAGGTAGGAGGAGAACCAGTCAAGGACAGAGCCACGGAAGCCCAAAGAGTAAAGCGAGTCCAATAGAAGCAAGTGGTCGACAGTGTCAAAGGCAGCAGAGAGGTCAAGGAGGACAAGAATGGAGTAGTGGCGCTTAGATTTAGCGACAAGTAGATCATTGGTGATCTTGGCCAGGGCAGTTTCAGTAGAGTGGAGGGGGAAGAAGCTGGATTGGAGGGGGTCCAGGGAGGAGTTGGCAGAGAGGAGGTCCAGGCAGCGGGAGTAGATGACACGTTCCAGAAGCTTTGAGGCAAAGGGAAGGAGGGATACTGGCCGGTAACTAGAGGGATCAGATGGGTCCAGGTTGGGCTCTATATAATAATTAATTATTATATAGAATTTATTCTTTATTATTATTATTATTATTATTATTCACAAATTTATTACCCACCCCCTCCTGCCTATGGCAGCTCAGGGCGGCATACAATAAAACAATAATAAAATATAAAAACAACTACATAAGAACCTCTAAAATGTCACAACCGCCCCCCCAAAAAAACCCTTCCTCCCCTTACCAATCGCCATCATCGAAAGCCTGGTGAAAATCCAAGTATAACAGCAGCGCCTAAAGGAGGGAAGATCCTGGGACAAGTAGACCTCTGTCAGGAGGGAGTTCCACAGCCGTGGTGCTGTCACCGAGAACCCCCTTTTCAAAGTCGCCCCCCGCTGAACATGGGGGACTTCAAGAAGGGGCCACAGCAGCTGATCCAGGACCCATTGTGTGTGTGTGTGTGTGTGTGTGTGTGTGTGTGTGTGTGCGTGTGCGCATTGGTCCCACCGATAAATGGGGCCCAAGCCATAAGGGCTGTATAGGTAAAAACTATCACCTTGAATTGGGCCCAGAAGACTATAGGCAGACAGTGCAGTGAATGGAGCAGAGGCGTTATGTGCCCATGGCGACCCATTCCCATAAGGAGATAGGCCTCCACATTCTGCACCAGCTGCAGTTTCCGAGTTGTCACCAAGGGTAGTCCCATGTAGAGCACATTACAATAGTCCAATCTCGAGGTAATGAAGTCATGGAAGATGGTGACCAGGGTGGCAGGGCCGGACCTAACGCGAGGTGGCTCGGGGGGGCACCCCAGGCCCCACTCTTGGGGGGGCAAACTTGGGGTCCCCAGCTCCTGGCTTGACAGTCACCAAGAGCTGGGGACTCCGAGCATGGGGCCCCCCTGAATGACTGACCACATATCCCCTGACAGTCAGTGGGGGGGGGGGGCTCCACTGCCTGTCTGTCTCTCGGCCAGGGGAAATGTGGGAGAGGCGGGGCCTCTCCCTCACTCTCCCTGACCTAGACAGCCAGGCAGTGGAGGGGGTCAGCACCGAGAGGCAGAGGCCCCGCTTCTCCACAGTCCCTGAAATGTCTGGTGGTGGCAAGCGGTGCGGCAGCAGATTTAATCTGCCAATGCTGAGTCCGCCACCTGGAGCCTGTGAGCAGGCCCGGTGCAGGACCCAGGACGGTTAGGGGTGATGCCACAGCAACAGATGGGGAGGTAAGTGCCCCCGAAATGGCTGGGTCTTGGGGATGGTTGGAGGGGAGTGTCCCTCCGCCTGTCCCTGAGCCCAGGCCAAGATAGCACCCCCCCCCGACGAATCTGGGGAGCGCTCCCTTAGCCAAGGAGTGCCCCTAGGTCTGCTGGCTGTCAGTGGCTTTGCTGCCAGTGGGAGACTGAGACCTCACATTTCTCCCCCACCCTGGACCCCACAGCTCCTAAGAGTGGCTGTGCAGGTCGGAGTCCAGAACATACAGCTGAAGTCGTCGTATCAAATGTAGCTGGCAAAAGGTGCTCCTTGCCATAGCTGTCACCTGGGCACCCAGGTGAAGCTACAAGTCAAGGAGCACCCCCAGACTATGAACCTACAGGAGCAGGAAGAGACTAACCCCATCAATGATGGGGATCTCCACCCCCTCAGCCTTCCCCACCAGCATTACCTGCATCTTGTCAGAATTCAGCTTCAGTTAGCTCATCCTCATCCAGTCTCCCACAGCCATCAAACACTGGGTAAGCAACAAGACTGTCTGACCTGGGTCAGCTGAAAATGAGAGGCAGAGCTGGGTGTCATCAGCATATTGATGACACCAAACCCTCTCACGACCTTGCCCAGAGGCTGCACATATATGTTGAACAGGAGAGGGGCCCCTGGGGACCTCCAAGAAGGTGATGCCAGCAGATCACAGAGATTGTTCCAGGGCCCAGGAAGTGAGGTGGTCTCTCAGGTAAGAGGGGCCAAGGTCATGTAGGGCTTCAAAGGTCAACACCAGCACCTTGAGTCAGGCACGGAAAGTTATAGGCAGCCAGTGCAGAGCTCTCTATGTGTTCCCTATGGCCCATCCTAGTCAGGAGGCAGGCCATGGCATTCTGCACCAGCTGCAGCTTCTGAACCATCACCAAGGGCAGCCCCACGCAGAGCGTGTTGCAGTAATCCAACCTAGAGGTGATGAACACATGGATGATGGTGGCCAGGTCGGAGTTTGAGACATATGGCTGGATCCTACGCACAAGATGTAATTGACAAAAGGCTCCCTTTGCCACTGCCTCCACCTGACAATCCAGGACCCCCAAACTCCTCACCTGTGGGCCAGTGGTGGGTGGAACCCCTCCAAAAGGGAGGCCATCGCCTCAACTGCCCTACTTACCATCACCTCCATCTTATCAGGGTTCAGCTTCAGTTTACTCAGCCTCATCCAGTCGCTCACTACTGTCAGGCACTGGGAAAGCACCGAGACTGCAGGACCTGGGTCTGCTGAAAAAGTGAGGTAGAGCTGGGTGTTATCAGCATACTGGTGGCAACCCACACCAGACCATTATTATTATTATTTATTATTAACAAACATTTATATAGCACCAGCAGTGTACCTGGCACTTTACAAAGTAATAAAATAGACACGGTCCCTGCCCCTAGGGCTTACAATCTGAGAGACAGGAGCTGGGGGAGAGACTTAGGAAGGGGAACAGAGGGAGAGACAAGGGGTCTAACATTCATGAAGATGCGAGGTCTCAAGTGCACGTACTTGGCTTGGTTACGATGAGAATGACAGCAGGCAGGTCCATGTTGCAAGGATAAGGGTAAACCGATCGTAGGTATAGGAATAGTGGCTCAGCAGGATAAAGAGTCAGACAGAGCAGAGCGAAAGAGGTGAGTTTTAAGGAGAGATTTGAAGGTATGAAGGGAGGGGGCAAGGCGGATGTGGACAGGGAGGGAGTTCCAGGCATGGGGGGCAGCAAGTGAGAAGGGACGAAGGCGCTTAGGGGAGCAGGGAAGGCGTGGAAGGGTGAGAGAAGGGACAGAGGAGGAGCGAAGTGCACGGGCTGGAGTATGGAGGGCGATAAGTGCAGAGAGGTAGGGGGGAGCGAGGTTGTGAAGAGCTTTATAGGTGAAGACTAGGAGCTTGTGCAGGATTCGTTCAGGAAGGGGAAGCCAGTGAAGTGAAGAGAGGAGGGGCTGCACATGGTCGAAGCGACTGGCGAGGTAGATGACCCTGGCAGCAGAGTTTTGGACAGAGATGAGGGGAGAAAGGTGAGACTGGGGAAGGCCAGTGAGAAGGAGGTTACAGTAATCAAGGCGAGAGATGACCAGAGCATGAACAAGAGTTTTGCAGACCATCTCACAACCTCATCCAGGGGTTGCATATAAATATTCAATAACAATGGAGACAGAATGGAACCTTGTGGTACGCCACAAGAAAGATCCTGGGAGCTAGATGTTTCTTCCCCCAGCACCACCTGCTGGCTTCTTCCCAAGAGGAATGAGAGGAACCATCCTAGGACAGTTCCACTGTCCCACTCCTCCCCCAGGGCGCGCAGCTACAACAGCAACCCATGGTCAACTGTATCAAATGCTCCCGAGAGATCCAACAGGACAAGTAATGCTGAGCACCCCAAAACCATCTCTCAGCGGACGTTGTCCCCCCAAGGCTACCAATGCAGTCTCGGTGCCATATCCTGGTCAAAATCCTGATGCCATGGTGACCATGAACTCATGCGCTGCACCCTGAAATCTGGCATTGGTGTGTATGTCAAAGGGACCACTGACCTCGGGTACCACAAGGTTACAGAATGATTCTTCTTCATGGGACATGAGTCTGAGGCACTATGATCAAAGATTGGGGTTCACTCTGACACCCCACTGCATGTCCAAACATAATGACTCAGCTTCCCCACTAATGATCTTCACACACTAGTGGCCCTACAACCATGGATCTCTCTACTTACTCTTGTAGGGGTGTCTTGGGCCAAACACACAAAGCCAGATTCACAAGTGCACCCATAGGCATTAGTTATTTGGGGTGTTCCTCCCAGTTCATATAAAATTTATTTGCATTGTGTCATCCCTATAAAGTATCCTAAAAGAACACATTAGAATCCTACAACCAGTTTCAGGAAATCCATACACACAACAGCTTTTAGATAAAATACATTTTATGAAAATAAATTAAGTTCATGCTAAACCAAAAAGGGGAAATGGTTCAGTGTTATAGACAGTTGGCACAGAAAGCAGATTAAAAAACCATAAAAGCTAAATATACTTGAGATATCCCTGCAATGTTTTTCTGATTACTAAGTCCAACTCTTAACAAAGTTCCTTTTACAACTATGGGTGGAAACAGAAGTGAGAGCCATGCAGCAGCAGCCTGATCCAGGTTGGGTTGGGAAGCCATGGCAGACACGATCAGGCCGCACAACAAATGTGCCCATGGTCAGGCCCTCAGGGTGGGTAGGGAGACCTGACCCTGCACTGTGCCAAGTGCCCTGCCCGCTCCCCATCTCATGGCAAGCAGCCATGGCAGTCAATGATGATCAGTCAGGGTGGCTGGCCATGGCAGACCCAATCCACAGCAGACGTGTTAGTGTGCTGTGCCCTGCTTGGCCTGATCAAGCAGACCTTAACTTGGGCTGTGACCTAGACATAATCTGGGGGTGTGGGCTAGTTGGTGACACAGCCCAGGGCAATCCTGGGCCAACACCTGGCGGCACCTGCAAAAATGTGCAGGTGAGGTCTGGTGGAAAGTGGGTCAAAGTGGGCCACAGCGGTCCAATGTCACATTTGTTTTCCCCTCTGTCTGCTGAGTTTATTTTATTTTTATTTTTTGACAATTAATATCCCGCACACTATCCTGTCTCAGGCAGCTCATGGCGGCTAACAAGATTAAAAACATATAAATAGAAATGTATAAATAAACAAACATATAAATACAAAATCCATAAAACAGTACAGTTCCTCTTTTTTAGATGGCTAAAGAGTAGAACACAATTTGTTTTTGTGCTTGGCTTATGTGTCTTTCATGTTTTTTTATCAACCCTATGCTAATCTGATTTTGAGCTGCATCGTTCAGTATCAGAACCTTTTCCTACAGACAAAAATATAACCTTATGGCTTACTAGGGAGAGTCTTCCAGGGCTTTCCAAATAGTTTTGCACACAAATATAAGAAGTGAAGTACTGGGTCAGATCCAAGGTCTATCCAGCCCAGCATTCTGTCTCTGACAATGGCAACTTCAGTTACTTCAGAGAAGTACATAAGAGGTCACAAAAGAGTGACCCATTACCTGATATTTTCTCCCAGTTCATGACAGTTAGAGGTTATATCTCCCAGCCAACTTGACTAATAGTCATCAACACCTCTGCCCTCTTCGGCTCTTATTACTCACTGTTCCATAAGCTGTATTGTGGATTCCCCTTAATTAAATCTGCCTGCCTTCAAAACAACTTTTGGAACTAATATAAAGTTACATTATTTTATAATATTTATATAATAATTCCAGTTCATACATTTCTTACATTGTTATGCTCAGCATTTCACCAGGATAAAATTACCAAACATAAATGGTGTACATATATGCACATTCGAATTATAAGAATATTGTTTTTTTATATAATACATGCCAACTTTCTGATAATCATACGTTTTTCAGCTATTACATAACTCAGAAATGTCTGTCATTGCTACCTTGTAAAAACCCTAGAAAGGGCAAATGTTACAGTCCAGGTCTTTCCCTCCATCATATATATAGTAATAAATGTTTGGCACATACATAGCTCTTTGTACTGAAAAAACTTAATTCACCCCAGTTGATATGTAAGTATCTCTCTGTCAGAAATGTAGAGATGGAGAGAACTGAGGTAAAATTAAGTGACTCACCAAAGTCCACACACATCAAGTAAACCAAGTTACCAAACTTTTTGGACTAGTAGATCATTTGGTACATACTGAATCAGCCTGGAAACAGGGGTTTCCAATTATGATGCTGTTGTCAAGAGCCAACCATTACCACCCATTCAATGGGGAGATAAGAAACAGAGTGATAGCTGGCCAGGGAGTCAACATCAAAAAATAGTTTTTTTGAGCATGTGCCGGACAACTGCAGTTTTGGGTGTGTCCAACAGCCTAGCCTCCCAGAAAGAGGCATTGACAGTCCCAGCTGGAAACGACCCAAATGTCTCCCTGTAATAGGGTGTGGTCTAACCTGGGGTTAAGTTCTTATGGGATTAGGCCCCACAAAATCACTGTCTCCTCAGCTAATATTTTTCTCCACAATGTCTTTTATTTACAACTAGTGTCTCTCCTCCATATATACAGTCTCTTGATGCATATATACACACAGTTTTCGATTTACAGTCTCTGTGGGCCAGGGACAGTCTCTCCTATAGCCCACCAAACCCTTCAGCTCAGGCAGGTTCCTCTGAACAGGGTTGTGTTGTGAGGAGGCAGAGTCCCTCCTAGCTCCTGTCTCCTCAATAGCTCCAAGGAGTCATCTATGTGGACTGCTGGCTCATCTGCCTACACCATGTGGTTAGCCTTTGCCATACCCAAGCACAGGTGGCAAGCAAATCAGGTGCTGTCTCTTACTTAGTATAGAGCCAGTGACCTGGGCAGTGCCTTCAACCCTGCTGGTGCTATCTCTTTAAAGGGCCAGCCTCTCTGATCTGCTGCACCCTGCCACACTCTTGGGATGAGCAAAGATCTAATTCATGACTGGTTGCCAACATCACTCCAAGCATATCCTTCACATCAGTGGGTGACACCAATTGAAATGGATCCAAATAAATGGCAAAAGGATTAGCTACCACAGCTCCAACCTCTGACTCTGTAACCAAAGTAGCAGCTTCCAAGGGTATTTTCAAATGTTACAGGATCACAGTGAACCCCACTCAACCACAGTTAATACTGTGGGGTGGCTGCGATCCCCATAATGTATGATTGATCCCTGCCAAATGTTCACCACAGTGAACACCCAGCAGGGATCAATTCTAACCATGGTTCTGGCCCTACAGCCAGCTGCAGAGCTGGAATCATGGCTAGATTGACCACAATCATGAAAGGGCCAAAAGTAACATCTGTTACCATGGCCCATTCCTGATTGTGGTCCCGGCCACCATTAGTGGTTGGGCCCAGCGGTCTCATTGGCCGCTGCGTTCGCCCATCTCCCTGAGGGTGGGTGGCTGTGGGAGCATGGTGGTGTGGCCAAGCGTAGGAGCGTAGGGGGTGGGGCCGTGTGGCCACACGACACACCACTCAGCCCTACCCTGACTCTGCCCCTTCCCTTATTCCCAGTAGTGATGCAGCTGGCACGTCTGAAGGACAGTCGGTCTCATCACAGACCAGAGTTGGGGAATGATCTCGGTCCGGAATTCAGCGTGGCAGGACCAGAGACCCGTCACATCTGAAAACACCCCAAGTCATGGTGAATACAAATGATTTTGTCTTCAAAGTGAGTGGCAAACACATCATAGTGGTCAATAGATGACTCTAATTCTGGATGGCGATAAATCAGGTTGACCAGGCCATTCACCACCTGGAACAGCTCCACTGGACAAGGCTTTGCAGATGTTATGATAATGGAGAAGAAAGCTTTCATCACTGCCATCACAGTCGCAGCATAATGCTTCAAAAACAATCTATGCCACTATCAGTCAGTGTTAGCGTTAATTATAGTAGAAATGGGAATTTATTCATGAAAATTTGCTTTTGGGGGGGAAAAATTCCTCGGAGAATTTCAATTGGCTCCAGTTATATGATGCAGTCTTGGTATAACATGCATTGTTATAGCATGAATTCAGTTATAATGTGGTATTAGTCTTGGTTTCCAGTCTGTTACATCACAAATAAATTTACATGTACAAAGCATCCTTGTTATAATGTGGCTTCAGTTATAACATAGTGAGAGGCGCAGCTCCCAAATACAGCATTATAACAAGATTGAAGCATATCTTATGGTAGTGAGTTTCACAGAACAATTTTAGAAAAGAGAAACAAATGTTTTTTATTTTGCCAATTAACACTCAGAAGTACCTCATTCTAATCATTCACAGGGTGGGATCCAGGCAAGTACAGACTGGAACTGCACTGGCCCCCATTTATTGAGACCTCCCAATACATGGGGTCCTTGAAATGACAACAAGAGTAACAGCTGATGTAAAATACAGGCCCACCCTGGTCTATGGAGGGCTGTGGAGGGGGCACTCAAACACATTGAGTCTGAAGAACAAACTAGAAATAACAAGATACCTGTAAAACATGGGTCTGCAGGGCCTTTAGGGGTGTGCAGGTCATTTTTGTTATTACAATAATGATAATTAAAATTGTCATTATCATTATTACAATAAGGAAAATGACAAATAATAACTAAAATAGAAATGAACATGACTTTGTTTTTGAAATAAAGGGGAAACACTGAAAAACGTATTTCTGGTTATACTTCAAAAGACACTTGGGGTTATCGTACCCCCAACAGAGGGTACTATGCATACCAATTATCAAAATGATTATATAAAGGGAACTGATTTTAGAAGCAATTGAATGTTGTGATTTTAACAAAAGCTCCATACACATTCATGGCTACACCTTCTTTATCTTCCATTCAATTTGCATGATATCTGTGAATATTATGTCTCTCCACAAGCTTAACACTAGGGATGGGCGAACAGAATGGAGTTCGGAAATTCAGTTCGGTTCAGTTTGGTTTGAAATTCGAGTTCGGAAATTCGGTTCGGTTCGGTTTGAAATTCGAGTTCAGTTTGGAAGTTCAGTTCGGTCGACTGAACAGACCAAGTTCGGTCGAATTCCAAACTTCCGAACCAAGTTCGGCCATTCAAAACCAGTTTTTTTGGTGTGTGTTGTCACTAGGGATGGGCGAACAGAACGGAGTTCAGAAATTCGTTTAGTTTTGGTTTGAAATTCGAGTTCAGTTCGGAAGTTCAGTTCGGTTGACCGAACAGACCGAGTTCGGTCCAAACTCCGAACTTCCGAACCACGTTTGCCCATCCCTACTTAACACTGCTGCCACATTTCAGAAAGACTGGATAAAGGGTACTGTTGTTATAAGACATTAACTTGAAAATACATTTCCAGGTTTAACATTTTTATAATCCATTCTGTTTACAAGACATTTGCAACAATGTATCATATACCATCCCTGTCATCTCTGCCAAACAATAGGACAGTTTGATAAAGGTACCCAATTTTATAAGCAATTGAAGTTGTCCCCTTGAAGACCATTATTCAGATAAATAGCAGCACATGCAGTGTCAGTCAGAGGTAGGCACCTGGCATGGAAGGGGAGGGGGGGATGATGTAGGGGGGAGGAGGGAGAGGAACCCAAAAGACTGACAGACACATTCACTGGCCAATTACTGCATGCTTCCAGCTTTACAAGACCAATTGGTAGTGGCTTTGAGGTGGGCACAGGGGGCAGCCGTCAGGCGGGCATAGAAGGGACATAACTGGGACTTTGGGGATAGCATCACAGCAATCATTAGATACAGTTTACACATCCAGGCTGGCCAATTATCATCACAATCACATCCTGCAGCACTATGACAGACAAAATAAGAGAATTTCTATTGGCTCTTTCCTAAACAGATGCTTCTGACTTCCCAGTAATAAGTGGAGGAGAGATTTTGGGTTGGTCACATCCCAGAATGAGGATATTTGGTTGACATTTCTGATGGCCAATTCGCATCACAAACCGATATTATACCACAGTGACACATAAGAGAATCCCTGGCATAGGTTCCTTCTCTGCATCGGCTCTGCAGGCATATAAAATTGGGACCCTTTATCACATCTTTCTGATATTTGTCAGAGATAATCGTGAAAGTGTGAGATACATCCCTAAAAAATGTCAAGTATATTGGTTGGACTACAAAGATGTTACAGTCAGACATACATTTGTAAGTTAATTGCTTATACTACCAGGACCCTTTAGCCAATTCTTCTGGAAGTTGGCAGAAGTTGTAAATATTGAAAGGAGTATAAATGTGCCAAGTTTCATCTACATTAAAAGTTAGGCAAAGAAGTTTCAGTCAAGAATATATATGAAGATTTTTGCCAAATAATATAATTCAACCATTTATAAAATTGGATTCCTTTATCCAATCATTTTGGAATTTGGTAAATTTAATGCCTTCCTTTGGAGGTACAATCTCACCAAGTTTCAGTCAAATATAGTGAAGAAAAAAAAGGTACAGCCAAAAATGTGTTTTCCATTGAAACTAATGGAAAACGAAAACGAGAGTAAAAACGAAAACAAATATTTGATATTTCTGAAAATGAAAAAGACAGATTTTAATAACAAAAATGAAAACAACATGGGCCCCTGGTGCACACCTCTATCCTGAAATGCTGGGAGCCCTGGCCCCCTGGAGGTGATGGCATGAGTAAGTGAACATAACAAATAATTTTGGCAATACAATTCTCTTTCTAATGGGAGAAGCAGTGTGTGTCTATCAAACATTCATATGTTAGGAAATGAGCCACACCACCATTTTTCACAGGACTCCCAACTTCCCTGGATCAAGCATTGCTTTCACAAACATGTCAAAATCACATTAGTCACAGTTGAAGTACAGCTCTTCAAGGGGAAGGATGTGCTTGTGTGGGTTAAGTGCTGGATTTCCTTGCCCTGGCACAGGTTCCCTGTTTGACTCTGAGCAGGTCACTTTGGTTCCTAATTTGTAAATACTTACATGCACTTGTAGGACTGGAACCTTCATCTCTCTGCTCATCATCCTCAGAACACTTTTTCTGGAGTAGTCCCAGTGAAATTAGTTTATATTCTGGAGTAAACGGATTGCAGATTCTGTCTTACTTTCCCTATTTGGAGAACTTGAGTGCTATGAGTTCCCTTTTTTCGCATCCCTTTTGTCTCAATTGTTAAACTGCCGACTAGATGAGACAGGAGCTGCCTCTTGCCGGGTCTCTCTACAGTACAACAGCATCCCAATCTTGGATCTCTGGAAGCTTCCATTGAGGATCTGCTTGCCCCAAAAGCTTACCCTTAAAAACCAGATTCTGCAATCGTTATTCATATTGACTGATACGTACATACACAGTAGTTGGTATAGTGGAGTTGGAATCTCTGAGCATCATTCCATTACGTTTTCTGGCCTAACTACACTATGGCTTGGGTTAAGAGCCACACCCCACTTTTTAGCAGGAGTCCTTAGCCTGGCCCCGCATCAGTTGCTTGTTGGAGAACAGGAACACACCATCCAGATCTCATGTCATTGCCAGGGCTGGAAGTGTATGGAAGTGGGCTGGGATTGTGAGTCCAGCTGGGGCTGGTGGCAGGAGACATTCCTGTGCTTGAACACTTTGGACATTTAGCTGTTCATTTGACTGATTTTAATAAGACTTTTGTGCAGTCTAAGTCAAGCCTGGGTAGCTTTCCACAAGAGATGTTCTAGCTTCCCCAGTGCATCTATATGCTATTCAGCATGATTAAGGGTTGCAAGTCCAGAGCTGGAAAAACAGACATATAGCAAATACTAAGAGTAGAATTACAGGCATTGTGGTCTCTTCTTAACCACTTAATTCAAGGAAAAGTACATCCCCCTAAGCCCCTTTCCCTCCCCCTGGGAGTTTCCTGGAATATTTAATAAGGGGCAGCTTTTGAAGGAGTACAAGTGAGACCAGATGTTTCAGCAAGAGAGAGTTTAGAAAATATAAAGTTCTTCTTAAAAGGGAGGAATGTGGATAAGTGTGTGTGTGTGTGTGTGTGTGTGTGTGTGTATGTGTGTACTGGGAAGGATTGATGCAACCCCCCATATGGTTCTGAATTTTGAGCCCCCCCCAAAAAAAAATTACAGGCCCCTAATCCCAGTCTTTTGCTGCCCACCCACAGCATCATTAGCTCCATCTCACCCATGGAGAGACTAGTGCTACTACAGTCAGGGGTAAATATGCAGAGGGCTCACCAAAGTTATCACATTCCAAACTAAAACCAGCTCAGTGTTTGTGCAATTATAAAAGTGGGTGCTGCCCCTTTAAAGGAGCATGAGAGCAGGATGGGTCCTCTCCCAGTCCTTGCACAGCCCCAGTCAGTATGTGATAGACACTTGTCCAGCTTGCAGTTCATTGTGTTCTCTGACCACAAAAAAGTGCCATTGTTCCAACAACATCAGCATCTCAGGGAGGGGGGGGGACTCATCTCATCTGCCTCTTGCAGTTGGATGCCATTCAGTTTTCAAAGCCCAGAGCAAGGTTTTTGACTGAAGTTTTCCTGTTGGAATCTTGTTGACAAGCTGTGTGGCTTTAGTTGAGAGACATGCCAAGCCACCATAAAACCACCAGTCACCCAGGAACCCTCATCAGACAAAGGTACTACAAGGGCAGAGAAAACAGATGCCTCACAAACACCAGAAATCACATGCTGTTTACTTGAAGGACCAGGGACTGTGCTAACTGGCGCTTAGCTAACTGGGTTCCCTGAGGGGGTCTCTGTTGAGACTATTGGTAAGGACCTGAAGCCTATCAAGTAAGAATAGGATCAATTTTAAATAAAGGACCAATTGTAAATAAAATACATAGAAACTAATATGGCAGACTCACAAGTTAAAGGGCTGCTAGCATGCAGGTTACCATGCTTCCTTTTTGCTGGGGGAACTTGGTCCCAGGGTAGCTTACATGCTTACAAATCTGGTGGAGAATGCAGGCACCTTGGGTGCGGGGGCATCTTGGGACATTTAGCAGAAAGGAGAACCCATACATACATTTGGATTTTCAGCCAGTTCACTCTCCAAGACATTTGGTCCCAGTGCGACAATGTTTGGAGAGAGCTACCCAGACCATTGTGAGCATTAATTCAGAGAGAAGCTGGGGTACAAGTAGACTTTGGCACTAGTAGAAGGCGAGTGGTAATTGATAGGACACTTTGGTTATGTTGCATACTATGGTGTTGATTTTGTTGGATGTGAATGAGATTTGAGTTAATTCAATATAGGAATGTTTGAGAGATTGAGACTGGCTAGAAGGGGTGTTGGGAGGCTGGTAAGATGGTCCCCTCAGGCAGGAGAAGCATCCTGCCTGGGAGGGAGCCCCTGGAACCCGACCAGGCAGGATGTGAACCTGACATGTTGGGTAGGGCAGGATGCCCTGTGGGATAAGAAATCCCTGTGTTCAAGTTGGTTATTTAAGGAAATGTAACTGAAGAAGGACTGGAATGTAGTATTCTGAAGCCATGAAGTTTAATGTTAAGTGTTGTGGACAGCCTAAGAAGGCAGAGTTAATTCCCTGGAGGAATTGGGTTACCGGGTTTTGCCATCAAGCTATTCCAGGTTTGAAAGTATAAAATGATGAGTTAAAATTTGCCTACGAGGGCATGGATTTAACTATAATTTGGTTTAAATCAACTACAAGGGCTTACCTGAGTGACCGCCAGCCTACAAGGGCAGGGAGTTCACTAAAAATTGGTTAAAAATCACCTACAAGGGCGAAGCTGAGTGAAGGCCAGGCTACAATGGTGTGGAATTGCCTAAAAAGCCTGCCTATGAGGGCATGGAATTGGCTAAAAAGTCTGCCTACAAGGGCATGAAATTAATGGATGTGGCTAAAGGGATTTTGCTGTCAAGCAATTCCCTAGTTAAAGGTGGAAGTGCCTATGAGGACAAAAATGTAAATTAGTTAAGTTAATAATGGATGAAAATTGTAAAAACAGATAGATATGTGCCCGGGTGGAGGAAGACCACCCCAGAAGAAAGACGAGACTCAATGTTTATTGAGTGTAATTAATTAGTAGAATGTAAGCCGGGTGAAGGGTAGCTTCCCGGGTGAGACCAAATATTAAGTTGACACTATAAGGTTCAACTCCCTTCTGGAGGAAGCTCGCCTGGCCCCTAGCCTGTTAACATTTCGGCGAAATTGTAAGACCTGGCTGTTCGCCCAGGCCTTTGGGAGGGAGGGTGGGTAGGGTGGGGTTTTTTAGTTCCCCCATCTATTTTTGGTTTTAGATGGTTTTTCTAGCCCTGTTTAATATTTTTATAATATTTATGATTATTTTTAACTGATTTTATTGTATTTTAAAATGCTGGAAGCCGCCCCGAGCTGCATGGCAGTAGGGGCGGGGTAAAAGTCTATAAAATAAATAAAAATAAATAAACTCCCAAAAGGGGAGGAATATGTGACCGGATGACTGGAGCCAGCCTTGCCCCAAGCCAGGAAGACGAGATTCCCTATTGCATCAGAAAAACTGCTACTTGTTTCGCTTTAAATGTGGCTCCTTAAGTGGTGACAGCTGCAGCAGTGTGGTGGTACTTTTAAGTCCCCCACGCCGTGCTGTCAGTGGAGAAAGAGAGGCTGACCGGGGAAACTGAGAGTGCTCAGCTGGGTGGCCGAAACTTGAAACCAACTGGGAGCAGAACAGTTTGTGCCTGGCCGCTCAGAGGGGCTGGTAGTGTGAGCCAGGGAGGGGGCTGTAGTAGAACCATGGGGAAACAGAAGGTGGCTCATCAAAGCCCAGAAGGACGGGGTGGAGCAGGCTGAGCAGGAGCTTTCAGCAGAGGGCTGGAACAGCTGACCGAACAACTGACTGTGAGTAGTTGCAGAGCCGCTTAGTTTGAATTATGAAAGCCCACAAAGGGCTCAGTGGTCAGAAGGCCAGTGACTGTGATAAAAGCCTTCAAGGGCTAAGTTGTCAACCCCATGAAGGGCCAAGGACTGTGTAGTCTTTAGGAACTTAGTGGGTACCCTGATGGGAACTATTGGTAAGGGCCTGAAGCCCATCAAGTAAGGATAGGATCAATTGTAAATAAAGGACCAATTGTAAATAAAATACATAGGAACGAATATGGCAGACTCAAAAGTTAATGGGCGGCTAGTATGCAGGTTAACACATTTGCAAAATCCCTTGGCTCAAGGAAATCTGGGGCAACCTGGTCCAGGGGTCATGTACATGCTTACATACTGTTTTACCAGTTTGCACCATTTACTGTGTTACCACATTACCGTTTTCCCATCAGTTCCACGGTTACAGGCTAGTTCCACATGCTCATAATTCCTTTCCCATTTACCCCTTGACTCTGTTTTCAAATTCAACTCAGTTTCCCATTAGATTCCTAGTTCAAATATGCTGGCTGCAGCTTTGCTATTGTTCCAAAAGTAAACCAGAAATGACAAATCATGTGGCAAAGATAAAATGGTATTAACAATAAAATACATATTAACCAATAAAAATAAAATAATACAGCTAAATAAAATACAAAGTAGGGGTACCAACCACAATGCCAAAAGTATTCCTCCCCGGCATATTCCTCAAATACCACAGACCTTAGGGGCATCGAGGATATTCTGCTTAGCCAATTGTATAGTCCTGTCTTTAGTGGACACATCTGCCATTTGCATCCTTTTGGCAACGATTCACTCTCCATGCTTAAGCTCAGGATATCTGTTGCTGCATACAATATACTAAACAATTCTTCCAACATTGCAACAAAGTTAAATCAGAATAATCAATCAGTGCTCAAATCGAGGTCAATAAAGCTCTACAGCAGGGGGGAACCCATTTTTACCCAAAGACTCCTAACCTATCTCTAACGTAGTGGCATACCAAAATCGCTGACCACCGGGCTACTCTACTCAAATTGATTATCCATTCCCTCATGAAGTCGTGCTGCCAAAAGGGCATAAATGGCAATTTGCCTCATCTTTGCTTCTGACTTTGTGTCTAAAAACGTTGTAATTTTCAGGCAAGGTGGGAAATGTTCCTTTCCCGCCCACAGGGGTCTAAACCAAGTTTCTCTGATATTCTCATATAGGGGACATTTAAGTAAAACATGTGGCAGGTCCTCAATTTCAGAATTCCTGCAAGGGCAAACTCGGCTAGAATAAGGCCTGCCCCTATAGCGGCCCATAAGAACTCCAGAATGAAACTNCCCCTATAGCGGCCCATAAGAACTGCAGAATGAAACTGCTGGAACTGCAGGTGCACAAAACTCCTGCAGAGAAGAGGGGCCGTGAGCTTGTCCAAATACCCTTCAAACTCATGCTCTTGCTTGAAGGTTGCATACCATGGGGCAGCCTTCCAAGAAGCTATCTCTGCCAGATCCTCCTGATGAGCAATATCTGTTGCCCTCCGGGAGACTAAATTCTTTAGATGGGGCACCTCTTACTCCCACAGGCAAGCAAATGAAAGGCCCATGCCCCACACATGGTCATGGACCTGCTTTAACCAGGGGTACTGGTGGGCCCCCTCCCAACTTAACTCCTCCAATAAGCATTGGTGAGTTAAGGTGGAATTACTCTGATTACATAATGTTATCCAATATCGTATACCCCCTTGCTTCCCAATACAAGCAATTGACAGGGAGCCTGTTTCAGCCCTCACTACTGCTCCTGGTGTACCTTGGGAGACCCTCAAAAGATTCCTCAGAAACTTATTTTGGACTATCTCAAGGTCTGTGAAGTTAGCCGTTGGAATCACTGCTAAGTCAAAAGTCAAAAGAGATTGCACCTTATCTTTAAAAACTTTCAGTGCTAAGGAAAGCCTCATCGGCATAGCCCTCAACATTAATCTCAAAATAGCTCTAGCAGTTGCAGTAGCTTTACGGATAATTAGTTTTTTGTGCCTCACCCACAAACCATTACTGCTGAAGGTAATCCCCAAATAGCAGTACGAATCTGTTTGCTGAAATGTGTTGCCATTAATTTCCCAAGTATATTTGCGATTCCCGCCCTCCCCCCCTCCATAACTATAATTTGGGATTTCACATAGTTGATGGCCAGGTCATTCTTACTGCAGTATTCTATCAGGCCCCAAAATTGTTGAATCAGACCCCTTCTCATCTAGGATAACAACACGATGTCATCAGCATACATCAACGCTGAGACTTCCCTTTCCTTGATTTTAGGGCGATAAGTGTCCCCATTCCGCAAAGCTGGGATCAAACCACTTAAAAAGATGTTAAACAGCAGGGGGGCCAGAACCCACCCCTGCCTGACCTCTCTCTGAACCGGAATAGGTTTCAACATAATCGCCCTTGGCCCCAGCCTTATTCTTGCTGTATTTCCTGCATATATCTTGATCAAAAGATCCAGTAAGTTCTTGTTGATACCAAGGCGATGAAGTTTGCCCCAAAGTATCCCTCTAGACATTGAGTTGAAGGCTTTCCTTAGGACAATAAAAGCTAGGAAAAGTTTCCCATCTCTTATTCTCACATATTTGACCACCAAGTGTGAGAGGATAAAACAATTATCCATTACAGAGCGATGTCTCCAGAAACCGTTCTGCTTCTCCGGTACCAATCTCTGGCCATAGGCCCATTTCGCCAAATGACCCAATAAGATCTTAGCATACACCTTTCCCAAAACTGGCAATAGACTCACCGGTCTATAGCAGGCTGGATCTGTGGGGCAACCTTTCTTAAACAATAGAACAATTACACTCACACTCCAGACCTCAGGGACCTTCTTTGTTTTATTAATTAACGTGAAATACTTTGCCAATCCATTTTAGTTGTAAATCTATCATGTGCTGATGACATCATCTGATACACAGGGCCAGTTTTACAGAAATTTATGTCACTGTACGTTTTCACGGCTTCCCAATAGTCCGGTCCACCAGCTATTGGCTGGAAGCTGTGTTTTGTTGCAAGAGATCCCCATGGTACTAGGCAGACTGAAAGTGAGACAGGGGGGTATCACATGTAACAGCAGCTACCTGCAAAATATAGCTATGTGCTGTCCATGACCGTGCTTCACAGGATCACAAAGTGTGGTAGGCACATGGAGAAAAGCATCCTTGCAAAAACAGAGGTAATGGGTGAATGTGAGTTTAATGCCCAAACAAGGGGTTAGCATTATTTCTAGGCCTGAAAAAAGAATTAATTTTTTTTCT
>QEPC01003218.1:291738-312141 GCA_003113815.1 Sphenodon punctatus
TGGTGCAATCCGGGAATCCGTTTTTTTGAGAACCGGTAACCGGTATTCTGCCTGGTGTCCCACGCCTAGTGGTAAGAGCCACCCGGCCAATAACTCTTCCTCCTCTTTCCTGATATGATATCATTTGTGCTATTGCACTCCTCTGTGGGGCTTTGGGAGTACAGTGGGGCCATCTGGGGGATGGTTTGGGAAGGGGCTGGAGGGTGCTGTGATCCTGGGGGAGTTGTTTCTTGTTTGATACGTTTAACTCAATTTTCAGTGCTTTGGTGCTTGAGATCCTTAAATCCAATAACTGGAGAGGGGTCACACTGACAAAGACTTGCTGAGAGCTGTGTTTGGCTGCTCTGGGTCTGAGGTTCAGTTTCTCATCCCTGTTTTTATGGGGGTGGGGTGCTGTGACTGTTTGAGGCTTGTTTGATCTATGTTTGATCAGCTGGATCTATTTTTTGAACTCCTGTGTTGGGACTGTAATAGGAATATGCTCAAGAGAAGGAGGGTTCAGGCCATGGATAATCTGTCCCTATCCATTGTGTGCATGCCCTCCTGTGTTTTAAATAAGAGTCTTTACCTTTTAACCATATCTGTGTCCTGGGGTCCCTTTCATCTAAACCAGATTTAAATGTTCTTTGGAGCACATTGTACTGACAAGTTTAAAATAACTTATATGACAATTCTCTAATTATCAAAGGGAAGTGGACAGGGTCTTAGAAAATGGGATGGGCACAGGAAAGTGGGAGGAGCCATGGGAAAGTGGGTGAGCTGTGGAAAGTGCATGGAGCTGAGGGGGCCCCGCATTTTGCATTCACCCTGGGCCCTGCAATTTCTAAGGCCAGCCCTGTCTGAGAGGCAGGAGGCATTGAGCAATCACAGGGTGCCATGCAACTGCCTGGGACCTGCTTGTGCTGCTCATTGGCCAATGATTACATTCATCAAGTCCTTCCCCTCCCATCACAGGACCAGTTCAAGAGTTCAACACTGTTTCTGGCATCGAGATGTCTGCTCCCTCCTTCCCACACCACACTTCCCTCCAAAAAACACCTGCCAGGCAATAACAAAATCTATAACTACTGTGATTATCGTTATTGATTTCATTATTATTTATCTGTGTCGTAGTCAGGATGACAACCCAACTGAAATGGGTCCACGAATTTGATAGCTTCGAGATGAGCCTGAAGATGGCAGGGAACTACCCGTTCAATAACCTTCCCTAAAAAAGGGAAGGTTAGAGACAGGTCGACAGCTGGCCGGGGAGTCAGCGTCCAAATATGGATTCTTAAGCAAAGACCGGACAACTGCAGTTTTAAGGGCATCTGGCACCCTGCCCTCCTGAAGGAAGTCAATCCCAACCACAGCCAGCAACGCTCCCAATGTCACCCGGCTTGCTTTCACCAGCCAGGATGAGCAGGGATCTAGTTCACAACTGGTTGCCCTTATTGCCCCAAGCATCTCCCTCACATCGGTGGGTGATACCAATTGAAACTGATCCAAATAAACAGAACAAGACTGACACTGCTTTTAGACAAGGGCGCTGAAAAGCGCCTCTGGAGCTGCGCATTAAGAGAGAAGCCGCGCCGCCGGAAGTGACGTGCTCCCCGTTGCCGGAAACAGCTGGAGATGTGGCGCTTTGCAGAGATGCATTCTGGAGACCTGAAAATTGAGGTCTCCAGAACATGCCTCTGCAAAGCCGTGTCTCCAGCCACTGCCATTGCTGCCAACTGGGATCACGTCACTTCTGGCAGTGCGGCATGGCTTCTCTCTTAATGTGCGGTTCTGGAGGCTCTCATCTAAAAGCGGTGTGAGCTTCCATAACACCAAACTCTGATCCTGCGGTCAAAGTGGCAGCACACAATTCATGGTTGAATACAAGTGATTTTGTCTACAAAGTAATTAATATAAATGTCACAGAGGGCATTAGAAGACTCCTTTTCATGGTGTAGATAGGCCTGATCAACCAGACTTCTCACCAGCCTTAACATCTCCTCCACACAAAACTTTGCAAATGCTAGGATAGTGTAGAAGATGCTGCTTCCTCTCTGTTTGATGGAGGAGGAGGATGTTTATCTAGGCTCTGTTCTTGCATGGAAGAGGTCAGAGGAATCTACCCAGACTCCATTTAGCTTGGGGGATGGAAGGAACCCTCTTCCTGATTTAAAGACTGTGAGTATGAAGAATCCTCCAGATAGGTCCCGGATAGTGATTCCAATGCACAGTTCCATCCGTCTCTTATTCTAGCCTGCCTGTGTTCAGTTCCATGATACTCAGACTACAACTCACAAGCAGCAAATGGCATTTCAGCACATGATCTGCAACTTGGCACAGCCACACGTGTCTGTGAAGGCCCAGTCCCAGCTGAGCACTAACAGGTGGTCAATGTTCAGAGCTATAGACTGTCCCTGGCCAAACCCAGCATCTCACAGTTAACACTGATGTTAATACTCCTGAATGGGTCATTCCTGAAGGTCAGTGTACTAGCTACATTGCAGATTCCATCCATTGAGTCACTTACCCCACTTAAGAATCTGCTCTGTATGCAGCCTCCCATCTCCATTGGGCTAGTGGGGCAAAGTGTGTCAGTGGGCTGCAAGCTCAGCACAAACTGCACCACAGCACAGAGAAACAGTCATATTGTTACTTGTGATTAAACGAAATCCAGCAAGGATTCTCCTGAAGTGCAGAGGGTTGGTGAGCTAGCTTCACAGCAGATCAACAATGGAGGCGAATGATGGCTGATTTGCTGATAGCGCTACTTTACCTTTTACTACATACTCCTGATTATTCATCAGCCAGAGTGGCCAGGAGCAAGCACCTACCAGGCCTTAATTCTTGAGGTGGGGTAAAAACATATGTAAAGTAAACAGAACTCTATGGGAATGATGCTGCATTACAGGAGTGATGGACAAATGCTTCTGAATCTGATATAATTAAATTCCTCATTTGTTGGGCACTGTGATCACAAGTAAAGTATCAAGATGGAACCACCTCCCCATGCCAAATAAATAAATAGAAAAATAAATAAAAGAGGAAGGAAGGTAGGAAGGAAGGAATCCCCATCCCTATAAAATTAACACTGCCTGAGACATTGAATTTTGTGTCACTTGTTCCTTCTCTTCAGAAAGTGGCCTAAGTCAGATCACAGAACCATAAAACTGTAGGGTTGGAAGGACTTCAAGCATCATCTAGTCCAACCCACTGCTCCAAGGCAGGATATTCTCGACCTATAGTATCAGAGAGATGCCTGTCCAAAGTTTTGAAAACACCCAGGAAAGAAAATTTCACAACTTTCCTAGGCAATTTAAACCCATTTTCTCTTGTTCTATCTTCTGCTGGAAGGAAGGAAGGAAGAGGAACTGTGGAGAAGTAGTTGTGAACCCCACTGGAAATTTGTGGAGAAGGGATAGGGGAGTGGGATCTCCCCAGTGCAGCCAGACT
This sequence comes from Sphenodon punctatus, assembly GCA_003113815.1. NCBI lineage: Eukaryota > Metazoa > Chordata > Lepidosauria > Sphenodontia > Sphenodontidae > Sphenodon > Sphenodon punctatus. The sequence goes on from QEPC01003218.1 coordinate 295,168, forward strand.
TGGATAGCACCTGGCACGGTGATCATCAGAAAAGGCTCCAATCCATGTTATTAACAGACAGTTGTGCAGACTCGAGGACTAATTTATGATGTCTCGACTGCCAGCTGTGACATAATTCACTGGGCAGCAAGTCTGGGGTCAATATACGCTTAAGTAAAAAGGTTTTTTGAAAGCCTGCAGGGTCAATCAGGAAAAGCTGTGGTTATTGCACAGAAAGAGAATCAAGGAAGAGGGGCTCCTGGGGGGAGGCTGTGACCAGAGCAGACAACTCCTGTTAAGTAAATAAGACAATTTTATAGCTAACCTGCAGCCAGGGCAAGTCTGATAGCTCCTGAACTGGTGGATACACTGATGAGACAGGGAGATTCTGGCAAACCTTCCCTTCACACATTCCTCCTCATCCTGCCGACGCCTCCAAACCTCCCCGTCTATGAACCTTAGTTTCTAATATGTAGATGGGTAGCTCTGAGCGTCAGCAAGGGGATCCTAGGCCTCAGACACACTAAAACTCCCCCTTCCTGTGACCCCCCCTTTATACCATGACCCCGCCTCTCTGCACCATTAGCCCAAACCCTTTCAGAGAGGCATGGGGCCTTCTACCTCTCGGCAGTTTGGACTCAGCCCTCCTTTTGTCCTCATAGGAGTGGCAGCATGTGCCTTCTACACCTTGTGAGCAGATGCCACCACACTAGTTTCATCCAGTCATTTCCATTCAGAACCCTGACAGCTGGATATTTCTTTTTTAAAAATACAATGGCAGTTACAGGAAGCTGCGGATCTAAAGGGGTCAAGCCCAGAGCTGCCACTGGGGAGCAGTTGGCAAGAGGAAGATTTTTAGCACACCACATCCCTCCCGCCTCCCTGCAAATTAATCAAACACTCTTCAAATAGTTCAAATGTCCCTTAATTGATGCACCATGCTCCTGGCTACGTGGCCTTCTTTAAGGGTTTCAGGAGGAGTTTGCTGCTGCTGCTGCCTGCCAACTTCTTTTCCGTGTTCCCTCTCTCTCGTTCATCCCCTCCTTTCTTAGTGTGTATCTCTCTTTCTCCTCTTTCCTTTCAGTTCCCTCCTTGTCTCTGTCTGCCTGCCTCCCCCTGCCCTTCTATCTGTCCTCTAACCTTCCTGTGCCCTAGGGATGGGCGAACGCGGTTCAGAAGTTCGGAGTTAGACCGAACTCGACCAGTTCGGTCAACCGAACGGAACTTCCAAACTGAACTCGATTTTCGAACCAAACCGAATTTCTGAACTCAGCTCTGTTTGCCCATCCCTAAAAGATAATATTCAATTTACTTCAATGGGGTTTGAATTTCTGAACTTTGTTCGGAAATTCGGAGTTCGGACCGAACTCAAATAGTTCGGTTGACCGAACTGAACTTCTGAACTGAACCAAATTTCAGAACTGAACCGAACCGAACTGAATTTCTTAACTCGGTTCTGTTTGCCCATCCCTACTGTGCCCACTTGTCAGTCTGTCCTGCTGCCTGCCTCTTACCACTGCTCCCCTTCCCCTCAAGGCTGGGTCAGCAGGGTAAATCAGTGGAAGCAGTGGTGTAACTTTGGGCTAAAATTTGTGGGGGGATGTTGGATCCCCGTAACCCACATAAGCCACATCCGCATGACCATGGAACTTTGGGGGAGAGGGAGAAAATTTGTTGGGGATAAGATCCCTTCCAATCCCCACTGTAATTACTCCCATGAATGGAGGGTTGTGGTGGGGGAGCTATGTTTGGGGCTCGCTTGGCCATAGAATGATAGAGCCTTAGGTCAGTTTTAGACTCCCCCTTCCCCAGTGCATATTTTGGCTGCAGGAGGAAATGCATATGCCAGGATATGTTTGGAGTTTGGCCTGTTTGAAAGCCACCCCCCCCCCAACGCGGCTTTGTCAACACAAACACGCAGAGATACAGGCCTCCTGTTCTATCTTTCTGTGTGTGTTTGCCAGCAAAGCCACACGGGGTGGGGGTGGGGCTTCCAGACTAGCTGAACCCCATGCAGGACTGGACTGTGGCCTCAGAGTTCGAATGGACCTCAAGAGTCATGTATTTCAACCCCTTATTTTGATACAGGATGACTACAGCTATAACATCCCTGACAGATGGCTGTCCAGACTCTTTTGAAAACCTTCAGGGATGGAAAGCCTACAGCCTCCCTTGGCAACTTGTTCCATTGCCACACAACTCTTACTGTTAGGAAGTTTCCCCTGAAATTTAATCAAACTCTACCTTTCTGTAATGTGAGCCCATTATTTCTAGTCCTGCCCCCTGTAGACATGCAGGACAGTTCCATGCCACGTTCTCGGTGGCAGTCCCCTCCCCCACATCTTGCCTCCTGCCCCTCTGCCCCAGGGCCCATCTCCCACGGATCCCATCACCCCCCTTCCCCTAATCTTAGCCCCATTCTCTGTCTCCCCCCAATGAACTCCCATTTTTCTGTTCCCTCTGGAACTGTCGCTCCTCCGCTAATAAAGCTCCCTATATTTATGATCTTTTCTTCTCTCGCTCCCTTCACCTTCTCACCCTCACTGAAACCTGGATCTCCCTCGCTGACTCTGTCACCCCTGCCACCCTCTCCTACGGCGGTCTCTCCTTTTCCCACCAGCACCAGGCTGAAAGCCAAGGTGGTGGTGTAGGCCTCCTTCTTGCCTCTTCCTTCCAGTTTCAACCCCTCCCCCCCTCTCTCTTTCCCCTCCTTTGAGGCTCACTCCATACGCCTCTACTCCCCTCTCTCCTCCTTTCTCTCCGAGTTCGAGTCCTGGCTTACCCTATTCCTCTCTGATGACATCCCCACACTCATCCTTGGCGACTTCAAAATTCATGTTGATGCACCCTCTCAGTCTTGCATCACCCGCTTCCTCTCCTTACCCTCCTCTAATCTCCACCTCTGGACTAGCTCCCCCACCCACACTGATGGTCACTCTCTTGATCTCGTGTTCTCTAGGAAGTAGGAACTGCTCGGTCTCTGATCTCTCCTTTGAGCCCCATCCCATATCCGACCATTTCCTTGCCTCCTTCAACCTCTCCCACTGCTCCTGATCCTCTTCCCCATCTCCCCATCCCTTCGACAATCTGCAGGCCATTGTGCCCCAGGACTTTGCCTCTTCCCTTTCTCCTCTTCTCCCCTCTGTCTTCTCCTCCTCCTCCCCCGATTCTGCCATCTCCACCTTCAACTCCTCTCTTGCCTCTACCCTTGACTCCCTTGCCCCCTTCTCCTCCCGCCCATCTCGCTCCCGTAAATCCAACCGCCTTTACTCTATCCTTGTCCTCCTTGATCTCTCTGCTGCCTTCGACACTGTTGACCACTCACTCCTGCTTGAATCACTTCACTCCCTGGGATTCTGGGACTCTGTTCTCGACTGGTTTTCCTCCTACCTTTCTGATTGCTCCTTCAATGTACCTCTTCCTAACTCCTCCCCCTCCTCCCTACCCCTCTTGGTCAGGGTTCCCCAAAGTTCCATCCTTGGCCCTCTCCTCTTCTCTATCTACACCCAATCCCTAGGCAAACCCATTGCCTCCCACGGTTTCCAAAACCACCTATACGCTGATGACACTCAACTCTATCTCTCCACTCCTTCCCTCTCCCCCTCTGTTCAAGCTCACCTCACCAACTGTCTCTCTGATATCTCCGCGTGGATGTCTCAACGCCAACTCAAACTGAACATGGTGAAAACTGAACTCCTGATCTTCCTTCCCAATCCTTCCTCTCCCTCTTCCCTGTCAATTGCCATTAATGGGGTCTCTGTACTCCCTGTCCCCCAAGCCCATAGCTTGGGCTTCATCTTCAACTCACACCTAACCTTCAAACCCTACATTGAATCTGTAGCCAAATCCTGCTGCTTCTCCCTCCACATTGCTGAGATCCACCCTTTTCTGTCTGTCTCCTCTGCCAAAACTCTCATCCATGCCCTAGTCATCTCACGCCTCGACTATTGTAAGCTCCTCCTTACTGGCCTTCCCCGCTCTCACCTTTCTTCCCTCATCTTTGTTCAAAACTCTGCTTCCAGGATCATCCACCTAGCCCATCGCTTTCACCATGTGCAGCCTCTCCTCTTCTCTCTCGACTGGCTCCCCCTTCTTGAGCATATTCTGCACAAGCTCCTCATCTTCACCTGCAAAGCCCTTCACAACCTTGAGCCCCCCTATCTCTCTGCCCTGATCTCGCTCCAAACCCCTGTTCGAGCACTCCGCTCCTCTTCCATCCCCTCCCTCACCCTCCCACGCCTCCCCTGCTCCCCCAACCACCTTAATCCCTTCTCCCTTGCTTCCCCGCACGCCTGGAACTCCCTCCCTGCCCACATCCGCCTTGCCCCTTTTCTTCATACCTTCAAGTCCCTCCTCAAAACCCACCTCTTCCACTCCGCCCTTCCTAACTCCTGCTAATCATCCCCACTAAGGATTATCCACCACTTGCTATCTGCAAACTCCCAATGTGCTGTAACCAAGCCAAGAACACGTACCTGAGATTTTGCATCCTCATGAATGTTGCATCCCTTGTCTCTCCCTCTGTTTCCTCTTCCCTGTCTCCCCTTCCCCTGTCTTTAGATTGTAAGCTCTCGAGCAGGGACCGTGTGTATCTTATTCTCTGTAAGGCACCAGGTACATCGCTGGTGCTATATAAATGCTAATTATTAATAAAATAAAATAATAATAATAATAATAATAAACAATACATCGCTGGTGCTATATAAATGCTAATTATTAATAAAATAAAATAAAATAAAATAATAATAATAATAATAATAAACAAACAACGTGTCTCTTCTTACTGTAGTGAATGACCTGGGCTTCTTATTACCATACTTGGTAGGGAGTGAGCAGAGTTGGCTTAATAGACCCTGCCCCTGAAGGGAGAGACCAGCCCCCTCAAATGTCTGGAGCCATCCACACAGCGGAGATAGTTTCCTGGCCTCTCAACTGGAGCGCCCTGTGGCTCCAACCTTCCAAGGGAGATTAGTTTTGTTCAGAGGTAGAGCAGGATACAGGAAGTGAATGTCTTGCACTCACACTGAAAGTGGGAGATTTGGCAGATCTGTCAGCCCTTCCTGCACCCCTGATCACAGGTGTAATGCCCCCATCCTAGGGTTACCATATTTCCCCTTTAAAAGGGGATGCTTATGGAAGATACATGTTGTAGGGCTGCACTTGAACTAATGCAGCCCTACATCATGCTTTTTTATAAGCCTCCTCTTTTAAAGGGGAGGTATGGTAACCCTACCCCCTCCCCAGGCTACAGAGAAATGAGCCTTCTTCAACCCCCACCTGTGCATCATGTCTATACGGATCAACCTGACCCTCCCAAATACAATGTCAAATCCTGCCCCACAATTTGAGGCCCAGGCTTATAGGAAGCTCAGGCTGTTTGAACCACGGCAGCCCTGCAAAGCCAGAGAAAATTCAGCTTCGCCACAATCACATTTTTCCATGAGACTCAAGAACCAAATTCCCTTTGGCTCCTTGTGAGACGCCAGCATTTGTGTTCATTTCTCCTCCTGCAAAATGGAACTGGATCCAACTCCAGTGGAATAACAAAAATTTAAACTGAAAGACATCTCTGCCCCTTTGATCCCCCAAAGTTCCAAATCCTTACCCTAAAGCCACACCCTAGTTTTAAAAAGAAAATTTTGTTTTAAAAGTAAAGTCAATAATGAATACTTCCCTTCCCCCTCTGACTTTTAGGTTTCTTTTTTCACAGCTTTGATTATCTGAATTACCAAAGCAAGAGCTGGCTACGTTTTAAAATTCAGCCACTAGTAGGGTTACCACCTCCCCAGGTTTCCCCCAGAGAGTCCAGATTTTGACTCCAAGGCTGCTTTTAGACATATTTTAGAAATAACAAAGTTACCTAGGGGTACATGTGGCTGGGAGGCTCTTGGCAGCATTCAGGGGGTAGTGGGGGTTGTTTTTAATGGAGGCAGGGGAGGTGTGGAGAGAGGGGAGGCTCTGTGAAATCCAATGTGTGGGTGGGTGTCTCCATGCCAGCCAGTTGAAAGTTTGTTTTCTCCCTGGCATGGAGCCCTCCATGCCCTAAGAAATGATGGCTGTCAGTCTTGGAGCTTTGGGACTTTAGTAAATGGCTGACAGAGCTTTCCTGGAAACTATGCCTCACCGAAGCTGAGACAGCCATTATTTCCTGAGGCATGGAGAGCTCCATGTCAGGCAGAAAACAAACTGAAGCTGGTTGGCATGGAGACCCTTGCCACCACCCCATCGGGCCTCATGGAGACTCCCCTCTCCCCATGCCTCCCCAGCCTCCATTATGACCCCCTCCCTCCTCTCAACTATCTACAGGTACTTATTTTTAGTTTAATTATTTTCTCCCAGGCAGTACCACAATTTGGGGCAGCTTGTCAGACACTCATACATGTGTGCAGAATTTCAGCAGCTGATCGATAGGGTGCCTGAAATTGAGGGTACTACTCTGAATAGTAAATTCACTACTCATTTCAGGTATAAGTGTGACAGGGTGACAGCTACAGAGCTCCACCCCAGAGCAGGATGCTGCCTGGAAGGGACTGGGGTTGCTGCCCCTTTAAAAATTTCACTCTGAGCCTATAGGTCAGCTGCTTGTTACACGTGGGAAGGTTTCCACCTAGGTAAGGTCAGGAGCCCAGTGTTAAGGGGGTTGAAGAGTTGGGAATTGTACAGAGAGGAGAGAGAGCTGCTAAGCAGCAGGCTTTTCTATACAGCAGGCTGAAAGGGAAGCCTATTAACTCTAGGGATGGATTTTAGTATTTACTTCTGTTTTCATTTTAACTTCTTTTTTAAATTGTTCTGTTTTTGTTCCATTTTTGCTTTGCATTGAAGTCTATGGGAGCCCTATTCCACTGAAGTTGATGGGAGCATTTTTCCATAGAAGTCAATGAAAAAAGATCTATGAGGTTTCCAAAACAATCAAAGTGTCTACTAAAATCAAGTGTAGTGTACTAAATTTTACTTTACTTACTAACCCATCTCAGCTGCCTTTCTCTTGCACTCTCTGGATCTGACGCTCTTGCATCCAGAAAGCACAGTTCAGCCACGATCTCTTCCTTTCCCACTCCTTCCAGCTCCTTGCCTTTATCGAAACCTGGATTTCCCCCTATAACACTGGCACGCCTGCTGCCCTCTCACCTGGTGGCCTCTCCTTCACTCACTCGCAGTTGTCACGCTCTGAAGGCTGTGGTGGTGGTGTTGGCCTACTCCTTGCCAAATCTTGCCACTTCAAACCCCTCATCACTCCTCCCTCTCACTCTTTCTCTTCCTTAGAGGCCCATTGAGTTCCCCTCTTCTCCCCCCTCCATTTCTGTGTTGCTGTCATCTGCTGCACCCCCAGGCTCCCCACTCCTCTTTTCTCTCCGACTTTGACACATAGCTTACTTTATTCTTTTCTGATGACCATATTCCCACCCTCACTCTTGGGAACTTCAATATTCATGTGGACAACCCTTCTGACCATGCTGCTTCCCACTTCCTCTCACTGACCTCTTCTTTCGATCTTTGTCTGTGGACTGCCTGCCTGTCACATCATGATGGCCACACCCATGACCTAGTCTTATAAAAAAGTTGTTCCCCCTCAGATCTCTCCTTTGATGCCCTTCCTGTCTCTGACCTTTACTTAATTCTGTGTCCACTGTCTTCCATTCTCCCCCATGACAAAATAATGGTCTGCAAAAAAACAAGTATAGTAAAATGCACCAGAATTTTAATGGAAAAACAATAAATGGTGCTCTAACATCAATGTAAAAGCAGAAAACATGGCACAGTGCATGGAAAAGTAGATAAAAAGTCAAAATTGTTTATTCTGCAGACAATTTAAATCACCAATGTGTTTTGATTGAGTTTCAAAGCTTTTTCACCCAGATGGACTTGACTCTATGAAAAAATGGAAAATCATTGGACAACAACAAATAATTACAAAGAGGTATATATGGTTTAAAGCCTGCAGCTAAATGAAAAAAGCCCTTACCTATAGGAAATGCACTGTAGCCAAAAACAAAAAAGCAAACTCCCAAGGACATGGAATCTAAAAAACAATTATATGTATGTCAATAGTTTAAAAAACCTTTATATAAGGGAATTTTCTTTATAAACATACAGTCCAAAAAAGGAGAATAATTAGAATATGGTTTCTCCATGTTTATTATCAAAAAGAAGAATAACCCAAAAGTAACTAAAAAAACCTTTAAATAGCCAACAGAGTATATATCAGCTGGCAAATCCTATGGGAAAACATGATAATTACAAATCCTCATTAACACATACGAAAAAAATGAGCACAAATAACCCCTTACACTCCTGTGGACAGAGACTCATTGAGGTAGGGGAAACAACTTCACAAAAGTATCATTCCTTAAAAAAAGAATTTCAAAACAAATTATAAATGTATTGTAAAAAAATATTTTCACCCCCATTCCGCATAAATGTTCAAAAAACTAAAAACATAAAACCCAGAAATTATTACCCAAACTGGAGGCCAGCAACAAACATACCCTTTCTTCACAAAACAATGAGATGCTGATAGTTACAAAGCCAAATTCAACAGGGTAGATGTTTTATCTTTGTCTCCAGTGGTGGCTGGTGGCTTTTGAGGCTGGTGGGGCAGCGGGTGGGTTGAACCTTCTGCCAGCGGGCCGGAGCCAGGGGCAGCGGTAGGCCAGAGGTGTGGCTTAATCCAGCAGCAAGGAGTTCACAGGGTTAACATTGGATAGACATTACATTAGTTAACACTGGGAACTCCTTGCTGCTGTGTGAAGCACTCCCACTCGGGGGATAGAGAACCCTCTTCCTGGGGTCCCATCCACTCTCTTCCACTTGGTCCAAATTAACCATAGCAGGTTACAAAAATAGATTACCTTTATCACCTACCTTTTTCCTGAATCCTCGATTTTCATGGCATCCTTTTCATTCTCTTCTCAGAAGAGAATGAAAGGGAAGAGAAGGACAACAGAGGAAAGTAGAAGGGAAAGGGTTTGGTTTTGGTGCACGAGAAGAGAAAGGGGAAGAGATGGGTTCCGTGGGGTACAGGGGAAAGGGGTCTCCTTGTTGTCTGCAGCCTTCTCTTCTGCCATGCTCCTACCTACTTTCTCCTCTGTTCACAAGGAGAGCCGTTGCAGGCCTGGATAGCAACCAAACACCTCCCATCCAAACCACCATCCCCAATACCAACACTGTATCCTCGGCAGCCAAATGCCTGTCCAAGCAAACAGGCCTTTTTAAAGAAGTTTGGTAAGCTTCAAGGCTGCATTGCCACCAAACCAAGCCTATCCATACCAGCGTCCCTAGTAGCTACACCCTATTCCGGGCAGCCAAATGCCTGTCCAAGCACAGAGGCCTTTTTAAAAAGTTTGGCCACTTACAGGCCTCTGTTGGCACCAAACCAGCCCCATCCAAATTTAAACAATGCATTTCTGTTTCTCAACAAAAACCCCAGGCAAGATGTTCAAAGTCACACAGTCACAAGCAGAGAGGCCAGAAACTACTTTCCAGCAGAGAGCAGCACTGAAACAGTGAAGGGACCATTTTAAGAAAAGAGTAGGGGTGGGAAAACCGGTAAATCCGGTATCCGATAATGCCGGTACCGGGCGTACCGGCATTATCGGATTCGACCCGGTAAATCCGGTCCGGGTACCGGATTCCGGGTACCGGATTTTTTTACATTGCAGCCATTTAAAAATGGCTGCAATGTAAAAACTTAAAGCCCCACCAAAAAAGTTACAAAAAACAAACCCTCCCCGAGTCCAGGCTGCGCGGGTGGAAGGGGGGACACCCCCCACCCACCCTGCCCAGCCTGGATTTTTGTTTAAAAAAAGACTCAGAGGCGAGCCCACCCCCCAGCACCAGCGGCCGCGGCGTCCCCGCAGCCGCCGGTAAGTATGACCCGATCCCTGGGGGGGGTGTTTAACACCCCCCCAACCCCCCAGGGATCACCCCTACTAAAGTTCAGTGCTTGCTTACCTTGCGGAGCTCCGGCGGCGGCGGCGGGCGGTCCGGCGGCCTCAGCGCCGGCTGTGGCTGCCGGCGTCAGAGACGCTCTAGGCCTTCCGGGGAACTTCCGGGTTTCCCCGGAAGGCCTAGAGCGTCTCTGACGCCGGCAGCCACAGCCGGCGCTGAGGCCGCCGGACCGCCCGCCGCCGCCGCCGGAGCTCCGCAAGGTAAGCAAGCACTGAACTTTAGTAGGGGTGATCCCTGGGGGGTTGGGGGGGTGTTAAACACCCCCCCCAGGGATCGGGTCATACTTACCGGCGGCTGCGGGGACGCCGCGGCCGCTGGTGCTGGGGGGTGGGCTCGCCTCTGAGTCTTTTTTTAAACAAAAATCCAGGCTGGGCAGGGTGGGTGGGGGGTGTCCCCCCTTCCACCCGCGCAGCCTGGGAGGGGGAGGGGGAAGGAATTAATTTATTTCATTGATTTTAATGGGGACACAGCGCCCCATTGAAATCAATGAAATAAATCCGGTACCGGTATACCGGATTTAATCCGGGAATCCGGTTTTTAGAGAACCGGTAACCGGTAAATCCGGTAGCTGGTAATGGGCCCGGGGTCCCACCTCTAGAAAAGAGTAGACATGACCAGTAGACCCACAAATTTACAAAATGGCCTCTCTTCTAATACTTGGGAGGGGAGAAGGAAAGCAGCAATGCATCATGCAAACACAGAGCAAGCAAAGCAAACCATCTTAAGGCAACAATGTTATGTTCAGTCCTTAGCACACCATAAAAGCAGCAGCAGGGATTTCCACTTGTCCCCCAGAACATGCTACACAGTCCTGTTGCAATGTAAGAGGTAGTTTCTGCTGAAACTAAACACAGAGCATTCATTCAAGGACTAGTCAGTGAAAAAGTCTGCCACAACATCCTACCAAACTTCAAAGGGCAGGGCCATTTTAAAATGCAAGGAACATTTCAGCAAAGATTATAAACCCTTCCATCCAAGACCCTAGGTCCCCCACCTGAAAAACAGAAAGCAGACAGTTTACATCAAAAACAGCCAAGAAAAAGACCAATTTTAACTAAAAGTAGCCATGGCCAGTGGGGGCACCAGAAAATGGCCACAGCCTTTGTACATGGTTGAGGGGTTTGGGAGAGGAGCAGTGGAAACTAGCAGTGCACATGCAAACATGAACACAGAACAAGCAAAAGCAGACCAGATCTTAAACCAACTGAACCATATTATGTGAAGTCTTAGCACACCACAAAAGCAGCAGCAAGAAATTCCAGATCTTAAACCAACTGAACCATATTATGTGAAGTCTTAGCACACCACAAAAGCAGCAGTGAGGAATTCTACTTGTCTCCCAAAACATGCTTCATTGTTACAGCTCTGTTGAAACCCCATTCTCTCCCCTAAGCAGCCCCATTCTCTCCCCCCAAAGCAGCACCCATTCTCGCCCCCCAAAGCAGCACCCATTCTCTCCCCCACAAAGCAGCCCCCCCCAGGCCCCCTTTTCACCAGTGTTCCAAGCAAAAAAACTAAAAATAACTAACTCACCAAAGGGGATGTGTCTGATGCACGTCCAGAAGCAGCGTGGGGTAACAAAGTCACAAACAAACCAGGCCAGCCAGCACTCTCTCTCCACCAAAATGGCGCAGATCACCAGCACACCAAAAGAGAACAGTTCTCTTTTAACCTCACCCTAAGGGGTGGGATACAGGCAGGAAGCCTGAGCCCTCAGCAGCAGTGCACACTGGCACACACTGTCTGGGCGTTTGAGTCTCCAGTCCAGAGAGAGTCTTTCAAAGCAGCCCATAGGTCTCTGTGGAACACTGCCCCCATTGGTGGGAAAAAACAAAGTACTTTTCCCCATTCAGCCCAATAGCCCAAATCGCTTTTGTAAAGTTTTGTCCCTTATAAGACTCCTTAGAGCAGGGTCAGCAGGAGGCACTGGCTCCCACGCCCTCAGCTCCTGCCTGCACACGTGTCCAGGGAGACACAACAACAATCAGCACTCAGCTGATTGCTGAACTGGAGGACTCAGAGCAAATCTGGAGCGGGTTGCTGCCTCCCCCCCCCCTCGCTGCCTTTGGGATTCAGGTGAGGGTTTTTTCTTCTTTTTGTTTTTATTCTTTCTTTTTAAAAGCATGAAGAGCGTGCAGAGGAGGATCAGGCTGGAGGGGCAAAGCCCCTGGTGCCCTGCAATGAGCACCGCCCCTGCTTGTCTCATCAAATGATCAGTTAACAAATCCAATAGAATATATGATGGTCATCACATGCTGGATGAGTACTTGATGAATACCATTGGATGGATTTGTTAACTGATTGTTTGATGAAACAAGATAAAACACCTTTCCGTGACCTTTAATCCATTGACCCTCTGGACATTGCTTCCTCCCTCCCCACCCACCTTTTCTCACATCTCCTATACTACTTGCCTAGACTCTGCTGTCTCTGACTTCAACTCATCCCTGTCTTCCACTCTTGGCTCCCTTGCTCCCCTCCCTTCCTCCCCTCATCTCATCTGTCACATAAACCCCCGTCTTTGGCTCACCACTAACATCTGCCACCTCTTATCCTGCTCTTGAGCTGCTGAATGACTCTGGTGGAAGCCTTATGAGTTTCCAGACTTCCTCCACTTTAGGTTTGCTCTTTCTGCATTTAGTGATGCCCTTTCCCTGGCCAAAGACTGCTATTACTCCACATTACCACAACCCCTGCCATCTCTTCTCAACATTTGCTTCCCTTCCGAAGCCATCCTGTCCTCCCGCTGCCCTTCCTCTCTCTCTCTCTCTCTCTCTCTCTGCACAGGATAGTTTCTTCTTTTTCAACAACAAGATTGATAAACCCCACCTTGCTATTGCTTCTCATCCCTCCCCTCCCCCATTTCCTTCCCTGCTATTCCCCCTCCTGCCTCTCTTCTCCTTCTCTCTAGCTTCCCTTGATGATGTCACATCCTTCCTTTCTTCATCCAACCCCTCCACCTGCCCCCTTGACCCAATCCTCTCTCTCCTCCTAGCAGCAATTAACCCCACAGTTGCATCTTCTTAGCTGCACATCATCAATCTTGCCCTCTCTACTGAGCCATTTCCATTGGCTTTCAAACACACCATTTTCTCCCCTATCCTTCAGAAGGCCACTCTTGACCCCTCCAACCCTTCCAACTATCACTCCATTTCGCTCCTGGAGCGGACTGTCTACACACACTGTCTTGATTTCCTCTCTTCTAATTTCTCCCTTGACTCTCTTTAATTGAGCTTCTGCCCTCTCCATTTGACTGAGACTGCCCTCAGCAAAATCATCAATGAACTTCACTTAGTTAAGTCTAAGGGCCTCTATTCCATTCTTGTTGTCCTCGATCTCTCTGTTGCCTTTGACACTGTCAATCATGGCTTCCTCCTGGATTTGTTACACTCCCTTGGTTTCCTGATTCTATTCACAATTGGTTCTCTTCTTATATTTCAAACCGCTCCTTCAACATATCTCTTGCTGTTACCTCCTTTACGTCACTTCCCCTCTCTGTGGGAGTTCCCCAAGGCTCTGTCCTGGGCCCTCTTCTCCTCTCCCTTTACACTCTTTCTCTCGGTAAATTCATTGAATCTCACGGCTTCCAGTATCACCTGTATGTTGATGACATGCAACTCTATCTCTCCACTCCCGCGCCTTCCTCCTCCATTCAGTTTCATATTGCTGTCAGAGACACTCTGACATCTCTGCTTGGATGTTTCACTGCAAACTCAAGCTTAATATGGTCAAGATAGAACTCCAAATCTTACCCCCAAATGTTCCCCTCCTACTTCCCTCCAGCTTCTATTGAGGGTGTCACCATCCATCCTGTCCCTCAGGTGCGTAGCCTGGGATTCATCTTTGACTCCTCCATCTCTTTTATGCCTCAGATCCAGGATGTTGCTAAATCCTGTCATTTTGCTCTGTATAATATTGCTAAAATCCATTCCTGCCTTTACCTCAAAACCCCTAGTCCATGCTCTAGTCATCTCGCACCTTAACTACTGAACCTTCTTCCTTAATTGTCTCTGCTGCTTTAGTCTTACCCCCCTCATCTCCATTCAGTGCTCTGCTGCCAAAGTCATCCACCTTGCCTGTTACTTTAACCATGTTCAGCCCCTCCTCTCTGCCCTCCACTGGCTCCCTCCCTCTATGTGAATGCATTCAGCACAAGTTCTTTGTCTTCACCTTCAAGGCTTTTCATGACCTTGCTCCCTCATATCTCTCCACTCTTGTATCCCCTCACAAATCTGTCCGGGAGCTTCGCTTCTCCTCTGCCCCCTTCCTTGCCTGCTTGCTACTCCCTTGCTCCTCTAAAAATCTTCACCCCTTCTCTCTTGCTGCCCCCATGCCTGAAACTCTCTCCATTCTGCTCCATCCCTCCCAACTTTGAAATCCCTCCTGAAGACCTACTTCTTCCATCAGGCTTTCCTTAACTTATCATGAGTGAAACAGCATCCTCTTCCCTTCTCAGTCTCACTCAGAATCTCTTCCCTGGAACTCAAGTCACTTTTACACGTGACAAAAATAGGTTCTTATAAGTGCTCAAGATAATACTGGGTGTTATAAATGCTGGAGTTTTGTAATGTGGTCATTGCAGCATGCATCTTGCATAATGTGTGTAAGACACAGGGGCATGCCCTGGACAATCCCCTCACACAGCAACCCACTGGCCCTGTGCCCTTGTTCCAACAGGCCCATAGTGGTGCAAAGCATCAGATAGCTAATGAGCTATCTGCCCTGTGTCGCCTCATTGCACAGCTCGAGGCCAACAGGTGAATGAGGCACAGACTGGGGGAGGTGCCCTCACACAACCTTACACCACACCCACTGTTCTCCCATTCCCTGTAAGTAAAACCTTGTGCACTAATGAAGGCATCCCATTCCTCCTTGCATAGCATTGTGCGTGGGTCTCAGCAGCCATGAACCCTTGCACTGTACTGGGGGCCTAGATGTCATGCGTTGCCCATCCAATCGGCTTGCTGTGCCAAACCCATGGAATGCCTGCACAGGACCATGCAGTGGAACTAGTTACCAATCCTGGGACGCAGCATGTGCACCCACCGCAACTCCTTTGTTCGACCACCCCTAGCTGTGTCACGTAATCACCCATAATTGAAACATGCACTGGGAAACGTAACTGTTAGTGGATACAAATATTTTGTTTGCACATTTACACCAGCCATCATTGGCCTACTTTTTCCTTGTGCCCCCTCTGACCCATCTTCCTCCATGCCTCCATGGTCTCAGTCACGTCCACAGCCCCTCCCACTGGCTGGCAGCTGGATGGGGCTAGAGCTGAGTCCTAGGGTTGGATCCATGTCCCCAGCTCCCTGGGCCTCCTGTTTGGGTGATAGTTGTTCCTGTGGAGAGATGGGGAACATGCATCAGTTGTGGCATATGCGCTAATGCCAGGTGGGTCATTCTACTTCCTTCCCATTTAGCTTCCACTCAGGGGCTTCCCTGTGTGCTCTGCATCATGTGACATCAGGGAAAAATACTCACCTTATTGGGATGGGTTTGCATCTGGGCAGGTTGATGGCTCCGGAGCCTACTGGTTGGTTTCAGTGGCTGCTGCAGAGGGGGGGGAGTGGAACAGGGAGCAGAGTGAGTTGTACATCCAGCCCCTGTTAGCAGGCATCTAGAGGCACCACTGTGAGGGGCCCAAATTGGTCATAGGGTGGGAGCAGTGGCTGGCATGGAAACCAGGGCTGCTTTTGGAGCTGCAGGGGTGGCATGGAGACGTGGGGGCGGAGGGGCTGGCCAGCTGTTCTCAAGCAAGACCCAGCTACCACTGTGGTGCTTGTGGCCATGACGTGATGGAGGAGGGATATTTCCTCCTCCTTGGAGGCTCCTTACCACATCCTCCATCATCTCATGGCCAAGTCGCATCTCTTGGAGGTGGGTGGTTGCATGGTGCCACTCCCACAGATACTGACCTGCAGGACCATGGCCTGGAGGACTGCCCAGTCCTTCATGATGTCCTTCCTGAGGTTTGTCCTGGTCCAGGCCATGTGCTCCTGCAGCTTCCGAGTTGTGCTCCTGGTTGTCTCCAGCAGCTCGCTACCAATGTCCTCCCTACTGAGCTAGTTCCTTGCCCTCAGATCCCTGTTCCTCTCTGCGCTCCCCATGTCCCAGAAGCAGGGTCTGTCTGGCCGGGGTACAGGTATGGCATTTGTGGGGAGAGGGTTGTGGTTAGCTGTCAGATCTGTGCCGATACCCAGGGGTGTGTGTGTGAAATGGGCATTCTCCCTCACCTGTGGTGCCCATTACCTGGCCCCAGGTTGTAACAGGTGTTGGATTGTTCAACAGTCACAAATAAAAGCCCATTGCAAGCCCTGAAAGCTTAATATGGGGCTTGTCCAATAGGGGGAGGGTCAGGGGGATGAAACAGTTTTTTCCTCTCTCCTTGTCTCCTCTCTTCTTCTCTGTCTGTCCTCCATCTTTTCCCATGCAGTCTGTACAGTATGGAAGCATGTTTTCTGAGTTCTTACTAAACTTCTGTTTTGAAGACACTTTTGCTATGTGTTATTCAACAGAAAGCTAACTCTACAAGAGGTTATGGGCCCAGGACACCTTCAAGGCAATTTTGAAGACTAGAAGCAGCCTAGTAGGAGTGCAGACTGTGAAAGAAAACTCCCAGACAGAGAGGCGTAACTACTGACTGTCAGTAACAAGGCCTAAATACCAGAAGGGGAAAGGGAGGGAAGCAAGTATGGCAAGCAGCTCAGAGCTCAGACTTTCAATAGGAATGCTGAACAATGTAAGCTGCCAATTGTGGAAGTTTAAAGTGGAAATGTTGCTGTCTAAAGATGATCTATGGCAGGTGATTACCACAAACAGACCAGCAGCAAATCATGAGGAATGGGATAAAAAGGACAGGTTAGCAAAGGCTACAATAAGTTTATTGGTAGAAGATGACCAGCTAATCCATATAAGAAGTGAGACCACAGCAAGAGGCATGTGGATTGCATTGCAAAACTTGCATGAGAGAACTAGCCTGAATAGCAAACTGTTTCTACTGAGGAAACTATACAAAATGAGGCTTGGCAAAGAAAGTGAAAT
>QEPC01003218.1:312241-325474 GCA_003113815.1 Sphenodon punctatus
AAAAAAAAAAAAAAAATCCAGGCTGGGCAGGGTGGGTGGGGGGTATCCCCCCTTCCACCTGCACTGTCTGGGAGGGGGAGGTTTTTTTTTTTTCTCCATTGATTTCAATGGGGACAGTTCCCCATTGAAATCAATGGGGAAAAACCGGTAATGGTATACCGGTATTAATCCGGTATGCCAGTATTTTGAAATCCAGGAACCGATAAATCTGGTACCCGGTATTTGCCCAGATGTCCCACCCTTAATTGCCACCCAGACGTGTGCACCTGCCTTCTTCCTCAGTCTTCTCAGACCTTCCTCCTCCTGCTCCTGCACCTCCTCCACTGCCTCCATGCCCACCTGAGCTGTGTATGGGAGTGGGTCATCAGTTGTTTGCTCTTGAATCCCCTCCAGTGCCTTTGGCTTTTGCATTATCACCCGCCCCATGCCCATGTCTGCTGTGGCTTAAGGGTAGGGGTCCTACCTGGATCGTGTTCTTCCTCTGCCTCCTCTGGAACATCCCTGGCATGATTCCCCCTCCTCATGCACCCCTGCTCTCTGCCCTGGCTGCACTTGTTGATTGGGTGGGCTCATTTTGAGGGTCATGTTGTTGGTGCCTGGATTCAGGAATGCACCCTCCAACTGCAGGACGGGGGCCGTGTGACCCCTTGACACTGGGTTCGCCTTGTTTGGTTGGAGGGTTCGGCCATTTGGCGGCTGGAATGGAGGGGTCTCCTCCACCTGCTTCCTACCTCTTTCAAAGGCACTCCTGCATGTGCGGGAGGCCACTATCTCCTTGCCCATGCAGAAGAACCGATCCAACTCGAAGAATGGTTTTGTATGCCTGGCTCAGCTGGACTTGGAGTTGTTATCATGGATATTTTTGTGTCTGTTCCACAGGTCCTTTGCCTGCTGCTAGCACTGGGACATGTCCTTGTTGTACCCCAGCTGCTGCATCTCCTAGGAGAGTCGCTCATAGATATGTTCACTATGGTACAATCTCACTAGGTCCAGCTTCACTTTTCTCTCCCCCCAGAGCTTTATGAATGTCCTGGTCTTGTCCTGGGTCCAGTGCATGGCCTTGGTGGAGGGGACTGTGGGGTGTTCAGCTGGTGTTGCAGTTAGGGCCCTCCCGGGGGATGTGGTGGTGACCTTGGAGCAGGTGCTTGCCTCTAGGGGGAAGATCTCACCGTGAGCATGTGGGACTGGCTGTGCTTTCCTGACATATGTCTCACCCTCTGCAGCTGCTCCCTGGTGCACTGCTACCTGTCCCTCCCGGGATCGTGCTGATCTACCTGATGCTATTGGGCTGCAGGGTGCTGCTGGCAGGCCCTGGGCATTTCCGGGGTGGGGTGGGGCATGCTGGTGTTTGGGGCTGCAGTACTGGTAGACACCTGTAATTCCCCTGAACCTCCTTCTGCTGCCCTGCACCACCCCTCTTGGGCATCTTGGGGCTGGTGGTGGTGGTGGAAGCACCCCCCGACCCTTGTTGGATACTGTCTTCATTGGGACCATGGTCTCCTTTCCTTGCCAGGCGCTCACCCTGTGCCTTCCCCCATATTGCTGCTTCTGGGCACCTGTACCTCCACTACCTGGGAGGTAGCTGCTTACCTGAGTGCCTGCATCTCATTGCACAGCGGTGCCTCTGGTCTTCTCCATTGATTTTTTGGGGGACATTGTGTTCACCTTCACCCACAAACACCCACGGAGCTACCAGTCTTTTTTCTGGGAGCTCTGTGAGTGTTGCTGGGTTGGTGGACCTTGGGAGAGTGCTCCCATGCACCGGTTAATTCACACAGGCGCTTGCCCATGCATTCGATGGGTGTTCCTCAGTGGGTGCATCTCATATGAAAAGGGCCTAAGAGTCACATCTGGTGAGTCTTATAAGACTGAAAGATCTTGCTGCATAAAGGGGAAATAGTGTGTTCACACATTACAAAACGCAAGCAATTTTAACACCCAGTATTATGTCAAGCTCTTATAAGAACCCATTTTTGTCATGTGTAAATGCAACCTCAGTTACTAACTTAGTTACCTATAACTAAGTTAAGCACGTGCACCTGAAACTTCTCCACCTCATTAATGTATCCTTGTATCTCCTGATTTTCACCTTTCCCTTGTCTCTGTAAGCCCCCTGGGGTAGGGACCTGTCTATAACTATGAATTGTAAAGTCCCAGGTCACTGCTTGCATCATCATCATCATCATCATCATCATCATCATCATCATCATCATCAACAACAAACTTAATTTTTTAAATTGAGGGGCAAGGGTTAAAGGGGGATGACATGGGGGATTGGGGAATGGGGTAGGTGGTTGGGGCAGAGTTTGGGAGGGGGAAGTGTGGGTGTCTGTATTTGCGGGGAAAATGCCAGTGGGCTCTGTGGATGTGTGTGACATGTGGCACTGGGCTGGGATACCATATTATTAAAGGGGTCTGACTGTGGCTAGGTGAGAGCAAGGGTTAAGAGGGGATGGCACTGGGGGTGGGGGCTATGGCAAAAAGTAGGGCATTGGGGGATGAGGTTGGGAGAGGGAGTGGTGAGTGGTACCAGGTTTTTTGGGGGGAGGGGCAAATACCAGGGTTTCAGGATTTTAATTGATGCTTGTAGTTTGGACATGGTTGTGGGCTGGGGGTAGGGCGACCACTGATGCATCCCAAGAATACAGGACATGGGTGGAGAGATACAGGACATGGGGCGGGGAGTGTACAGCTAGCTCAGGACTCCTTTGCTCAGTCATGACTGAGCAACAAGCACTGGGCGAGGGGTGGGGAAGGGTATGCAACAGTACTGGCAAAATCCCAGTCATGGGTGCATATTTTAAAAATCCACCTAGATGGGGTTGGGCAGATTAAAAAAGAGGGCATGTTCTTGAAAATCCAGATGCTTGGTAAACTTTGCACCCACCCCCAGTGCTGGGACCGCTGGCTCACTTCCGAGTGCACTCAATGTCGATGCCACTTTTCCTGATCGGAAGTCATGAGATCATGACTTCCAGTGTGGGAGTAGGTCGGGGTGTGAAAGTGGCAGTGCTGGCAGCATGTGGAAAATACAGGACAAACATACGTACATAAAGGACAATGGAAAACCCTTCAAAAAACAGTACTGTCCTTTATAAAACTGGTCCAATGGCCACCATAGCTGAAGGGTGCCTTGTGACTCTGGGCTGGGGTGCTGTGAGGTCAATGGGGACTGGCTATGGCTAGCTTAAGGGAAAGGGCTAAGGGGGGGCAGTGAATGGTGGGGGTTAGGGCACAGGGTAGGTGGTTGGGGCAGAGATTGGGAGGGTGGCACTGGGATTGGGGGGGGGAAATGCAAGGGGCTGGGGACTTTTAGTGGGTGGGGGTGATTTAGAAGTGCCTGCGGGCTTGGGAGGTGTGTTGTAGTTCTGGTCTGGGGTGCTATGTGGTTAAAGGGGGAAGGCTGTGGCTTACTGAGGGGCAAGGTTTAAGGGGGGCTGGCAATGGGGGTGGGGTGGCTCGGGGTTGAGGTAAGGTTGGGAAGGGAAGGTATGGGTGGCACTAGGTTTGGGGTGAATGCCCGGGGCTGGGGGCTTTTAGATGGGGTGTTTTAGAGGTGGCTCTGGGTGGGGGTCTGTTGGCTCTGAATGGGCTTGGGTGGGTAGAGGTACCGACCTCTGAGACTGTGCTGCAGTGCATGCAGTGACTGGGGCACAAAATGTCTGCAGGGGGCAGTTCTTGCAGTCCTTGCTTTGCCCAGTGCAGCCAATCCCGCCAAGCCCCTCCTCTCCTGGAACCTGATTTATTACGATGCCGCTTCTGCATGATGATTGGCTCTATAACACATACACACAAACACACCCACTGCCTCTCCCGACCCCTTCTGGCCATGTGCCAGAATCATGTCAATGGTAAAGGTGTCTTTTTCAAATCTGTAAAAAGTCACCTTTGCTATTGTTGCTGTGAGACGCAGATACAAAACAGAATTTTAGCACCTGCTGCTCGCTTTAGTATGATTCGTTTTATTACTAAAGTACGTACCTTTGGGCACTTTTGGATTTATACTAAATTAGTATTCCCATCCCTACTAACTAGCTCAGACAACTAACTCAGACTGAGCGTGGATTTGCAGGTGGAAGAAACCAGTACTGGGCTGGGTGTTGACTGGCTGCCAGAGATTATTGGGGACCCGGACTTGCCATGATAAGCCCCTAACTTTGAAGTTTTGGGGAACTGTCTAGGGGGAGGTTGGAGGCCAAAAATCAAACAAGGACAGAGTTGCTGTGAGCAGAGCAGGCTCTTCTGTGGTGGCAAGTGAAAGCTAATTCCATGAGACAACCTCCAGGACATCCTGCAGGAGGAGTGAACCCAGCTTGCTGCTACAATAAGCTATCCCTTTATCTTCTTATTCCGGTATTTCAGTTTGGCAATTCCATTTATTTTGGTTATTTTGATTCAGTCATTTTAGTATTTCAGTTGCTTCATTTTAGCTATTGCATTTACTCAGCTAAGAACACAAATAATTCCCTTTAAAAAGGAACCCAAATACCAATATGACCAAACTGAAATAATAAAGAGAAACAAACCAACAAATCACAATAACCAAAACAGATATAAATGAAGTGGGAACAAATAGCGGTTTGTATGTGCTGTGTCAGACCCAAATCAAAGTGGGTGAATTCGTTAGATCTGGTATACACCACAAATATTTGTCAGCTCTCAATGGCAGTAAAATTCAAGATCCCAACACCTCTGCCCCAGCTTGGAGAATGTTCTTCAAGGCTACAGTAGGAATGTGTGAATGCGGTTCGGAAGTTCGGAGTTCGGGCCAAACTCAGCATGTTTGGACAACCGAACCAAACGTCTGAACCAAACGCTCGAATGGCCAAACAGTTCAGAAAAGTTCAGATGAGTTCGGGATTGGGAAAAACATGACTGGAAGGTGGGAAAAATGTGACTGGAAGTGGGAGGTAGCTGAGGAGCAGACTTCCTGGCACCAGGGTTGGAGACCAGGGGTGGTTTCAGGGTCAAATTATACCGATACAAAAAAAAATATTGAATTCAGTTTCGGTATCAATAGTGCTATTTTCGGTTGTTCGGCCAAGTTCGGCCGAACTGAACTCTAACGAACCGAACAGCCGAACCCGAACTCGGGTTTTGGACCGAGCATCCGAACCGCGTTCTTTTCGCCCATCCCTAGGCTACAGGCAGAGACCCATGTTCACTCAGATATTCCCATTGGTGGCAATGGGAAAAATGAAGCCAGGAGCCAAAACGGGTACCTGGCTACAGGACATTGGTAGATGAACTCTACCTTTCTCTCCTTCTCACTCAACCCCTTAGTGGGAAGCAATGCTGAAATTAAGGACAGGTCTGTCTTCCCGCATGGGTCCCATGTCGACCCCCCACCCCCTAAATCCCTTTATTCCCGTGTCCAGCAACATCTCAGGAGGTTTGCACCGAACTCCTTGGATACAAGTTGGTCAGCAGGCCTCAGCCTCCTCCTTATTATTGCAGCAACCAGAGCAGCTGGAGTGTTCTCTGGGTTTCTAATTTGCGGGAAAGCTTATGGTGAGCCGGGCATCCTTGATATAGCAGCCAAAAGCATTCACTTTTAATATTTAATGCATTCTTAGGGCTCTGGGAGAACGATGTGAGAAATATCCCGTAAAAATCTATTAGTGTTAATAAATATCCCCTCAGCAGTGTGGCCATTTCCAGCAATTAAAGTCTTCAAGAGAGTGAGATGAGTCCTCAGAACAAGCACTGCTGCCTTCAGACCCATTTCCTCCTCTCTACTCTTTCTTCCTTATCATCAAAGTTGCAAAGTACTTTCCCACCCACTCCACTCCCCTCCCCACTCCTCACCCTTCTTGGCAGATTCTGTGTCCTGCCATATGAATTATAGCACTAATGAGGTGTTTGGACTCTCTGCTCATCAATCACAGATGTGTGTGAGTGAAAGCTGCAGCTGATAGCCGGGAAGTGATGTGGTCTTTGCTGCATCCAGCAGAATAGCAGAAATGCTATTGAAATTATCCCTCCTTCCCCTTTGCTTTGCTCTTTTAGCAAGAGCATGGAGGATGCTGCTCCTGATCCTTAGGCTTGCTGAGAGATCTGAGACCCCAACGGATTCCCCCCCCCCTTTTGTTCCACTCTTTGTACATTTCATCACCTACTAGGCACTGCAAGTTTCTTGAAACTGACTCCCTGGAATTTAGAAGATCAGGTAACATAGGGTGCCCTTGAGGTAAACTGATGCCCAGCCCCCACCCCCCTCAGTAGAAATATGCACACACACACACAAAACACAGGACAGTGTGCCACTAGGGTGTAGGGTGGCCAGATAAGGATTTTTTTAGAGGACAGTTATGAGAAATACAGGTTATGGGGCTGCACTGGGAAAACATTTGATGCTTCTTCATTTCTATTTAATTTTAAATGCTTGGCACTCTGCAAGAAAGCAGGGTACAATCATAACACTACGCCATGAAAAAGACTCCCTCGATTCCATTGCATTTTTTTTCATTCTGTCAGTTTAATGAGTCGTTGGATGTTAAGAAATGTGACAGTGGCCCACTTAGACTCAGTTTGACCAGTGGGCCACCATCACGTTAGTTTTTGTGCTGCCAGATGTTGTCCAAACTTATTCATGGGCATATACGCAGTGAACCTGGGCTGTCATCCTGGAGATTTCCAGGGTCACAGTCTGGGGTAACATCCACCCAATTGGGCCAGAGCAAGCTACAGCAGGCCTTAACATTTTTTGTGACACAATGTGGCCTGGGCCAGATCAGGTCCAGCATGGCCAACCACCATGGTTGCTTTTGTGGGGTGCTAGGTGCAGCGTGTGGACAGGGGAGGCTGGCCGCACATTCATGCAGCTCCCTGCCCTCCCCAGCATCCTGGTCGTATGAACAATTGTTCCACAGCTGGATCCAATCTTGACCATGTCCGCTGCGGCTTCCCCCTCATGATCCAGGCTGGGTTGCCGCACTGGTGCTGTCACTTCTATTATCACCCACTGTTGTCAGAGCAAACTAGCCCAGGCCTGACCAAGAGAAGGACAGACCTCTCCATTGCAGAGGTCTTAACATCAGAGAGATCCCAGAGTCTGTCCTACTGAGGGTCTCAAGAATTATGGAAATAGCAAAAGCAGATAATATGAGTAAAGAAAGAAATATAAAAGGTAGAAGAAAAGGATCAGGGAATGCAGGTCAGCATGGATAAAAAGGAGTTAGAAAAGAGACAAAAGAACACCAAAAAAAGAGGAAAAGAAGAATATAATGAGTAGGGAAAAGAGGAGATGAACCAAATATTCATCAGAACAAATATTTTGGTCAAATTTGTGCTACTTTTTTCAGTTTTGGCTAAATGGATAATGTTCACTATTCACTTCTGATTATCAGATATCCATTTCAGATATTTGGCTTCAGTTTTTCAGTCATGTCAGAATTCTGGCAACTTTGCTTAGGCTATTACACATGCAAAACTGAGCTAAGAGTGCTGAAACAAAGCAACCAAACCACTGAATGACTGAAATAGCTTAAATGAAATACCAAAATAAAGGAAAACAAAATGAAACAAAATATTTGTCTAAGTAAATATGCAAATAATAGTTAGTGGTGCAGATAGTACTAAAATATTCAGAGGGATATTATGAAATGTGAATAATATTCACAAGCAACACCTTGTTATTCATTTCAGCACCAGAAAAAAGAAGGAAAAAAATAAAAGTGAACATACTTCCATTCCTAGGAAGATGCTGTGCCAGCTGCAAGCCTGTTCATCTGCATTTTGGAATCAGAACCTGCAATACTGATAGGCAAAGTCACTAAACTGATAAAGAATTTGCTTACCAGTCTATGCAAATGAGTGTTCTAGACTGTCAGGCTCATTTGTCTGCAAAGAAGGGCAGAAGAAAAGGGGTTCAAGTTGAAATGGTACCTGCTGTGACTTTAGCTCAGACTTTGGGTTAGTCAGAGAAAGAGAAAGAGAAAAAGAGAGAGAGAGAGAGAGAGAGAGTATTAGACCATTAGACCTCATTCACACAAGTGGGTTCTCCCACTTTTTAACATTTCCAGGAGGAGATAACAATTACAGGCCATCACTTTTCCATGTTAATTCACCCACCTTCAAAATTGCCCCATATATTGCTGAACCCAAAGCTAGCTAGCCCAGGATGTTGTGCAGCTGTTTCTATGTGGCAAATTTGAAACTATAAGTGATTTTTTAAACCTGGAACTAATCTGGCATAGGGCAGTTAGTATTTACATACAAAAAAAAAACAGGGCAAAAACAGACAAGATGGTGGCCCGCTGTGGCCCATGTTTTCAACTTTGACTTGTGAGCCAGCAGCACGTCTGTGGAGGGTCCACCAGAAGTTTGCTCCAGATTTCTATGGAGCATTTCAGAGGCCAGCCTGGACTGTGACCCTGGTCAGAGACTGACATGGCCTACACGGTTGCTTATCATGGCAGCAGTCACGGTGCTGGGTGAAGTGCAGGGGTCAGCAGCCAGCCATACCTTCTCTAGCTCTGCAGCCAGTGACCCAGTGGGGCACACGTTTGTTCTGTGCCCCAACCCGGGCCAGACCATGTCCACCACAACTGCTTGACCCGAGTCAGGTTAGGCGCCGGCCGGATGTCACATGTGTTTTTACCCAAAATCTAGACTGTGGCCATGGGTAATTTCGGACGTTATGATACCATGGTCACCCACAGTGAATCCCCTGTGGTGGCCGTTCATACCGTAATGTCTAAAGGGATTTCCACCAGATGTTCACCACAGTGAATACCTGGTGGGAATCACATTGACCATGCTTCCGGACCTCTGGTCACCTGGAGGTCCAGAAGCATGGTGGAATTGGGCCCCAACTGTGGTTGGATTGGCCACCATCCGAGATGGGCCACAGGTAATGTCTGTTACCTGAAGCTAGGCCGGATCATGGCCCTGACCACGGGATGGGATTGGGCGCAGAAGCTGGATTGGCCACTGTGCCCGCCCATCTCCCAGAGGGTGGGCAGCTGGAGGAGCATGGGGGGCAGGGCTGTGCGGCCGCATGTTACGCCACACAGCCCCGCCCCCTCCCTGATCCCCTGTAGGAATCAGCCACGGCATGTCTGAAGGACAGGCAGACTGATTCCTGACCAGGATCCGAAATGGATCCCAGTGCAGGATTCAGCATGGTGGGCCTCCGGGCCCGTCATGTCTGAAATTACCCCATGTTACACAAACCATTTGCTCTGGACTAGAGAGCTAAAACCAGGAAGTGTCCTTTCCCACTTTACAAGAAACATGCAAAAAGGAAATAACACCATTGTTAAACCTTAGTTTGGAAACAGGTTTATTGTACATCACAAGTGAGGTATTCCCTAAGCAAATCTGTTCAAATATTTGCAAAAGAGCAAACAGGGAAGATGGGTGCTGCCTGTTTTTTCAACTTGTTTTTTCAACTATTTTTTCAACTCATGAGAATATGCCCTTAATATTGACAGCAATCAAGCACTCCAAAGCATGAGAGCAGTGTACAAATAATTTTATTTATTTTTATTTATTTATTTATTTATTTAATAGATTTTTACCCCACCCCCTCCTATAAACAACTCGGGGTGGCTTCCAACAATAAAAACATATACAATATATATAAAACCATTTAAAAACAAATCAGTAATATCATTCAACATATTAAAACAGGGCCCGGGACCTCAATTAAAACAATAAATAAGGTAGAGGAGCTAAAACCTTTTAAACCACCCCCCCCACTCCAAAGGCCTGGGAGAACAGCCAGGTTTTATAACTTTGCTTGGGGCCAGGATTGGGACCATGCGGGCCAGGCTTGGGGCCAGGCGGGAGTTCCAAAGGCATGGCCCAGCCACTGAGAATGCACTCTCCATTGTGGCCCCCCGCTTAATGTGGGGGACCTCCAAGAAGGCACCCCCAGCAGACTGAAGGAGCCGCTCTGGGGCGCGGAGGGCGAGGCGGTCCCTGAGGTATGAGGGGCCCAGACTGTGAAGGGCCTTATAGATCAACACCAAAACCTTGAACCTTAGCTCAGCATGCTATTGGCAACCAGTGCAGAGTCCGGAGCACAGGTGTAATGTGCTTCCAGTGACCCATCCCCATGAGGAGGTGGGGCTGCCGCATTCTGCACTAGCTGCAGCCTCCCAACCAGGAACAAGGGAAACCCCATGTAGAGCGCGTTGCAGTAGTCCAGCCTTGAGGTGACGAAGGCATGAATGAGGGAGGCCAGGTCCAGGCCGGAGACATACGGACACAGCCTCCGCACCAGGTGCAACTGGCAGAAAGCTGCCTTCGCGACTACCTTCACCTGCCACTCCAGGCGGAGATCCGCGTCCAGCACCAGTCCCAGATTCCGGACCTGCTGAGCTATGGGAGGGCGAACNATTTAGAAGTGCCTGCGGGCTTGGGAGGTGTGTTGTAGTTCTGGTCTGGGGTGCTATGTGGTTAAAGGGGGAAGGCTGTGGCTTACTGAGGGGCAAGGTTTAAGGGGGGCTGGCAATGGGGGTGGGGTGGCTCGGGGTTGAGGTAAGGTTGGGAAGGGAAGGTATGGGTGGCACTAGGTTTGGGGTGAATGCCCGGGGCTGGGGGCTTTTAGATGGGGTGTTTTAGAGGTGGCTCTGGGTGGGGGTCTGTTGGCTCTGAATGGGCTTGGGTGGGTAGGGGTACCGACCTCTGAGACTGTGCTGCAGTGCATGCAGTGACTGGGGCACAAAATGTCTGCAGGGGGCAGTTCTTGCAGTCCTTGCTTTGCCCAGTGCAGCCAATCCCGCCAAGCCCCTCCTCTCCTGGAACCTGATTTATTACGATGCCGCTTCTGCATGATGATTGGCTCTATAACACATACACACAAACACACCCACTGCCTCTCCCGACCCCTTCTGGCCATGTGCCAGAATCATGTCAATGGTAAAGGTGTCTTTTTCAAATCTGTAAAAAGTCACCTTTGCTATTGTTGCTGTGAGACGCAGATACAAAACAGAATTTTAGCACCTGCTGCTCGCTTTAGTATGATTTGTTTTATTACTAAAGTACGTACCTTTGGGCACTTTTGGATTTATACTAAATTAGTATTCCCATCCCTACTAACTAGCTCAGACAACTAACTCAGACTGAGCGTGGATTTGCAGGTGGAAGAAACCAGTACTGGTCTGGGTGTTGACTGGCTGCCAGAGATTATTGGGGACCCGGACTTGCCATGATAAGCCCCTAACTTTGAAGTTTTGGGGAACTGTCTAGGGGGAGGTTGGAGGCCAAAAATCAAACAAGGACAGAGTTGCTGTGAGCAGAGCAGGCTCTTCTGTGGTGGCAAGTGAAAGCTAATTCCATGAGACAACCTCCAGGACATCCTGCAGGAGGAGTGAACCCAGCTTGCTGCTACAATAAGCTATCCCTTTATCTTCTTATTCTGGTATTTCAGTTTGGCAATTCCATTTATTTTGGTTATTTTGATTCAGTCATTTTAGTATTTCAGTTGCTTCATTTTAGCTATTGCATTTACTCAGCTAAGAACACAAATAATTCCCTTTAAAAAGGAACCCAAATACCAATATGACCAAACTGAAATAATAAAGAGAAACAAACCAACAAATCACAATAACCAAAACAGATATAAATGAAGTGGGAACAAATAGCGGTTTGTATGTGCTGTGTCAGACCCAAATCAAAGTGGGTGAATTCGTTAGATCTGGTATACACCACAAATATTTGTCAGCTCTCAATGGCAGTAAAATTCAAGATCCCAACACCTCTGCCCCAGCTTGGAGAATGTTCTTCAAGGCTACAGTAGGAATGTGTGAATGCGGTTCGGAAGTTCGGAGTTCGGGCCAAACTCAGCATGTTTGGACAACCGAACCAAACGTCTGAACCAAACGCTCGAATGGCCAAACAGTTCAGAAAAGTTCAGATGAGTTCGGGATTGGGAAAAACATGACTGGAAGGTGGGAAAAATGTGACTGGAAGTGGGAGGTAGCTGAGGAGCAGACTTCCTGGCACCAGGGTTGGAGACCAGGGGTGGTTTCAGGGTCAAATTATACCGATACAAAAAAAAATATTGAATTCAGTTTCGGTATCAATAGTGCTATTTTCGGTTGTTCGGCCAAGTTCGGCCGAACTGAACTCTAACGAATCGAACAGCCGAACCCGAACTCGGGTTTTGGACCGAGCATCCGAACCGCGTTCTTTTCGCCCATCCCTAGGCTACAGGCAGAGACCCATGTTCACTCAGATATTCCCATTGGTGGCAATGGGAAAAATGAAGCCAGGAGCCAAAACGGGTACCTGGCTACAGGACATTGGTAGATGAACTCTACCTTTCTCTCCTTCTCACTCAACCCCTTAGTGGGAAGCAATGCTGAAATTAAGGACAGGTCTGTCTTCCCGCATGGGTCCCATGTCGACCTCCCACCCCCTAAATCCCTTTATTCCCGTGTCCACCAACATCTCAGGAGGTTTGCACCGAACTCCTTGGATACAAGTTGGTCAGCAGGCCTCAGCCTCCTCCTTATTATTGCAGCAACCAGAGCAGCTGGAGTGTTCTCTGGGTTTCTAATTTGCGGGAAAGCTTATGGTGAGCCGGGCATCCTTGATATAGCAGCCAAAAGCATTCACTTTTAATATTTAATGCATTCTTAGGGCTCTGGGAGAACGATGTGAGAAATATCCCGTAAAAATCTATTAGTGTTAATAAATATCCCCTCAGCAGTGTGGCCATTTCCAGCAATTAAAGTCTTCAAGAGAGTGAGATGAGTCCTCAGAACAAGCACTGCTGCCTTCAGACCCATTTCCTCCTCTCTACTCTTTCTTCCTTATCATCAAAGTTGCAAAGTACTTTCCCACCCACTCCACTCCCCTCCCCACTCCTCACCCTTCTTGGCAGATTCTGTGTCCTGCCATATGAATTATAGCACTAATGAGGTGTTTGGACTCTCTGCTCATCAATCACAGATGTGTGTGAGTGAAAGCTGCAGCTTATAGCCGGGAAGTGATGTGGTCTTTGCTGCATCCAGCAGAATAGCAGAAATGCTATTGAAATTATCCCTCCTTCCCCTTTGCTTTGCTCTTTTAGCAAGAGCATGGAGGATGCTGCTCCTGATCCTTAGGCTTGCTGAGAGATCTGAGACCCCAACGGATTCCCCCCCCCCCTTTTGTTCCACTCTTTTTACATTTCATCACCTACTAGGCACTGCAAGTTTCTTGAAACTGACTCCCTGGAATTTAGAAGATCAGGTAACATAGGGTGCCCTTGAGGTAAACTGATGCCCAGCCCCCACC
>QEPC01003224.1:0-10323 GCA_003113815.1 Sphenodon punctatus
CATTGAGACATCCAGGCGGAGATATCGGAGAGACAGTTGGTGACACGAGCTTGAACAGAGGGGAAGAGAGAAGCAGTGGAGAGATAGAGGTGAGTGTCATCAGCGTAAAGGTGGTATTGGAACCCATGGGAGGCAATGAGTTTGCCTAGAGATTGGGTGTAGATAGAGAAGAGGAGCAGGCCAAGGACAGAGCCTTGGAGAACCCCGAATGAGAGAGGTGGGGAGGAGTTAGGAAGAGATACATTGAAGGAGTGGTCAGAAATGTAGTAGGAGAATCAGTAAAGGACAGAGTCCCGGAATCCAAGGGAGTGGAGCGATTCAAGCAGGAGCGAGTGGTCAACAGTGTTGAAGGCAGCAGAGAGATTAAGGAGGACAAGAATAGAGTAAAGGCAGTTGGATCTAACCACAAGAAGATCGTTGGTGATCTTAGCAAGAGCGGTTTCAGTAGAGTGAAGGGGGCAAAAGCCAGATTGGAGGGGGTCAAGGGAGGAATTGGCAGAGAGGAGGTTGAGGCAACACGAGTAGATAACCCGTTCAAGGAGCTTGGCAGCAAAAGGGAGGAGCGAGACAGGACAGTAATTAGAGGGTTCAAAGGGATCCAGAGTGGAATTTTTGAGGATGGGCTAGCGGCGTGTTTAAAGGCAGAGGGTATGGAGTCAGCAGAGAGGGAGAGGTTGGTGATGTGCAGGAGGGGAGGGGCAATGGTGGAAGCAATGGAGGTTAGGAGGCAGGAAGGAATGGGGTCCAGAGGGCAAGTGGAGGGGTTGGAGGAGGATAGCAGGGAGGAGATTTCCTCAAGGGAGGTGGGAGGCAAGGAGGACAGGAGAGAGGTGGGGGGAAGAGGGAGGGGGGAAATAGCAGGGGGAGAGGACTTGGAAGTGATATCCAGGTGGATCTTGTCAAACTTAGAGGTGAAAAAGAGAGCAAGATCCTGGGCAGAGAGAGAAGAGGGAGGAGGAGGGGGTTGAGGGGTGTGGGGGTTGAGAAGGGAGTCAAAGGTGGAAAAGAGGTGGTGAGGGTCCTGGGAGCAGGACTCAATGCGGGAGGCATAGTACTTCTGTCTAGCGAGGGAGACAGCAGATTTGAGCGATGAGAGGCAGAATTTGAAGTGGAGGAAGTTGGCATGGTAGCGGGATTTGTGCTAGCGGCGTTCTGAAGCCCAGGTGCAGGAGCAGAGATGGTGAATGGTGGGGGTGAGCCAAGGGCGAGGGTTATGGAAGCTAATGGGGTGGGAGGAGAGGGGGGCAAGGGAGTCGAGGGTGGAGGCGAGAAAGGAGTTGAAGGCGGAGATGGCAGAATCGGGGGAGGAGGAGGAGAGGACTGAAGGGAGAAGAGGAGAGAGGGAGGAGGCAAAGCCCTGAGGCATGATGGCCTGCATACTGTGGAAGGGATGGGGAGATGGGGGAGAGGAGGGGGAGCAGTGGGAGAGGTTGAAGGAGGCAAGGAAATGGTCAGAGATGGGATAGTGTTCGAAGGAGAGGTCGGAGACAGAGCAGTTCCCAGAGAACACGAGATCAAGAGAGTGACCATCAGTGTGGGTGGGGGAGTTAGTCCAGAGGTGGAGATTAAAGGATGAGGCTAAGGAGAGGAAGCGAGCAATGTAAGGTTGGGAGGGTGCATCAATATGGATATTGAAGTCACCAAGGACGAGTGTGGGAATGTCATCAGAGAGGAATAGGGTGAGTCAGGACTCAAACCCAGAGAGAAAGGAGGAGAGGGAGCCGGAGGGGGGGGCAGTATCGGACCGCAACACGGAGATGGAGAGGGGAGTACAGGCGGATGGAGTGAGCCTCAAAGGAGGGGAAGGAGAGAGATGGGGGAGGGGTTGAAAGTGGCAGGAAGAGGCGAGGAGGAGGCCCACACCACCACCCCGGCCTTCGGGGCGGGGCTGGTGGGAGAAGGAGAGGCCTCCATAGGAGAGGGTGGCAGGGGTGACAGTCAGTGGGGGAGATCCAGGTTTCAGTGAGTGCGAGAAGGTGAACGGAGCAAGAGAAGAAAAGGTCATGGATATAGGGGGCTTTATTAGCAGAAGAGCAACAGTTCCAGAGGGAGCAGGAGAATGGGAGTTGATCAGGGGGGAGACAGGGAATGGGGATAAGATTAGGGGAAGGGGGGAGATGGGATCAGTGGGAGATGGGCAGAGGGGGAGGGGGCACGAAGTGGTGGGGGGAGGAGGAAGAGGACGTGTGGGGATGGTGGAGTGAGATGATAGGCATAGTGGGAGGCAGGAGGAGAGGGGAAAGAATTAGGGGGAGAAGCAGGTGAGAGGGTATGGGGAGGAAGAGGAGGAAGGGGAGGGAGGGGGTGAGAGAGAACGACAGGCATTTTCATGTTTGGTGGGTCCACAGATACAGGATGGTACCAGGAGCAAAGGAACTTCCCTGAAGGATACTACTTAGGATGAATACTATTATCTTTGCTGGACTGGACATATGCCTACGCATTTCAGTTTTACTTACTGCATTAGTATGTGAATTAGTCTGAGTTTGAGCAGCTGTAAAGGGTCTGTTGTTAATTTATTAAGTTAGGCTGTTTATCCAAATCAGTTGTAAAGAATGCATTATGTGAGCCTTGGCACTGCAATGCCAAGTGTTATCACTGTCTGTTCCTTTACAGTAATCGCCAGAGGTCTTGTTCGAAATGAGTACTAAGGCAGTTTTGCTGGTTATAATTTTGTGAACCTCAGGGCTTCTGTTAGGAGTTCTTGCTGTGAATACAACTAGAAGTTGTTCTTGAACCTTATAATTGATGAGAATTCATTGTGACTCTTTTTGGTAAGCATGTTAATTCTTCACCTGCATTATATGCCCTGCTTATTTCAATTAGTGCTTTGTGGACTTTTCATGTTCTTCTCCTCCTAGAAATTGGTACTCCTAACTGGAAAGTGTACCCCCGAAGAAGCTGTTTTTGCAGCGAAACGTTGGGTCTTTTTGCAACAGGGACTTTTTACAACAGAAAGAACAATCATTTAAGGCTAGCCTGAGTTTACTTTACGGGGGGAAAGCTACCAGCTTTGCAACTGCTTTGGAGAACTGGCTCTCTGATCATTTTTATTTTTATTTTTGCAGTTTGTCGATGTTCATGTATAATCCTTTCATGTTATAAGATTTAGCTAATTATACATTGTTATATTTACATATAGGCTGCAGCTTTTGTTTATCCCAGATTAAAGCTATTAACATCAGTGTTGCAACACATATATGAAACAAGACCAGCAAACCCCTTGGAGCCTGAGATAATATAAGGTCTATTGTTACCCCAGTGGTAGTGGAGGGCCCGCCAGCTAGAGGTGTGCACCAGGGGCCCATGTCATTTTTTGTTTTTCATTATTTAATCTGTTTTCATTTTCAGAAATATGAAATTTTCATTTTTGCTTTTGTTTTCGTTTTCCATTGGTTTCAATGGAAAACACATTTTCAGCTGTAACCTTTTTTCCACCCATTATATTTAGATGTCACTTGGAGGGATTGTACTTCCAATGGAAGGTATTAACAGTACTGAATTCCAAAAATATTGGATAAAGGAATCCAATTTTATAAGCAGTTGAATTATATTATTTTGCAAAAATCTTCATATACATTCTTAGCTGTAACTTGTTTGTCTCACATTTAATGTAGATGAAACTTGGCAAGTTTATACCCCTTCCCATATTTACTATCTCTGACATCTTTCAAAAGGATTGGATAAAGGATCCTGGTGTATAAGCAATTAACTTCTAAATGCATGTCTGACTAGAACAGCTTTGTAGTCCAACACATGTACATGAAATTTTGCAGGGCTGTATATCACACTTTCACAATAATCTCTGCCACATATCAGAAAGATGTGATAAATGGTCCCAATATTATATGCCTACACAGCATGTGCAGAGAAAGGAGCTTATGGCAGGGATTCTCTTACGTGTCACTGTGGTATAAGATCGGTTTGTGATGCTAACTGGCCAGCAGAAATGTCAACCAAATATCCTCATTATGTGCTGTAATTCTCTCCCCCACTTGTTACTGGGAAGTCGGAAGCATCTATTTAGGAAAGAGCCCTATAGAAATTCTCTTACATCATCTGCCACAGTGCTACAGGATGTGATTGTGATGATAATTGGCCAGCCTGGATGTGTAAACTAGGTCTCCTGATTTCTGGGATGCTCTCCCTCCCACCTGGCTCTATCACGCCACGTCCCAGTGCTGTGCTGTGTGCCCACCCAGTTTAAATCTCCCTCCCCGGCTGGCATTGTTGCTCGTTGCCTAGCAGCGACGCTGCATGCTTAAAGTTTGTCCCCGGATATGTGAATCTTTGCTATAGGTCAATGTAATAATAAAGCATATTTTTTGGCATAGAAAGTATGCCATGAGCAACACAACAGAGCAATAATTGTATGATTAC
Organism: Sphenodon punctatus; assembly: GCA_003113815.1. Lineage (NCBI taxonomy): Eukaryota > Metazoa > Chordata > Lepidosauria > Sphenodontia > Sphenodontidae > Sphenodon > Sphenodon punctatus. The sequence continues at coordinate 4,381 of QEPC01003224.1, forward strand.
AAAACAATAACACTAATGTAAAAGTAAAAAAACAAAAACAAATTAAAGTTAAACAGAACAGCAGGGATTTGAACCCATGGAATGACAGCTACAAATTGCATAGCAAGCAGGAACCTTAACAACTATGCCGACAGAGTTCTGTTGTGCAATACACAGGTCACCTACCTTAGAGCTTAGTCAGTTTGAAAACTTATACGTTTACAACTTATTCCAAAAAATAATCATAATAACCAGAGTGATGATGTACTAATTATTTCATGGTTAGGAAAGGGATTTAAAATAGTAGTCATGTAATAACGCTTTTGCTATGCACTGTATGAAAATGTTCTAGTTTTAATGCAAGTGGTGTAGTAGTAGGAACAGGAACCTTATACAGTTCCTTTAAATACAGAACATAGTGGAAGGGAGGGAGCTAGCGAATGCCAACAGCTGTGTGAATGGTCCCTTTAAATTCGCCGCTTGCTGCTTTTATGTTGGTGTGAGATTTGCCAACAGTGACAATGGCTTTCCTGGCTTTTTCAATGGCTTCTGTGACGTATACAAAGGACAACTTGCGCCGCTGTCAGCAGGCCAAGAAACCACGGCCCCGTCATTCGTACAGCAGCGATGGAGTAACTAATAATGATTGTCCCTTCTCTCACCCTTCCACGCCTTCCCTGCTCCCCTAAGCGCCTTCGTCCCTTCTCACTTGCTGCCCCCCATGCCTAGAACTCCCTCCCTGTCCACATCCGCCTTGCCCCCTCCCTTCATACCTTCAAATCTCTCCTTAAAACTCACCTCTTTCGCTCTGCTCTGTCTGACTCTTTATCCTGCTGAGCCACTATTCCTATACCTACGATCGGTTTACCCTTATCCTTGCAACATGGACCTGCCTGCTGTCATTCTCATCGTAACCAAGCCAAGTACGTGCACTTGAGACCTCGCATCTTCATGAATGTTAGACCCCTTGTCTCTCCCTCTGTTCCCCTTCCTAAGTCTCTCCCCCAGCTCCTGTATCTCAGATTGTAAGCCCTAGGGGCAGGGACCGTGTCTGTTTTATTACTTTGTAAAGTGCCATGTACACTGCTGGCGCTATATAAATGTTTGTTAATAATAATAATAATAATAAGTTAGCTGTAATTGAGTTTAAATTTCAAGTCTGTTCACGTCGAGGACTGGCAGTTCTCCAGGACCGGCTGGGTGAGTATGAAAGGCGTGCTTCGTGGACGTGGACCTTAATAGGCGGTACTAGTATAATGTCTCTGCTGCAGTGTTTGCTAATGTGCGTTATGGGTTCTTTGGGGTTTTTTCCTAGTTGAAAGATTTGAGCAAGACCGTGAGGCCCGGAGGGAGGAGATGCGAGTCCTGCGAGCCCTGATGGGGCGAGTTCTTGAAAGGCTCGAGCCTGCTGCAAAACAGGATGTGCCCGCAGTCGAGCAGGAGCCCTTCATAATTTTGATCCCTGATTAAACAGGGAAGTGGGAGAGAACTCTTTTTTTTAAATTTAAAATATAAAAAACTTTTAAACAGTTGAGAGTTTATTATATTTATTTTCTTACAATGTTATATTTTTCTACTGGTTTTAAACAGTTTTTTTAAACAATAATTTCTTTATATAGTAATATTTATTTTTAGTCAATTTTGTATTAGTATATAAGTTTTGTTTAGTTTTATACCTGGTTGTGAATCTTTAATTAAAATAAAAATTACTTGTTAATGAATAAAAACATTTTTCACTTTTCTTTTTCCAATACATCCAACAATGCAAATTTGTGTATGCATATACACACACATATACACACACACATATATATATTTATATATGTGTAAATATATGTATATTTGTGTATATACACATCTTTGTGTATATATTTGTGTATATACACATGCATATATGTACACATTGTATATATACACACATCTATACATGCACATATATAAACATGCACATACATCATATATATATGCAGAGGAATAAAGATATGTATGTGTATGCCTCTGCATACACATATTCATAGGCATACACATATGCACATATATACACACACACACATACCCAGGCCACACACACATATTTATCCGACCGACACTCATGGCGATCGGTCGGCGGATGCATGGCCTGGGTTTATGGCCTGGATGGGTGCAGAGGGATCAGGGTGGATGTGTGGCCTGGTGGAGGGGTGCAGAGGGAAACTATGCATCCATAGTTGGGATGGGAACTATGCATATGAATAAATAAATGGGGATACCCATCAAATATGCATTATTCAACCTACCATTTGTGGATTAGCCAGTGTGTGCACTGCACTGCTGTATCTCATGAGGAGTACCCATTTTGGCTTTACAATGGGGGAGTGCATGTGTGTGTGTATGCCTACCTACTTTATAAGCCAGATGATTAGAAGGGACTTGAGCAGAAAAAGGGTGGAAGCAGAAAAAGCTCTAATGCGTAAGGTACTGATGGACTTGGAACCAGCTGAAGGACAGCTACAAGTTGTATAGCAAGCAGGGACATTAACAACTATGCCAACAGAGTTCTGTTGTTCATCTCACTTCTTCTAGACTGAGGAAGTGCGGAATGAGGATTGTAACAAACTCTTCTGCATGGACCAACTTCATTCCTTCAACTTTCTGAGCCGGTCCTATGATGTAAAAAATGACTTGGTCAGCCAATACACAGGTCACTTTAAACTCCCACCAGGAGTTTTGCTCAAAAAACTTTAGTTTGGAGATCAATTTATGTTTACATAAAAGTTCAATTTGCCATAAAATAAAAACACCGTTCCTTGAACCCAGAACATGTGCATGCATGTATGTATTGAGAAGAACGGGAAGTTATTGCGGCACAGAGAGACACACAACACCATCAGTCAGCACAGCACAGCACACAGATGCGCAGCAGCATCTGCATACTCCCTTCACGGAACCGCGATAAATGCTTATGACTGTCTCTCATATATTAAATTGGAGGAAGGCGGAAAAAGACTGCTGATTGTATGCGACAACAGTGACTATGGGCAAAACAGTGAAACACATAAATGCCGCATCTGCAAATTCTTGTAGTGGCAAATGCAGACTCACGGAGGTACCGGGCAGAATTCTGCGGGGTGCAACGTGGGATGCCGAGGTTTAGGAATGGAATCATGGCACAGTAAAAGCTCCTGCTGCATCAGCCCTAGGCCTGACCCCTGAATGTAAAATCTTATACAATAACAACCACAGCCAGACATGATAAAGGGAGCAAAATTTTTTCCAAAGGAGGCATGTCAGCAGGCTCCTTAGCCAGAAGAGTATGTCTTTGGACAGCAAGGGCATGAGCTAAGTTGGCCACTTTCAGTGTAATCTGATCTTTAGGATTTGCCAACAGATAAGACACTTTTAACACTGTGTCCCAATGTGTTTTCCCCACCAAGAGAGGGATCATTAATTTTGTTTGTACTCCTGCTATAGCCGTGCAACCAAACAAGTAATGGGGAAGATCCTTGATCTGCCCCAAACAACAAAAACAGAACCTCTGATGGGGCACTGGAGCCAGACACACTTTTGAAAAAAGCACTACAGGAAACATGACTGAATTTTATTGTCTTTTAAATTGTATTGATTTGGGGGGTTTGGGAGCTAGCTTGTGCAGTTAATGATAGTCTCTGAGGAAGGTGAAAAACTACAACAGAGGTCCAAAACTCCCTAAATTACTTAGGTAAATAAAGGACTTTGTTGTTAAAAATTTCCTTCCTGACTCCAAAGAATGGCAGCCAGACAATCATCCATGAGGAAATGCCAGTGCTTTCTACTATTATTATTAGTCGTAGTATTTATATAGTGCCAGCGATGTACCTGGTGTTTTACGAAAAAGAAACAAGATAGACACGGTCCCTTTTGAATTAAGTCAATAATTCAATTAAAAGATCAAACTTTAATTATTATTATTATTAGCAAGCATTTATATAGTGCCAGCAATGTACCTGGTGCTTTACAAAGTAATTGAATAGACACGGTCCCTGCCCTAGGGCTTACAATCTGAGAGACGGGGGGGAGGGGGGGAAGAGACGAAGGAAGGGGAACAGAGGGAGAGACAAGGAACACAGGGACAGGAACACAAGAGTGAGTATGTCCATCTTCCAATCCACTGCGTCTCTTGATCATTCTGAGAATCTGAAACACAGAAGAGACACAAAAACCAAACAACTATTAGAATTAGAATAAAACAGCACAAAAAAACCCCAACCTAAAGCACAGTATTATTTTATTATGCTAACTGTAGTTAACTACCTCTAAACAACAGTCGCACCAACAATTAAAAAAACTAAACCTTACAACAGTAATAAAACATTAAAGGAAGCACAATTATGGAACTACAGTGTAAGACTAACCGTTTAAGTTAGCAAACCAGCCACAGTCATGACAGTAGAGGCTCATGGTCCTCACAACACTGCCCCCTCCTCCAACCTCACAGAGTGACTTATCTTTTAAATGTGGGGCTTCCTCTGTGGGCTGTCCTCCATTCTCTCACTCACAGTTGCCAGCAACGCCTCCCTCCACCTGGTTATCGATCTTCCTTCCTCTCTGTGCTCTGTCCTCTTAATCAGGGATGGCAGACTGTCCTCCTCGAACTTGCCAAAGTCAGCAATGCCAGTCTCCACCTTGTGTATTGTCAGTTCACTTGATTGTAGTGCCTTCTTTTCCCGTTTGTTTTGGTCCAGCCTCCATGTTTGTTGGCATCGGTCTCCCATTTTTAGGCCTAAGACTGTGCAGGCTGGAGCTGAATGGCAGCAGTGCAAAACAAGTCATCTTATTCTTATGTTGTAGGTGTTTTCCCCTCCTGCTCCTCCTCCTTATCTGATTAAAAGTCCAGATCAACTTCTGGATCCCAAGAGGATATGTCCTCAGTGCCTGACTCATTTTCCAGAAGGAGGAAATACCTGTTCATGCTCAAGAACAAAAGTCTCTCCAAACTGTCGTTTGAAAGGCAGGTGCGTTTCTGTCCAAAAAATGATTTCTGCGCAGCTGAACACTCTCTCTGAAGGGACAGAACTGGGAGGGCATCCGAGATGTGCTACAGTTAATTGGTACAGTGTAGGCCAGGCAGCCCTCTGTTGTTGCCAGTACTCCAATGGTTCAACATCACAGCCACGATAATGGTGCTCACTGTAAGCCCTGAACAGCTCCTCAGCCTCTTTGCAGCTGCACGGCTTCTGGCATAGTGGCTGCATCACTGACTTTTTCATCCTCTGAGGAGGACAACTATTCCTTGCATGCAAGTACCATCAAGCTTCCAGTTTCAACTGTTCTGCTTTGCTTTCTCAGTGGCTCACCATGGGTGGCCAGCGCCTCACACGATGATGATAATGGTGCATGGGAAGCCTGTCACAGAGAAACATGGGGTCACACACGTGTAACACGGGACTACATGTTTGGTAAATGTGTGGGGCCGAGGGTTTCACATGGATGTAATGTTACTATAAATATACATTATGTAATGTTAAAAGTTCTACATGTTGGTAATGTTGCCTCTGAGAATTGTAGAACTCAAATTGGGGGCTCTCCTATGTCATCAGCCTGTAGGAAGTGCAAACAGCTAACAACATGTATTGAAAGCTGGCTTGCTAGACGAGACTATGGAGATGCTTATGAACTTCCATGTTTACCTGGGGCTGTGTATGTGCTCTGGGACACATTCCCTAAAGGCAGGAAAACCAAGACAAAGAAAGTTAAAATGCTATCTAAGGACAGAGATCCCAGAGGGAAAGAGAGACTGCTTGGAGACGTCTTGCAAAAGCCATCTTGAACATCTACATATGAAATCCAGCCATCAACAGACTGGGAGAAGCATGAGGTGAGAGAAGGATTTGATCTCTAAAGCCAGAGCCCAGCCAGTTTCCTTATGGCTGAGAAAGCCAGAACTTATGGACCTTGTTCTAGGGTAAGATGAATAGTTTAGGAACTCAACAACAGAAGTTAGGAATG
>QEPC01003224.1:28316-41748 GCA_003113815.1 Sphenodon punctatus
GGGAGAGCAAGGGAGGTGTCGGCCCCCCTGATTCGGGGGGTGCGCTCTCCTATAGCTAAGCAGGTTCGGAGTCTGGAGGTGATATTGGACGCGGATCTCCGCCTGAAGTGACAGGTGGAGGTAGTGGTGAAGGCTGCTTTCTGCCAGTTATATCTGGTGCGGCGGCTGTGTCCGTATGTCTCCGGCCCAGACCTGGCCTCCCTCATCCATGCCTTCGTCACCTCGAGGCTGGACTACTGCAACGTGCTCTACGTGGGGCTGCCGTTGTTCCTGGTTCGGAGGCTGCAGCTAGTGCAGAATGCAGCGGCCCGACACCTGTCAGGGACGGGCTGTCGGGAGCACATAACACCTGTGCTCCAGACTCTGCACTGGCTGCCAATAACATGGCGAGCCAGGTTCAAGGTTTTGGTATTGACCTATAAGGCCCTTCACGGTCTGGGCCCCTCGTACCTCAGGGACCACCTCGCCCTTCGTGCCCCAGAGTGGCTCCTTCGGTCTGCCGGGGGTGCCTTCTTGGAGGTCCCCTGTGTTAAGCAGGGGGCCAAAATGGAGAGGGCATTCTTGGTGGCCGAGCCGCGCCTCTGGAATTCCCTCCCGGAGGAAGCTTGCCTGGCCCCAAGCCTTTTAACATTCCGGTGAATTTGCAAAACCCGGCTGTTCGCCCAGGCCTCTGGGGAGGGGGGTGGGGGGGTTTATCTCCCTCCACCCTTATTTATTGTATTAATCATTTTAGCGCTACCCTGGTTTTAATTGTTGTAATTTTATTAGTGTTTTTAAAATGTTTTATAATTGTGTTTTTATTTTTATTTTTTTTGAGATTGTTAGCTGCCCCGAGCTGTTTTCATGAGGGACGGGGTATACATTTGATTAAATAAATAAATAAATAAATAGCGGAGAAAGGAGATTAGAGCACTGCAAGCTGAAAACTCATAACGGATTAAACTCTAAGCGCTAAGGATCGACATTTGCTTGTTTAATCATCTTCCAGATTTGCTTTTTTACTGTAACATCGACATATAGAGGTTTATTGTTTATCTGTATAGAGGATCCGTGCTCTACCTTCTTTTGTATTTGTAGAGTATTGGAAGAATATTTTATTTATTTTATCATTCTTTTATTCTGTGATAGCAAATTTGCTGATACAATAAAATTTATACAATGGACAAGCCCCTGCCTAGAGCTCTCCCAGCCATAAGTTGCCGCCGGCGGGCCGGCCAGCCGGCATTTGGAGCCCCGCAGCAAAGCTAGGCACATGGCTCCTCAAACCCTTGGGCCGGCCCTGGTTGGGGGAAACACTAAAGCTATGATGACACGCTCCTCTCTCATGAATATTACATTGTTACTCTACTTCGAATGTCGCAATAATTGATCTTTTTTAAAAATTAAAAAAAAACCATATTTGAAATATCCATTCTGTGGCACCACATTAAGTACATCTCCCGACTCCACAGGTGAGGTGACTAACACGATGTTAATATTGAAAAATGACATGAATATTTTGCTCCATGCAGTTGTGCTCCATGTACTCATGTCATTTTTCAATATTAACATTGTGTTAGTCACCTGTGGAGTCGAGAGATGTACTTAATGTGGTGCCACAGAATGGATATTTCAAATATAAGTTGTTGTTTTTTTAAAAAAAGATCAATTATTGCAACATTCGAAGTAGAGTAACAATGTAATATTGGAGAGAGAGGAGCGTGTCATCGTAGGTTTAGTGTTTCCCCCAAGCTGCAAAGGAAGAGGATTGGGGCTGAAAGACCAAGGGAAAGTGTGGGTGCATGGAGCCTAAGTTGTGAGCAAGCAGAGTATGCAACACCATACTACAATTTCAGTGCTTACAAGGTGTGCAAGTTAAGGCGGGAGCATTAACATATACAATTTCCAGGTTTGTAAAAGCTTACTTGATATGAAACCGCCTTAACTAAGTTTGTAAAACCATAGGTTTTTTGTTTGTCTAATTTGTTTGCGGTTTTTTAAAACACAATCGAAACACTTCACAGTGATTTGTGATAGTATATAGATGGGAACACATTCTAGTAGATGTATACATGACGGGAGGGGGATCAGGATTGGAGGGGAAGGTGTAGTGTAGTCAGAGCGGAGAGACTCCTGCTGCCACCCGATCGCCTCCTCCGCTGGCTGACCATGACTCCGTGGTGCTTGTAGGGGGAGATGGCCGCGGCCTCTACAGACAGTCCCGGTGGGTGGCCCCCTCCCACTCACACCCCCATGGGGATCAGCGTCCCTGCAAGCAAAAGGGAGGAAGGACTCGCTGAGCTGGGCAAGGAGGGCAGGAGGGAGGGACTGACAGCGGGCAGGACCTCCACCACGGGCGAGGCACAGACTCAGAGCAGCAGCAACAACCTGAGGAGGAGCCCGCGCAGCAATTTGTGTGATAGTATATAGATGGGAACACATTCTAGTACATGTATACATGACGGGCGGGGGATCACGATTGGAGGGGAAGGTGCAGGCTAGTGAAAACGGGGAGAGATACTCCTGCTGCTACCCGATTGCCTCCTCCCTTGGCTGACCGTGACCCCTCGGCGCTCACAGGGGAAGAGGGCCCCAGCCTCACAGACAGTCCCCGTAGGCGGCTACCTGCCACTCACACCCCCATGGGGATCGGCCTCCCCGCAAGCAGATTTTTTATTTATTTATTTATTTATTTGCATTTTTAGTCACCCCCTCATGTCCATAGCCTCTCGGGACGACTTACAACATAAAAGTAACAATAGTGTGCACTTCGCTCCTCCTCTGTCCCTTCTCTCACCCTTCCATGCCTTCCCTGCTCCCCTAACCGCCTTCATTCCTTTTCCCGTGCTGCCCATGCCTGGAACTCCCTCCCTGTCCACATCCGCCTTGCCCCCTCCTTTCGTACCTTCAAATCTCTCCTTAAAACTCACCTCTTTCGCTCTGCTCTGTCTGATGCTTTATACTGCTATATCCTATACCCATGGTCTGTGTACCCTTATCCTTGCCACATGGACCTGCCTGCTGTTGTTCTCAGCGTAACCAAGCCAAGTACGTGCACCTGAGACCTCGCATCTTCATGAATGTTAGACCCCTTGTCTCGCCCTCTGTTCCCCTTCCTGTCTCTCCCCAGCTCCTGTCTCTTTGATTGTAAGCCCTAGGGCAGGGACCATGTCTATTTTGTTACTTTGTAAAGTGCCAGGTACCACTGCTAGCACGATATAAATGTTTGTTAATAATAATAATAATAATAATAATAATAATTAATTAATAATAGATAAAATAATTAGATAATAAAACACAAAAAATTAAAGATTAAAACATCTAAAAATCCACTTAAGAATAACCGCCTCCCCCAAAGTTTCTATACCAACCCCCTCCCCTCCCCTGAAGACCTGGGAGAACAGCCAGGTTTTACAGGCCCAGCGGAAGACCATCAAACTTGGGGCCAGACGGGCTTCCTCTGTGAGGGAGTTCCATAGTCATGGCCCGGCCACTGAGAACACCCTCTCCATTGTGGCCCCCCACTTCCTGGCTCTGCACCTCTCCCCTCTCCGGGACCCGAGAGCTGGGGAAGCAGGGCACTGTGAGGACAGGACACTGACCAGGCTAGTCAGTGTCATGTCAGTTACACAACTCCCTGCTTCCTCTCCCCTCTCCAAGACCAGCCTGAGCAGCCAGCAGGGGCAGATATGTGCCACCCCTTTTGCACATGCGTGAGCTAAGTCCCGTAAAAAAAAACCACACACACACACACAAATAAAACATAAAATAAACATCTTCCACTACTCCATTTCACAATGTGAAACCAGAAGCACATACCCTGACCATTTCCTGACTTCTGTATGTGACCAGATTCTCTCTTACTAAGAACATCAAAGAGAAAACCCTGTCAACGTCAGTCGCAAGCCACAGGAAATTGCCCCGAGAACTCCCATTTAAATCAATGGGCCTCTTACTGAAGAGAGTTAGCTCCGCCTTAACTAAAGGAGCTGCTATTGTGGCTCCTTAATAATAATAATTACTTTGGATCATGCACGACTTGGCTGTACAAAAAACAAAATAGCAACAAAATAACATAACAATTGACTGAATATATGTCCTAGCAATTCTAGTCCTTCCACCAGTCTGAAGGAAGTCTCTCAAGTGCACCAAATCAATTCTATTGTGACTGCAATTGATCACTGATTTGTTGCATTTAATCACATGATAGTTGTCATGGTGATCACTGATTGTTACTCGCATACATGGGCATATTTGGTCTTTTGTGTAATCTTGTATTTGAATTTTGGTGCATTTCCGCACTCTTGCTTCGGTTCTCTCCTCAAATTTTGCCCTAATGGCTCTTCAGGGCTATTTCAGATTGGGGGGGGGGGGGGGGGGAGGGGGAGGCAGGGTCTTATGGACCCATGCCTTAAGATGGCATTGAAGACATCCATCCTGACCCTGCCTGCCATGTACCCTGATGCTCCTCGCCCCACTTAACCTGCATCCCCTGCATCCATCTACCATTCCTCAATGCCCCCATTCCTCCATTAAATGGGTAGAGGAGGAAATTGGGCAACCTCCAAGCAGCGGATGGGAGAAATAGGAGGGAGTGAGAGTGGGTGTTTTTAAAACAAACAAGGGGTGTGTGGGTGGGTGGTCGCTGAGTAGTACTGGTGGAGTGAGTGGGGAGCACTTCAAAGAGGTGGCTCACAGTGTGGTTACCCTGGCAGTACTCCATGAGTGGGTGCTCTGTGACTCACAAGTGTGCAACTGGCCACTTCACCTTCAGACATGGCTCTGTGGCCATGCTCCGTAGCACCTCCTTTAAAAACACCCAGTGAAAGGAGAAGCTTAGGATGCAGGGTCAGGATCCTTGGGTGGGAAGGGAATAAGGACAATCTCTGGGCTATAGGCAGGGCAGAGGGTGGTCCATGGACAGAAGAGGAATAGGAGAACTCATGGACAGCCTGGACAGGGAAGGGAGATCCCCAAGGGAAGATGTGGCAGGGCAGCGGTTTCTCAGGCAGGAGGGTTGAGAGGAAGGTCAGGTGATGCCAAGACTGTGATCCAGCCAGGTGGAGGGGGCAGGACAGGAGGCTCCCTAGGTGGGAGGAGTGGGGGACCCCAGACAGGACATGTGAGAGGAAGGTGATGCCAGGGATTGGCGGCTGAGTAAGACGGAGGGGGTAGGACGGGGGGGGGGTTACCTGACGTGGGAGGAAGTGGAGGTAAGGGGAGAGTGGGAGCCAGGGGCCGGAGGCTAGGAGAAATCGTGGAAGAGACTTTTCGGACAGGAGGGAGAAGCCAGGATCAGGGACTGGAAGGAGACCGGGACAGGGCACGGGTCTTCAGGAAGAAGGGTATGGTCGGGCAAGGGGCTCACCAAGCGGTAGGAGGCTAGGGGGATCCCGGGTAGGACGGGCGAGAGGCGGGGCACCAATGGGCAGGGCAGAAGGAGGGCAGAGGGATCCCGAGACAGACGGGGCCGGGTAGAGGACTCTCCGGGAGAGAGGAAGCTGGGGGAGAGGGGTGTCCCGGGCTAGAAGCTTCTGGCGCCGCAGCCTCCCCACGCTGCCGCAGTGGTGTCTCTACTCCACGCACCCCTGGCTGGGTTGAAGCGTGTGCGGCAGCTCCGGGAGTCGGGAGGGAGCGGCGCCGGGCTTCGGCTCAGTTAGCTGCTACCGGGGGGCCCCAGCCCGGGATCCGACGGGAAGAGGGCGAGGCAGCGACGCCGCGGCAGCTGATTCTAACCGGAGCTCAGCGTCCGAGCCATGGTGAGTGTCAGTGTAACCGACCAGGCCCGGCACCCGAGCCGCTGGGAGAGCCGTGTCCTGCCCGAAAACTGGGATGGGGCTGCTGCAGGGAGACACGGAGAAGCAGGACACTGGCCACTGGCTGCTCGCAACTCTAGGGAACTCGGCCGCAGCGCTGAGGTATTCAGCTGGGGGGCATTGCTAGGGGGGAGCTGGCAGAGTTGGGTTAACCAGCCAGGTGCTACCAGAGAGGGACCGGGGCAACGTCTAACTCTGGGGTATCGGCAGCACTGCCCTGAGGCAGCTTGCATTTCTGGGGAAGCGTATGTTCCTGGGCAGCGCACTCCCCTGAGGCAGCTCGCAGTACTGGTATATGCATCTTGGCCGTGTTTGAGGAAACATGTAACTTTTTGCTGCCTGGTATTAACCCCGTCAGGAGCACATCACGCGTCATCCCATCCCTCTCCGTGAAGTGCCAGCAGCAGGAGGGCAGCATTAGTACAGCGCCAATGCAGGCCAGAACTCGTCCTTGCAGCTTGTGCCTCTCCTGCCCCAGCACCATTGCAGTGTATGGGGTGGGGGGAAATGTCTGTTTGTCCTTACTGCCCCAGCGCCACTGCAGAGCGCGTGTGTGTGTGTGTGTGTGTGTGTGTGTGTTTCTAACCTTCATGTCCCAGTTCCAATGCAGCGGGGGAGGGGGGTGTCTGTCTGTCCATCCCTCCGACCTCAGTGCCAGTGCAGTGTGTGGAGGGGTGTGTGTGTGTGTGTGTCTTTCTTCCTCTTGGACTGGGGTGAGGGGGGGGGGGGGCGGGACCTGTCACTCCTTCATCCCCCTTCCATTTCCTGTGCCTGGTGGAGCGGTGGAAGGAATGAGCTCACTGCAGTGCTAATGGCTCACAGATGGCGCTTTAGCTGCTTTGTTCCCAGGCAGTGGCTGCCCAGCCTCCTCTTCCCCTGCTGCCCTGACCCAGGACCCTGCCTGGCTGCCTCACCCGCTCTGATGCCCCGCTAGTGGACAGTAGTTTATGGGAGGGACAAGGCCAGTGAGACATTTTTTTTCAAAACAAGCGCGGGCGCAGCCACGATCGTCTAAAAACGGCCTAAGACTAGACTAGCACAGATTGAGGGTACTCCCCACTGACTGTACTGCCCCAGGATTATTATGGGAGGGGGCTGAGTGCTGCTGCCCCAAGGGTTTCAAGGTGGGTAGATGTGTCTTGTCATGATGCTGCTGCCCCAGAAATGTCAGAATGGAGTAATTCGAGGTTGGATGCTGCTGTCCCAGAGGTATTGGGGGGTAGGCTGACCAGGAGTTGTTGCACCAGAGGTATCGGGTAAGGGGGTGTCCTGACTGGGTGCTCCTGCCCCAGGGGCATTCAGGGGGTCCTGGCCAGGTGCTGCTGCCTCAAGGGTATCAGGGAGGATGGGGAGTTTTTGTGAATTGTTTCCCCAGGGGAAGGAGTCCTGGTTTGACACTGCTGCTCCAGGGGCAGGGTTCTGGCCAGGTGCTGTTGCCCCAGGAGTACATGGGGTGTCCCAGCTGAGCTGCCTCTCTACCCACTGCATATGTGCACCCCTGCAGGAGCCAGAGCCAGTGGAGGAGTGTGTACAGAACACTTTGGCTGCCCTATACCCACCCTTCGAGGCCACGGCACCCACCCTGCTCAGCCAGGTCTTCGAAGTGCTGGAGCGGACCTATCACCACGATGCTCTGCGCTACACCCTTGACTTCCTCGTGCCTGCCAAGCACATCCTGGCACGTGTCCAGCAAGAGGCCTGTGTGAGTCCCTGGTTCCAGCCTCCCACAGCACCCAGGCCAAAGTGCCACCCCCACTTCCCACACATGCCTTGCACTACACCCTCTATTTCCTCATGCCCACCAAGCACATCCTAGCATGTGTCCAGCATGAGGCCTGTGTGAGTCTCTAGAGCCAGCCTTCCACAGCACCAAGGCCAGAGCCCCACCCAAATCCCTGCACTACACCCTTGACTTCCTCTTGTCCACTAAGCACATCCTGGTGTGAGGCCTGCGTGAGTCTCTAGAGCCATCCTTCTATAGCACCAAGGCTAGAGCCCCATCCCCACAGATGCTCTACACTACATCAACTTCCTCGTACCCATCAAGCACATCTTGGAGTGAGGCCTACGTGAGTCCCTGGCACCATCCCTTCACAGCACCCAGGCCAGAGCCCCAGTCCCAAGCCCTGCACTACACCTTCGACATCTAGCCTGCATGAGACTCTAGTCAGCCCCCACAGACACCCGCATTACACCCATGACTTCCTTGTGCCATCAAGCACATCATAGTGTGAGACCTGCTTGAGTCCTGGCACCAGCTCCTCACAGTGCCCAGGCCAGAGCCCCTCCACACCTACGTTGTGATGCCCGATGCTGCACCCTTGACTTCCTCATGCCTGCCAAGCACACCCTGACACTCCAGCATGAAGCCTGTACGAGTCCCTGGCGCCAACTCCCCAGAGTGCCTAATCAGACTCCTCCCCGCCCCCCGCATAGATACTCTGCACTACAACCTCAACTTCCTTGCGCCTGCCATCCACATCCTGGCACACATCCAGTTCAAGGCTTGTGCAAGGCCCTGGCGCCAGTGACAGTGCCCAGACTAGACCACCACCTCTGTCCCCACAGACCCTAACATGGGAGTCCAGCACTTAGAGCTGGGGTCAGGGGGGTCTAAGTCACGCACTGTTGAAAGGCTCCTGTGTCCCACCTGTCACGACATAGGGATCCCTGCCACATCCCTGGCTAAGTACAGAATTTGCCTGGGATGTGGCCCCTCCTGCTGACCCTCTGTCTCTCTCCCAAGACACCTCACCTCTTTCTCTGTCAACTTCCACTCTGTTTCTTCCCCTTCAGGACACATTCCTCTCTCTGTCTCCCTCCCTCTGACATCCTGTCTCTCCCCACCACAAAACATATCTCTTCCCCTTGTTCTTCCCGACAGGACATACCTTTACGCTTGACCCCTTGTCTCTTCCTCTCAGGACAGCCCCTCCAAACTGACCCCAGTTTCTTCTCCCCACAGGCCCAGTACAGCGGGTTCGTGTTCTGCCATGAGGGGTGGCCGCTCTGCCTGAGAGAGAAGGTGCTGGTGCATTTGGGGTCACTGCCCTGGCAGCGCCTGCACCCCAGAGAGTTTTACCTGCAGGTGGTGCCCCACCGTGAGTGTTCCCCACGCCTGGTGCTGAAGTACCTGGCGCCAGGTGGCTGCGGTGTGCAGGAGGTACCTGTGCCACCCAACTCCTATCCCTTTCTCTTTACTGTCGAGTGGCTGAATGGTATCAACAAGGAGCGACGGGTCGGCCGTCTGGAGCGCTGCCTGCTGGCTTCTGGGGAGCAGGTACTGAGCCTGCCTTGGCCTGAGCTTGTCTGTCCACAGTTTGTGCATCACGATGGCTTCATGGTGGGGCGGCGCTGCCTGTCAGGCCTGGCCCCTGAGGCTCTGGGGGCACGAAGCCCTGGGGATGGGCACCACTCAGGTGGGGAGAGCCGGGAGGCAGAGGGGGAGTATGTGCACCTCTTGGAGATCAGCCGTCCACTGCATCCTCCACCCAGGACCCCTGAGCCTGGTGGCACTGAGAGTCAGACGCTGCCCAGCCACAAGGGCCGCCACCGGCGACACCGGGCCTGGCTGCACCACAAGCTGGGCTGTGCAGAGATACCAGCAACAGAGGTGGCCTGTAGGACCTGGGAGGAGGGGAGAGGAAGGGAAGCCCATGGGCAAGAGAGTGGTATAGAGAAGTCCAACCATATCCAGGTGGCTCCCCAGCCAATAGGAGTCCCAAGCCCTGGACAGTCAGAGAAAGGCCATGGGTCTGAGACAGATTGCCCCAGCTCCAGTGAGTGCTCTGGTCAAGGGCGAGCTGAAACACCAGGGATGGGGATCCAGAAAGGGCCTCACCCCAAGGAAGGGAACAGAAGCACCTGTGCTCCAGTGCTGGCAGTGCCAAAGCGAGCAGCAAAGGGACACCGCAGGAAAAGGAGAGGGGCAGGGAAGGGGGCCTTAGTAGCACAGAAAAAGGAGCCTGGAGTCATCAGGACAAGAGAGGGGACCATCCTGACTGGCAGAGAGGAGGAGGAGAAGATTCAAGACAGTGGAGGATCTGGACCTGGGAATGCTAGCCCTGGTGAGCGGGGAATGGGCATCGGAGCAGAAGAGGGGGATGTTGGCACAGGAGAGTGTACCAATGAGAATGGAGCACAGGGCATCAGTGCAAACACTGGAGAGGAAAGTGTTGGCACTGGAGACCAGAACACTGATGCCAACACCAGAGAGACAGGGATTGGTGCTGGCACCAGAGAAGTTGGTGTTAGTACCAGACAGCAGGGTATCAGCAACAAAAAGCAGGGTGTTGGTGTCTACACTGGAAAGCAGATAACCAGTACAGGAGAGCAGTATATTGATGTTAGCACCAGAGAACAGAATACCAGCACCGGTGAGCAGCATTCTGACACTTGCATTGGAGAACTGGTGGTTCGTACTGGAGAGCATGATGCCGGCACTGGCATTGGAGAGCAGGGTGCCAGAACTAAAGAGCCCATTGACACCGAAGAACAGGGTGTTGGCGCTGGCACTGCAGAGCAGGGTGTTGGCGCTGGCACTGCAGAGCAGGGTGCTAGCGCTAAAAAGCCCATTGAAACTGGAGAGTGGGGCGTTGATGCCAGCACCAGGGAGCACGGTGTCAGCACTAAAGAGTCAACTGGCACTAGAGAACAGGATGCCACTGTCGCCATCGGAAAGGGGCCTGCCATCAGATCCCTACAGAAGCCAGGGCTGAATGCTGAGCAGAGCGTCCCTCAGGATGCCCTGCTGCCCACTCCAGTTCCCCTGGACTGGGAACTCCTGCGCTCAGGGCTCTTTGCGCTCACAGGTGAGTGTCATGTGATGGCAGTGTGGGTACAAGAAGGGAGTGCTCAGGGTTGTTTTTTCCTAATCCCCCACTCTCACTGCCTGAGGGAAGTGCAGCTCTTATCCTCACACACACACTCCCCTCCTTGTTGTGTGGTTCCTGTGCAGCCTTAGCTCTCCCACTTCTGTGCAGGCAAGCAAGGCCACCCACTGAGCCTTTTGCCTCACCAGAATCAACCGAGTACAGCTCCTTGTGCCAGAGGCCTTCCTCATCCACTAGACAGTGGCAGTGCATCCTGGGATGGTATCCCAACATGCATTGCTCTTGAAAGGAATATTGACAAGAAGACAGTGCAGAAGGTCCCTGAGGGAGTCCTGCTCTGCCTGACTCACTGGCCGATGCCCCTTGCTATTCAGCTTTTCTGTAAGAGCAGAGTTGAGGCAGTACATTTTGGTCAGTAGCCAGTTACTCCAGTTTAAGAATAGCTGCTTGCAGAAAATGGTTATAGACATAAAACATGGGATTTGGGCTGATAGCTGCTGGAGAGAGATTGGTGTAAATTACAGAAGCAAAATGAACAGCCAGTCCCACAGTGTGGTACATCACGCCCAATGAACCAGGTAGCTGCACTTCTTGCTCCTCCTAGATACCAGTCCATACATAAAATCAAAGACACACGTAGAGACAGGAGATCAGAGCTAAAGAACTTTGCCAGGGAGATACAGACTGGGGGGTGGGGGGCAGCAGCACAGAGTAAGAGTGATTTAGGTCTCTGGGTGCGTAGGGCCTAACCCAAACATGCATAGTTAACACAGCCATTTGTTATTCAAGGGAGCAAGGAGCTGGTAAGACCTACAGTGACTCTGGAAAGGCTGTAAGGGACATAGCAGACATAGAGCTCACAGTACAACCCTGTGGTGCCAAAAGTTAATTATTATTTATTTATTCAAATTTATATGCCATCCTTCCCACAAGGCTCAGGGCAGCTTACAATACATAAAACACAATAAAATGAATGCAATACAAACTCCCATCCCTCCCCTCAAACTTCCACCCTCCCCCACAACCCTGCCCAGAAACCCAAGCAAGTCCTACTTATCCCTGCCTGTCAAATACTCTTCCAAATAAAAAAAGTTTTGCACTGCCTCCAGAAGATGCCCAGGCTCGGACTCAAGCAAACCTCCTGGGAAATGGAGTTCCACAAAAGGGGGGCAGCACAAGAACACCCTCCCTCGCACCGCCACCCCACAGACAAGGGTAACAGATGGAACCGGCAGGAGGGCACCCCCGGCCAACCGTAGAGGCCATGAAGGGACAGGGTAGGATAGGCAGTCTTTCAGATATGTGGGACCCAGACTGCTTAGGGCTTTAAAGGTCAGAACTAGTACCTGGAATTGTGTCCGGAAAGCTATAGGAAGCCAGTGCAGACTTTGGAGCACCGGTGTAATGTGCTCCTGGTGACTTGTCCTTGAAAGGAGATGAGTTGCCGCATTCTGTCCCTCCCCCTGCAGGTAACCAGCTTGTACAAAGGGGAGCTGCCCCTTAAGGCGGCGCCCTCTGGGCAGCGGCCGAAGGGTGCCGTCAAAGGGCGAAGTGCCGTTGGCGGACTGTTAGCGGACGGAGGCGGCAGAGCTGGCTAGCTGGAACATTATACCGGTTCTACAGACCACCCCTGTGTGGTGATACAGCCTGGGACACTGTCTCCCCCCCTCCCCCTATGTGGGTGGGAGTGTGGGGGGGTGAAGATACTGACACAGAGGAGTGGGGTGGGGTCCTGTATTTATTGTGTGGGGAATTTTGATATTGGAGGGGTGGAAGTTGGGGTGTTGTGTGGGGGTTGTTGACCTTCCTCTGGTGGTGGGAGAGGGAGGTTGGGGGTGGTGTGGAGGGAAACCCCTGGTGTGAGCAGGGGCGACCCTCTGGGGGGGAGGGTTGCCTGCCGGTGGCAGAGGTAGGTAGGGGGATAAAGGGGGTGGGACCCCTCTCACCGGCCTGGCGGGGCAGCCTATGGAGGGTGGGTGTCTAACGGGGTTCTCTGAGTAGGGGAGGGGTTCCACAGCTATCAGGGTTGTTATGGGTCGGGGGAGATATGGTCCAATGGGGAGGTGTGTTCCATCAGTGAGGAGGGAGCGGTGTCTTGTGCCCATTCCCCTCTCAACCCCCCACGCAGGTAAGCTGTGGGTCGAGGCCCGGTAGACCCCAGGCCTTGGTCTGGTGCTGCTGAACGCGAGGTCGGTTCGGTTGTCAATAAGTCATCTACGATCCGGGAGTTAATCCCCGAGTGGGACGCCGACCTCGTGTGTATTACAGAGACCTGGCTGGACAATGAATCAGACCCTATCTTGATCGATCTTGTTCCAGCTGGGTTCTCTGTGCAGCATCCATCTTGGCTGGAGGGAAGGGGGGGTGAGGTGTAGCCATTGTTATCAAGGATGCATTCTCTTTTAGGAGATATCTGGTGCAGGCTCCACCAGGTGCTGAGTGCCTCCATCTTGTGTTGGATTTGGCCGGGGGCAGATTAGGGGTGCTGCTGGTGTACCGTGCACCCAACTGCCCGGCGGCATCCCTACATGCTTTTGCTCATCTGGTGTCAGATGTGATCCTCTGGACCCCTAGACTAGTGGTCCTGGGGGAATTTAATATCCACACTGACACTGATCTTGGAGGAGCGAGGCATGAGTTTATGGCCTCCATGACAACCATGGGCCTGTCCCAAATCATCTGTGGCCCCACACATGAGGAGGGACATACACTGGATTTGGTTTTCTGCACTGGCCTTGAGGCGGGGGGTCAGTTAGTAGGAGTTAAGGCGGTAGAGCCTTTGTCATGGTCTGACCATTACCTCCT
>QEPC01003224.1:45282-63154 GCA_003113815.1 Sphenodon punctatus
TACATTGCAGCCATTTTTAAATGGCTGCAATGCAAAAAAAATCCGGTACCCCGGAATCCGGTACCCGGTCCAGATTACCGGGTCGAATCCGATAATGCCGGTACGCCCGGTACCGGCATTATCGGATACCGGATTCTACCGGTTTCCCGCCCCTAGTTAATAGCAGGGAATGGAGCACTCCATTATGACCTGCTGTGCACTTCTGTGAAGTGACCCAAATGTGACCATTGTTGGAGACATGATGGATGAACCATTAACCTACCCCATTATGGTACTACTATTGTTCTTATGGACAAGGGATCAGTCAGGAGGACTTGAGAACCTGGACCTGCCCTTATATCTCTGGGGAAGCTGCTGGATAATGCACCCAGCTCTGGGGTCAAGGTATTAAAAGGACATTGACAGACCGGCAAGGGTGCAGAGCAGAGCTATAGGAATAGAGCTGAAACAGGTACTCAATGAAATGGGAAGACCTATCAAGTTTGTGGTACCTGAATTGTTTCTCGTGGTTTTGGAACCACAAAGTCTCCACATGGTACTATCTCTACTTATCCTTTCTATAGCACTACTAGTTGTACACCATGCTTTACAGTCACAGATTTTTAAGAACATAAGAATGTAAGCAGTGCCATACTGGGTCAGACCAATGGTCCATCTAGCCCAGTATCCTGTCTTCAACATGGCCAATCACGGTGGCTTGGGAGAAGCATCCAACAGGTCCCTGCTTACAATCTAAGATGGACAAGGTTGAGGGGAACACAAAGAGAGACACACACAATCCCATTTTACAGAGGTTGAGAGGTTTTACAGAAGCTATGACTTACTCAAGACCACTCAGTGAGTTTGCTAGGGCAGAATTTGAACCATGGCTTCCCAGGTCCACGTCCAGCACTTTATCCACTATACCACAGTGACTCTCACATGGTACTCAAACAGTACCCATTTGCGTAAGCAGTACCAATCTGCTTACTTGGAGGGAGGGGGTGCAGCAATAGCAGTCCAAGCACTGGAGGCCCTTTGGGCAGGACACTGGGTGGCCTCTTGGAGACTAGACCAGTGAAATGACATGCATGCAAGGTCACACAGGCAGGTGTATTTGCACAGATCACCCAGGTGTACATGCACCCATCGAGGGCTGGTTTATGTACTGGGCAGTCTAAGAAAGCACCAAGTTGGCTGGCGGAGGCCTCAGGTGACTCAGAGGGCCTCCAGCCCTCAGATTTCCACCTTGCCACTGCCATCTCATTGCTGCTCCCACCTCATCATTGCTACTATGTCCTTCCAGGTCCCAGGAAGGGCCTGTTTAGTACACAGGAGTACCTAATCAGGCCTGCTGAGTACACAGAGAGGTGCCCACATGTCTGGGTACGTAACCCGAGGTAGTAAATAAATTCACTGCCCATTTCAGCTCTAGAATGATTCAAAAGCAGCCCAACAGCCAGAGATGTGAGGAGCTCAGTCTGGTCAGGTTAAGAAGGGGTTCAGTTGCCCAAGGGTGGAGACACTGTTTCTAGGGAAAGAGCTAGGCTGTGCATTTGTGCTTTGATAAAACAAATACAAAAAGACCTTTTCGGGTTCTGGGCCCTCCTTTTTCTGAGCACACGAAATTTTCCTGAAAATGTGGTATCTGAGGTCTGTCTAAAACTGGACCCCCAAAACTGCAACGCATGTCCAGCTCAGGGCTGGGCTGCTCTCCAACTCTCAGCTTAGCTACCTGCTTGGGGAGCCTGTAGTGAGCCCTCCCTACGTGCAGGGGCCACTGCAGTCTCCAACACTGTAGCCAGCCCCATTCCAGTAGAGACTGGCGAAGCCAGGGATAAATGGTGAATTACCCCCACCCTACAACAAAAGACACCCCTGAGTAGGGTGGCCAGATATGTAAATTTATGAGAAATACAGGAGCCAATGCAGCCCTGCAACCTGTATTTCTCATAAGTATCCTCTAAATTTTGCATTTCTCCTGGGGGATCCTCCTGGTCGTCCAGTCAGGATAGTAGGGTAGATCCTGCCGGGAACCACTAGGAGACAGACAAGCTAGTTTTCTAGACCCCTCCTCCCAGGGATCTATCCTCTAGCCACCAGTTTTGTGTCTGCCTGGAAACAGATAGGACGCAGGCTGTCTGTCTCCTGCTGAGACAGGCTAATTAGAGAAGAAAAGAAAAGAAAGAAAAAACCTAAAGAAGCTCCTGGTGCCAGGGGAGGAGGAAATCCTCTCCCTGTTCACCTCCCTTCAGAGAAGGGACTTGGAGTGGAGCTGGGCACCCCCTTCCCGCAGGCGCGGGGTTCCCTGAAGAGCGGGAGAGTCAGCCCGAGGTTGGGGATTTCTTTAGGGGCCATCCCCTCACCCCGCTGAAGCGGGAAACTTGGGAGTGGCAGAGTCACCGCAGACAACAAGCGGCAAGTACAGAGCCGTCAGGGCTCCTCCAGCC
Source organism: Sphenodon punctatus (assembly GCA_003113815.1). Classification (NCBI taxonomy): domain Eukaryota; kingdom Metazoa; phylum Chordata; class Lepidosauria; order Sphenodontia; family Sphenodontidae; genus Sphenodon; species Sphenodon punctatus. Next base: position 47,712 of record QEPC01003224.1, read on the forward strand.
GGTCTCCCTGCCCCACTTGCCTCTTTCCCCTCCTCCATCCACTTCAGGCGGAGGATCATTCCCGCCTTTGGAGAAAAGCCCCGGCCGCGGCACCCTGGCCTGGTGAGCTCTAGCATGGAGAGACTCGCTCCCCACCCAAGGAAAGGAAAAAAAAACCTCCTCCTATGCCTTCCTCGCCTCCCGCAACCCGAAATTCCAGCGCAGAGGCACAGACAGAACCTCAGGGGAGGCCCAGAACTCGAGCCCGCGGCTCCGGCCCAGACCCAGGAGAGCGCCCCACCCCCACCTTCCCACGCAGCAAAAAAGGGCGCATATTCAAAACAAAATGGCTCCTAAACGCAGGGCCACCATGGAACAGGAGGGTATAGAGGAAAATCAGTCCTCTCAGGGAACCCAGCCCCCCCTCCTCCTCCAGAGCAAGACCTCCATATGGAGGTACTGAAAGAGATCCTCTTTGAATTAAAGAGGAAAAGGTCACTTCTTTCTCCCCCCGCCCGGCAGGGGGAAAAAATCTTTCAAGGGACACTCAAAGGGGGCAGGAAAGGGCAAGCAGCCCAAAACAAAAAAGCCACGTAAAGCAGGCAAGATCCTAGAATCCCCAGCCTCCTCGGAATCTGAGGCCCAGGAAGAGGTCTTTTCAATCCAGTCTTCGGATGAGGAGGAAATAGAGACAAAGGGAAGGAAGGGAAACAGCAAACCCCTTCTCAGAGAGAGCAGTGAAGAGGAGGGGGAAGTGTCTAACCAAGGTTCAGACAGTGAGGAGAAGTCAGAGGGGGAGGAGCAAGAGCTGGAGGCCTTGTCAGACCCTGACAGGCACTTCCCAACTAAATACAAGGACCAAATCTATTCCCTGGTCACCAAGGCCCTCCATTTAAAAGAGAAGAAAGACAAGGAGGCCTCGTCTGAATCATCAGAGGATGAGGAAGGCAGGGAATACATCCCCAGAGCCAGAGAGAGAGAGACAGGGGGATGATCCTGACAGGGCCTATGAGTGTATCATCAAGAGGGAGTGGCAGTGGCCCAATAAGGGCTCCATATTACCCAAGGCACAGGGGTCCCTCTATGCCCTATCTAAGAACAAGAACGCACTGCTCTCCATCCCTAAGGTAGATGCGGCAGTTGCCTTGCTAGCTAGAAATTTGATCTTCCCCACAGAAGGGGAATGTTATCCCCGAGACCCAATGGACAAGGGGATCGAATGCAACTTACGAAGGAACTTTGAAGAGGTGGCAACAGTGATAAAGATGGCCACACAAACCTCGTATTTTTCAAGGGCCCTGATGACGTGGATCAAGCATGCAGGGGACCCAAGAGTGTCAGCTAAAATGACCAGAGTGCTAACCACCAGGATACAACTCGCATACATGTTCATGGCTGACTCCTCGACAGATATATTACGATGGGCATCCAGAGCAGCAGCATCAAACGTAGCAGCCCGACGACGACTGTGGCTAAGATCCTCAAAGGGGGACAATACTTCCAAGAACGCTCTGGTCAGAGGGCCATTCCAGGGTCACAAGCTATTCGGCATATGCCTCGACAAGGTCCTAGCAGATGCAACAGACAAAACCAAAAAGCAGACGCTGCAAACTGTAGGAACACAAAGACGTTCCTTTCAGCCCTACAACACCAACCCATTGGGAGCAGGGGGATCTAGATGACCATTTTTTCCCCACAGAGGAAATCAACAAAAATACAGACCCCAGTGGCAAAGACAGAAGGGTCACGACAACAGAAACAAACAACGCCAGACCCCAGGCCAACCCAAGATGGATGCCTGACTGGATCATGGACGGGGAAGAGGACCAACAAAAACTGGGGGGCAGGCTCCAACGCTTCACAAGACAGTGGGCTCAGACAACCACAGACGGATGGATCCTGCAAACTATCCACCGAGGATACTCAATAGAATTCTCCCGTTCCCCCAGTCAATTCTTCTGCACCTCTCCCGTCTCCAGCAACCGAGCCAAAAGAACGGCCATGCAACAAGAAATCACCAGGCTATACAACATCGGGGCGATCGAAAGGGTACCGGTCCACGAACAAGGTCAGGGTTTATACTCCATTCTTTTCCTAGTACCCAAGAAATCCAACGAATGGAGGGCAGTACTAGACCTCAAGGTCCTGAACAGAGCCATAAGAATACAAACATTCAAAATGAAGACGTTACAATCCATTCGGATCGCAATCACAAGGGGAGAGTGGCTCACCTTCCTTGATCTGAAAGAAGCCTATCTCCACATTCCAATCCTACCAGCTCACTGTCAGTGGCTCTGGTTCAGCTATGCGGGCCAACATTGGCAGTACGCAGCACTCCCATTTGGACTAGCAACGTCACCAAGAACCTTCACAAAGGTCCTGATAGCGCTGATAGCGAACCTTCGAACGGAGGGGGTCAAACTTCACCCCTATCTGGACCACATCTTGATAAGGTCCCCAACAATCGAATGAGTTCAGAGGGACATAGTGAGAACCGTCAAATATTTACAAGAGCATGGGTTCGTCATCAACTTCAGAAAGAGTCACCTAGAACCTTCACGAATCCTGGAACATCTGGGAGTGGTGTTGGACACCTTAAGTTGCAGGCTCTTCCTTTCTCAACAATGGCAGCAGAAGCTCCTCGAGTTGATACACCGGGTCTCGAAAGCTCACAAGGCCACGTTAAAGACTCTGGCAAGCCTGTTGGGAGCCATGACCTCCTGCTTGGGGATTACTCAATGGGCCAGATTTCATGCCAGACCTCTCCAGCGCTTCCTGTGACCGTGGCAGGACAGCATAAACGCAAGGAGAGAACCCATGGATCCGGATAACACCCAACCTAAAGAAGTCCTTCAGGTGGTGGTTAACCCCGCACCGATATGCAGACGGAATGCCACTCGCAGACCCAGAAATGACAACTTTGACAATGGATGCGAGCCTCCATGGTTGGGGAGCTCACGCACAGGGTCTCTCAATGCAAGGGAAGTGGAGTCTGTGGGAGAAGCGACAGCATATCAGTTGGTTGGAGCTGAGGGCGATTTATCTGGCATTACGGAGTCTCGCTGCTGTTCTACGGGGGAAGAGCATCCTAGTGTATACAGACAATATGGTCGCGAAGGCCTACCTGAATCATCAGGGTGGCTCAAGATCGGAGACGCTACACAGGATGGCTACCACCCTCATCAGGTGGTCAGAGGCCAACTTACAATCAATCAGAGTCCTACACATCAAAGGGCAGGCGAACGTCCACGCCGACTAGCTCAGCAGGGTGGATCTGAACCAAGGAGAATGGTCACTACACCCAAGAGCATTCCAAGCGATAACAGACCAGTTCGGTCCTCCTGCAGTAGACCTATTCGCATCACCGACCAACACAAACATCTTTGTGTCCCGTCACCCGGACAGCAGGGTGATGGCCTTCGATGCACTCAACATCAGATGGCCTCAGGGACTTCTATATGCTTTTCCTCCAATTCCCCTCATACAAAGGACTTTAGCGAAGATACAGACAAAGGGGGTGGAAGTCATTCTGGTGGCTCCGTTTTGGCCAAGGAGACCTTGGTTCGCAGACCTGACGAACCTCAGTACAGAACCTCCCCTCAGACTACCAATCCTCTCGGACCTGTTAACCCAGGGTCCAGTACGACACGACAACAGCGCTCAAACTGATGGCCTGGAGGTTGAGAGGAGGGCCCTAAGAAAACTAGGGTATTCGAACAAAGTATTGGACACTATGCTGCGATCTCAAAGGCCAGCGACCAAACGAATCTACCAGAGTACCTGGGGCAGATTTGCTAGATGGTGTCAGAGTAAGACAATCAGACCTAGCAGGGCAAAAATCAATAACATCTTAGACTTCCTATAACAAGGTTTAGAAAAAGGATTAATACCTAATACCCTGCAAAGACAGGGAGCGGCCATTAATAGCGTACTGGGCACAGTGAGAGGTCTCAGATTATCTGGACACCCCCATATAAAACGCTTTCTAAGGGCCACAAGAATCATTTCCCCTCCGGTGGTTCATCGCTTCCCCTTGTGGAGCTTAAACCTTCTCCTGGATGCCCTTACCAAGGCCCCGTTCAAACCTCTTCAGGAGGTATCTTTATACTTCCTATCCTTAAAGGTAGCCTTTCTCATCGGGGTGACCTCAGCCAGAAGGGTGTCAGAATTAGGGGCTCTATCCATTGAACCAGCACTATGCTCCTTCAAGGAGTCTTCAGTAGTGCTCAAACTGGACCCGGCCTTTTGCCCTAAGGTGAATTCCCCTTTTCACAGGGAACAGGAAATTAATCTTCCTTCATTCTGCCCCAATCCAGGTCACCCGTTGGAACGTAAATGGCACACCCTAGACGTTAGGAGGGCCCTGAAGACTTACATTATCAGAACTAAGTCATTTAGGAAATCCTCGTCCCTGTTTGTCTCATACAACCCCCAAAGAAGGGGTCTGAAGGCATCCAAGGCATTAATCACTAAATTGATGACCCTGTGCATTTCGGAGGCCTACAGGGCTGCAGGCAGAATACCACCAAATGGAATCTTTGCTCACTCCCTAAGGGGTGCTGCTACCTCTCAGGCGTTCAAAAATGCAGCCTCCTATGGAGAGATCTGTCGGGCTGCGGCGTGGTCCTCAGTGCATTATTTACAAGGCACTACAGGATTCTGTTGCAGGACTCGATGGAGGCGGCCTTTGGGAGAAGAGTATTGCAGGCGGTCTTTTGATTAGTGAATAAGATGTAGTATCGCCTGGCTTCTGCCTGTCACTCTGTCCACTCCGTTCTCCCTCCCTTAAATGAAGATGGGGTACTACTTAGAACATCCCTACTATCCTGACTGGACGGCCAGGAGGATCCCCCGGGAGAAAGGAAAATTGGTTCACTTACCTGTGAATTTTCCTTCTGCGGGGGATCCTCCTGGCTGGCCAGTCCCCACGCGGAGTGGTAAGAACTCTGAGGTGGAGAGTCAAGGGGGGGGTTACCTTGACATATCCTTCGCTCGTCATTTCCTTTAAGCCAGGCTTAAAGGAAAGCTCAGTACGAATAAGAAATAATTTTAAAAGTTTATTCCAGTTAATCAGTTACGATGTTAAGAAGTTGTTTCTAGCATTACATAGGATAAGTTTAACAGCCTTAGACAGCTTGGAAAGACTGGTGACTAGAGGATAGATCCCTGGGTGGAGGGGTCTAGAAAACTAGTTTGTCTGCCTCGTAGTGGTTCCTGGCGGGATCTACCCTACTATCCTGACTGGCCGGCCAGGAGGATCCCCCACAGAAGGAAAATTCACAGGTAAGTGAACCAATTTTCCTATCTGGCCACCCTACCTCTGAGGCAGCCTCATATTCCATTCCCTCTCCCCAAGCCAGCAACCTCCCCTGAACCTAGTCCCATGCCCCAAACCAGCAATCCCCTCTAAGCCAGATCTATGCTCCGTTCCTACCTTCCCAAGCTAACAATTTCTCCACCAAGTCATATTCTCCACCCTCCCTCAAACAAGGGTCTGCCTTTTCAAATTAGTAGCAGATTTAGAAGCAGTTTAAACCACATTTTTCTTTTCTCATAGGCTTGTCAAACTGGTAGAGGCTCACTGCACTTTTGCGCCAAAATAAACCATATGCAGGACCCATGTTCATTGTGTTTTCCACATTGGTGGCAATGGGGGAAACGCAGTGAACAGAGGTAACGATACAAATATTTGACCCTCTGCACAGACCTAGAAAGCACCCAAAGTGCTAATGAGATCTTTAATCCAGCAGAGGGAGGCAGAAAGGGGGTCAGCTGTTACAGCTGGACATGTTCGGAGTAGAAACAAGGTCCAAGGGTGCTGGAGAGCAGCCATTGGACTGGGCTGTCCAGTGAGGGGTAAGTGGTTCCCCGTCAAGTACTAGACTGTCCAAAAGAGACTCTTGGCAAGAACAGCTTGATCGGCTTGACTTGAGGCTAAGTGGAAGGGAAGCAGTTGGCTTGAGCTAGCTGGAACTGGCTGCAGGATCCCAACAGGATCTGGCCTTCAAATCCCCCAGTCTAGGAAATGCTGCAATCACAGACCCACTGCTTTTGCCACTGGTAGTTATGGTGTCTGCAGTGGACAGAGGCTGGTATTGAATAGGGAGCTTCCAGTGCTTTGTTGTGGGAGTGTTGTTTTTTTAAAGATGCCAGGGCCCAAGCCTGCTTCAAGAGTCCCACCCCTTGGCTCCAGAAGCATGGGGGATTAAGAGGGACTGATGGAGCTGTTCTTCAAGACTCCATCATACCTCTCAAGTGTCTGGGATTGGGTGGGAGGGACATCATGGGTTACAGGGTGGTTGGGTTTTTTTGCTGATGTCCCGCCTGCTCCGCCTCACTGTTCCAATGCCCTGGTTTTGGGAGACAGTTCTCCCAGTGGTTGCTGTTGTCAATTTAAAGCAGCGGCTATGGTCTGCTCTGCTGTGTTTCTCTGCAACCCTACTCTGGGCTATGACTTTGTCTCAGCCCCCTGCCTCCTACTTCAGCCCCTGTGCCCTCAGCTCTTCCTTGGGTTGGACATCCCTCTCTCACTGACCTGCACCTTGCTCTACACCCCAGGGTAGACCTCTTTCTTTCTCTGACTGGCCACTGCTCACTCATCAGTGGCTCTTCCTTCTCAAGTGTCTCCAATTTGCACCTGCACAGACTCTTCCAACCCTTCCCTGCTGGGGGTCTGCTTCCCTCCTTCTATCCCACTGGCCTTTGCTCACACTTGGCCTGCATTCTGGGATTACCAATCACACTTGGGCGTTTATAGACGAGACAAAAAAGGCGGCTGATCCTTTGATCAGCCGCCTTTGTTTGCGCTCGTCTAATTGCCTAGCCAGGGTCTTACCCCGTGTCGGAGGGGGCAGGCGATCCTGCCCCCTCCGAGGCGGATTCCCGAAGTGCCGGCTTTACGCCGCACTTCCGGGTTCCGTGGGCGAGTGCGCATGCGTGGAAGGGCACGCATGCGCACTCGCACTCTGTGCCGTGTCTGAACATCAGACACGGCAGACAGAGAAGGCGGGGGAAGAGATGCCGGCGCAGGATGATCCCGCTTTTCAGCGGGATCGTCTATAAACGCCCTGTGTGATTTACACAGGTGACCCGAGCAGCTCTCATTAACCCTCAACCTAGTCTCCTTTTAACTCTGCAGGCTTTACCTGCGACTTGGATCTTAAAGGGGCTGCACACCAGTCCCCAGATGCCATAGCACCCTCACTTCATACACTTAATGTACTGCATTGGAGTGTAAATTTACATGAACTCATGCAAAATAGCACATGCAAATGATGTCCCTCGTTGTCCCTCTTTCTGAGTGTTTCCCCCAGCCCTGTCAGTGACCAGAACAGCAGCAGTTTCACGGGCTAGAAGAAGAGCCAGGGCTGAGCCCTGGGAGCTTCCCACATATCCTGCCTTGTTAGAAAAAGCAGAGGAGCCTGGAAGCAGCTTTGACATGTAGGAAATGGGACTCTGAAGAAATGGGCTCACCTGCCCATAAAGTCTGCTGCTATGTCTTAGCAGAGCATGTTGCCTCACTAAGAGCAGTGTGGGTTTCTGGCAGTGCATTAGCTCCAGGTAGGGCGCAGGAGAGGCTGAGAATCAAGGAGGTGGGGGAGGAAGGAGCTTGCTCTGGCAGGAAACTGGGGAGAGCTTTCAATTGGGCTTTTCTGGCAATAGAAATGGTTTAGTCTGAGGACATTCTCCTCCCCTTTTAACCCAGCTCCTCTCCCCTGACACAGGCTGTTCCCCTTCCCAATCTGCTTTCTCTCCCTCCCCCCTTCTTTTGCCAGCTGGAAAACACACACCACAAAACATCTGGCCACTACACTCTTTTTCCAAGGGAGGCGGGGCTGGGAGGCCCTGCATTGCTGCCTCCCAGCTGACAAAAGAGTGGTATATAGACACAGCTTGGAAAAAGTGGGCCTCTCCCTTTCTGCCTTTAATTGGGCTTGTTTCCTGGCTCCTGTCAAGAAGGAGGAGCGGGGAAAGGTCTTTCCTCACAGCTTTCTACTCTTGTCTTTCCCCTATGCGGTTTGAGTTGTTTCCTAGCTGATGTATGCAGATGGCACAAAACTTGGTGGATTGGCTGGGAGCAGAAGCACCCAGACCTCCTCTCAGCTCAGAAGGCAGGAGCCTTGTTTGCAGTTCTTCCCCCCTCCCCCCATAAGACAGCACAAGAACCAGCAGCGGCAAGCCAAAGCCACATGAATTCAGCAGGGAAAGAATGTGTTTGCCTTATTGGTGGTTTGCAAAAAAAACAGTCCCCTCTCCTATCCCCAGCAGGAATTGTTCTTGAAGCTTCAAACACAATCACTGGAGCAGAGAGGGACATGCAAACCAGAGAAAAACACAGCAAAAGGCAGAGACGGGATGAAACAAGAGAAGCATTAAACAGTTCTTGGTCACAGAGAGCACAACACAATCCCAAGCTGTGTACATTAGTGCTGCTCCATGTGGCAAAAAGCCTTTTGTCCCTGCATTCCTGAATAGGGTGGGACCTGCCTTCCTTTCTCTTGTGAGCACATGGCAACCTAGCCATATCCCTGCCATTCCTGAACTGAGTGACTGATTTGTCACGACATGGCAGGGCAGAGACCTCCCTTCCTTGGACTGGGTCACAGAGCTGGTGACCTCCCATGGACCAATCTCAGCAGAGGGGGATACGACCTTAAAAGGGACAGGCCACCCCTTCTTTGCTCTCTTGCCTCTTTCTGCCTGCTCTGACATCTACAAGATCTGGGCTTCTGCCAGATCAGAACTAAGAACTGAGCCCTATGTACGTTACCTGTACATAGAGTTTTATGCCACCAGATTGCCTGCCTGAACCAGTACGGTTTAGGTAGTTGCAGATTCAAAAAGGGTCCTCGTACCTGTCTCTTATACACATCTAGATGTGTATAAGAGACAGGGACAAGGGGATCGAATGCAACTTACGAAGGAACTTTGAAGAGGTGGCAACAGTGATAAAGATGGCCACACAAACCTCGTATTTTTCAAGGGCCCTGATGACGTGGATCAAGCATGCAGGGGACCCAAGAGTGTCAGCTAAAATGACCAGAGTGCTAACCACCAGGATACAACTCGCATACATGTTCATGGCTGACTCCTCGACAGATATATTACGATGGGCATCCAGAGCAGCAGCATCAAACGTAGCAGCCCGACGACGACTGTGGCTAAGATCCTCAAAGGGGGACAATACTTCCAAGAACGCTCTGGTCAGAGGGCCATTCCAGGGTCACAAGCTATTCGGCATATGCCTCGACAAGGTCCTAGCAGATGCAACAGACAAAACCAAAAAGCAGACGCTGCAAACTGTAGGAACACAAAGACGTTCCTTTCAGCCCTACAACACCAACCCATTGGGAGCAGGGGGATCTAGATGACCATTTTTTCCCCACAGAGGAAATCAACAAAAATACAGACCCCAGTGGCAAAGACAGAAGGGTCACGACAACAGAAACAAACAACGCCAGACCCCAGGCCAACCCAAGATGGATGCCTGACTGGATCATGGACGGGGAAGAGGACCAACAAAAACTGGGGGGCAGGCTCCAACGCTTCACAAGACAGTGGGCTCAGACAACCACAGACGGATGGATCCTGCAAACTATCCACCGAGGATACTCAATAGAATTCTCCCGTTCCCCCAGTCAATTCTTCTGCACCTCTCCCGTCTCCAGCAACCGAGCCAAAAGAACGGCCATGCAACAAGAAATCACCAGGCTATACAACATCGGGGCGATCGAAAGGGTACCGGTCCACGAACAAGGTCAGGGTTTATACTCCATTCTTTTCCTAGTACCCAAGAAATCCAACGAATGGAGGGCAGTACTAGACCTCAAGGTCCTGAACAGAGCCATAAGAATACAAACATTCAAAATGAAGACGTTACAATCCATTCGGATCGCAATCACAAGGGGAGAGTGGCTCACCTTCCTTGATCTGAAAGAAGCCTATCTCCACATTCCAATCCTACCAGCTCACTGTCAGTGGCTCTGGTTCAGCTATGCGGGCCAACATTGGCAGTACGCAGCACTCCCATTTGGACTAGCAACGTCACCAAGAACCTTCACAAAGGTCCTGATAGCGCTGATAGCGAACCTTCGAACGGAGGGGGTCAAACTNGTTCTGCCTCCTGGAAGAGGGATAACACCAGATAAAGGGGACTAGGGTGCCTTGGGAAGCTGTGGGCTTATAAACTTCTGGGGTTCACATATCCTGGGTTGTGTGGATCCCCTCTGATTTCTGGAACCCAGATGGTGGCAGCGAAAACTAGACTTTTCTGGGGTTTGCCAGCTGTGGGGATTTGGATGAACATAGTGAGGGGGGTGGCTCAGCTGTATAGTGCCCCCTTGCTGTGTTTCACCACACTCCCCACCACCCACAGTGGCTTCCCTAGCTTCAGCAGGACAAACAGTGTCCTAGCCTGTCAAGGATCCAACTACTCCAGCCTTGTCTGGTTACAGCAGGGTGCAAGAGACAGCCCCAAGTGTTGGGTGACTGAATGGGGGGGGGGAGGAGACAGAAATTCCTGTCTGCTCAGAAAAGGGGTGATGCTGCAAACATGTCTGGATGGATTTTATAATTGCAGCCTCTAGCATTAATATGTGAGAAATTACCATATGCTAGGCAACTTGCTGCTTTTGCTCTGTAAGGTATACGTGTATACCATATGAAATGCTTTCTACCTCTAGGCTCCCATAGTCACTGGTGTTCCAAGAGCAGCAAACTCTTAGTTAATGGGGTGATTATTCCTATTCATGTTATAGGCTGAGATTATGGAACAATTTGGGTAGATTTGCAGGAGAGGAACCTCTTCTAAGGAATTTTTCTTGTCCAGGGCAGTCATCCTGTCCCATTAGATATATAAGAAACTGCTTAACCGAGCTAGACCAATGGCCCATCTTAGCCTAGTATTATCACAACATGACATGGCAGCAGAGTTTCAACTCTGGCTTTCTAGAGATGCCAGGAATTGAACTTGTGACCTTATACATGAAAAGCAGGCACTCTACCACTTGAGCCACAGCCCATGTTGTTGTGCTTGTGCAGTGGATCAAACACAGTGATGAAGCTTGTGACTCTGGCAGCCAATTGCTAGAAAACTCAAAATATCGGCTTCCCTGTGCGAGCTAGGTGGAGAGTTCTAGGAGGATGCACCAATTTCTAGGAGACCCAGGCTGCCCCCTTCCCTGTGATCACCCTTTGAGCTTGCTCTGTCTCTGCTGGACCTAGTTGGGAGGGGGCACCTCTTGGGGCCAAAGTGGGCCCTGTCTGGAACTTCACTCCTCCTGTTCATTGCCCCCTGCAGGTGGAGTGGATCGGACAGGACGTGCCCTGCTGACTGTCACGCCGCAACCCATGGGGGAGCCACCTCCAGCACTGGAGCAGCTTGTTAACACCCTGAGATACCTGTACTCACTACTCAGGTAAACACAGGCCAGGCCCAAACAACAGCACCCACTTCCCCTGCTAGAACCTGAGATCTAAGCTTCTCTCCTTCCACCCTCCAATAACTTGGACCATCTCCACATACACACCTTGTCCCATACACATACCTCCATTCCTACCAAAGCCTCATGCTATTCCCCCCATCATCTCCCACACACCTTGTGTCATCTCCTCGACCACTCATTCTTTCACCGCCCCCCTCCCTTACAGCTATCCGTCCCACCGTCTCCCCATATATAGCCATTCCTCCTGCCATTCCCCTCACATCTCATGCCTAGGGTTGCCACGCCTCACAGTTTGACCCTGAGACTCCTATTTTGGCCTATGGGAGATGGCAACCTTACTCGTGCTATCCCCCTACACACCCATCTCTCCCATCATCTCATGCCATCTTTCCCTTAGGATAGAGCAGGATAAAAATTGTAATGAATGATATGCACCTCCCTCCCATACCTTGTGCAATTCCCACACAAACCCATCCCTCCCACCACCCCCACACCCAACCTTGTAGACTCCCCACATATATATTACTCAGGTATAAGTACCTGAGGACTGAAGGATAGCGAATGTAATGCTGATATTTTAAAAGGGTTCCAGAGGCGATCCTGGAAACTACAGACTGGTGAGCCTGACCTTAGTGCTGGGTAAAATAGTGGAAATGATTATTAAGAACAGAATTATTGGGCATGTTGATAAACTTGGCTTAATGGGAAAGAATCAACATGGATTTTAGCAAAGGGAAGTCGTGTCTTGCTAATCTATTGGAATTTTTTGAGGGTGTAAATAAGCATGTGGATAGGGGACAGTTCGTTGATATAGTATACCTGGATTTTCAGAAAGTGTTTAATAAGGTCCCTCATGAGTAGGGTTGCCATACTTCCCCTTTTAAAGGGTGCTTATGAAAAATACATGTTGCAGGGCTGCACTGGAACCAATGTAGCCCTGCACAATGTATTTTTCACAATAGTCCTCTTTTAAAGGGGAGGTATGGTAACCCTACTCATGAGAGACTCTTGAGGAAATTAAAAAGTCAAGGCTAGGAGGCAGTGTCCTATTGTGGATTGGTAACTGGTTTAAGGATAGGAAACAAAGGGTGATTTCAGACATTACGTTTTCGGCATTCACACAGTCAACCTCAGTCAAACACGGGTGGTGGTGAAAGAGCCGTGCATGTCTGTTGGCCCGTATCCAGATGTTCAACACAGTCAAACACGGGCTGGGGTGAACCTAACCACACTTCGTGACGTCGGGGCGGGAGGAGGTCCAGAAGTGTGGTGAATGTTCACCACGGCAGGGGTGAAAGAAAAGTAATGTCTGAAGGGAAAACCCCGGCCTCAGTGGAAGGAAATGACCACGGGCCGTGGTGACAGCACATCGTGCTGCTGCCAGGCAACCAACAACAAGCAGCACACGGAGGGAGATTTAAAGGGCAGGCAGCAGTAGGGGAACATGGTGGAGCAGTCGATGGAGAGGAGGGTGGAGGAAACCGAGCAGAGGATGGAGCGACAGGGCGAGGAGGAGGTTCAGCAGCAGTAGCAGCAGCAGGAGGGGGAACCCGGCCCAGTGGGGGACACCCAGCAGCACACGGGGCCACCCCAGAAGAAGGTAGGGGGTGCAGCTGGGAACGGGTGGGTCAGAGCCGGGGAGAGGAGGGGTATGGGAGGAAGGGAGGGAGGGACCACAGCTGCCAGGAGCCTAACCAGCAGCCCCCAATGTACCCCCAAACAGACCAGCAAGAGGGCACACGCCCTGGAGGAAGTCGAGGCCAGAGGGAGCCAGGGCCAGGCGGCCACGGAGGAGGAAGAGGCAGTGGAGGGGTCGGCACCCAGGCGCCGGTACCAGGGGGGGTGTCAGTGGGGGCTCCAGGATACCCACGACCTCATAGCTATCTGGGTGACACCCGAGATGCAGGGCGAGCTAGCAGTCAATGCCAGGAATGAGCAGGTGTTCGCCCCAGATAGCCATGGAGATGGGGGAGGCTGGATATGACAGAACACCCACACAGTGCCGGACTAAGATAAAGGAGCTGAAAATGGGGTACAAGGACATAACTGACAACATCCGATGCTCTGGGTGAGCGACACGTGCCTCCCCCTACCTGGACGCGCTGAGCCGGATGCTGCACCGCAAGGGCTCAATAGTGGCCCGGCGCCCGGTAGGTGGGGGCACCCGGGAGGAGCGACCCGCGAATGAGGACCCCCCCCTGCAGCCGGAGAGCACCAAGCAAGCCCCAGCACCAGGCATGGAAACCACTGAGGAGATGCCAGGACCTCGGGCACATGCGCCTGACACACCCCCAGCCCTACCTCCGGCGAGGCCACACACGTCCCAGCGGACTCCGAGGAAGTAGAGGGGGAGGAGGAGACCGTCACCGTGAACCTCACGGCCTGCCGACCCAGGGAGCAGGCAGACACCAGCCCCAGCGACCGCCCAGCCTCAGAGGGAACGGACACCAAGGGAGCAGGTAAGGGCAAGACAGGGCACACGCACGGACCCCAAGGGGAGAGGGGGCTAAAGCGGTGGAAGGGGATGGCAGCCATCCGTCCCCCACAGCCCCGAAGGCAGGGATGGGGCACGGGCAGAGAGAGTGGCACAGGAGGTGGGTGGTGCCCATCCTGGGGGGGAGGAACACCCAGAGCATGGAGACAGGACGGGAGGGCTGGGAAACGGCACCTCACATGAGGAACCAAGACCTTTATCGCGCCACAGAGCCACACCGAGCACGGGAGGGCCGTGGCCGGGGGCCGCCAGTACCGCCGGCCCAGAGGATGTGGGAGCACCGAGCGTGGGCGCGCAGGTGCAGGGAGGACCTCACACAGGAGCTCATGGACACCAGCACGCGGCAGACAAAGGAGATGCTGGTGGCTGTCAACCGGCTGGAGGAGGGGACAATGAGGGCATTGCAACGGGTGGAGGGGAGGGACAGGGCACTGGTGGAGGAGATGAGGAAGGAGCGGCGGCTGCTGAGGTGGTACATGAACCGCCAACTGGAGGCACTCTAGGGCCACTCGGACCGGCAGGACCGCCGGGCCGCGGACCTCAGTCAGAAACTAGACCACTCGCTGGAGCAGGGCACATCCCTCCTCCTGCAGGCTGGGACCCTGAGTGCCTTCATTATGGCAGCAGCCCTGCCAGGTGCCATGCCAGTGCCTGGACACGTGCCCCTTCCACCCCCACCGGCAGCACCACAGGCCCTGCCAGCACCGCAACCCCTGCCTCCCCAACAGCATCAAGGACCGCGGATCCGGGGACCCGTTCCCCCACAGCAGAGATGCCAGCAGCCGGGCCACCAGGTCCCGATACGGCCGCAGGCGGCATGGGGGGGAGGGGGGCCACAGGGGCGGTGGGCAGGTCCCCCGGCCCTGCTGGCTGACAGCACCTCCTCCTCCACCTCGGACGAGGTGGGGTCGGTAGCCTCGGCCATCCTGGTTGGCAGGGGAAGGAGCCGGCCAAGGGGCACCAGGGGAAGGGGGAGGAGCAGGGCAGCAAAGAGGATGGGGAAGGGTGGGGGCACCCGGCAACACCGAGGGGAGTGGGAGGGGGAAGGACATGAGGGCACCCGGCAACACCGAGGGGAGTGGGAGGGGGAAGGACACAAGGGCACACGGGTGTACCGGGGTATGGGGCGGGACCGGGGGAGCACAATAAATGGTTGTAGACAGACCTAAGCCTGGCCGAGGGCTTTATTTCATACAGGTGCATACCCCCTCCACAGCTTCACAGACGTCCCGCACCAGACATGCCACGGTTGTGAGCCCCACCCCAAAGTACTGGCTATGGTCCACCATCGGGTACCCTGTGTGGTCCCCGGGGCTGGGGCCTTGTCCCCCAGCCCGCTGCTTCTCCCTGTGCGTGCGTGTGCTGTCGTTCGTATCTCCACTAGCAGGTGTGTATGCATGGGGCTGTCCGGCCTTGCATGCCAGCAGCTGTGCGTTGCCCGCTCCCTTCACATCCCTCCGCAGCAGCCCCATTGTTCCCGTCCTGCCGTTATCTGTCAGCCTTGGCAGCCCCTGTCTGCCTGTCCA
>QEPC01003224.1:64158-81755 GCA_003113815.1 Sphenodon punctatus
ATCACTGGTAAGGCAATTCCTTTTCTAAAAGGGAGGGGGGGAGTCAAGCAAGCCCCGGCAGCTGGGGAGGGGAAACCCCGGCAGCTGGGAAGCCCTGAGGGTTTGACCAGTGCGGGGGGGAGGAGGCAAGCCAAGCCCCCTCCCCCCCCGCCCCGCATGGTAAATCGCGCTGAGGCGCAGAATTGGGCCCTGACTCCTGCGGAATTTTTTTTTAAATTCCGCGGAAGAATCGGGGTCCTGCCCGTGGGTATCCATGCTCCCGCAGGGCTGCCTACTACCGTCTGCTGGAGCTGTCCCACCTGCTCTGGCCCCCTGCGGCTGATTATGGGTTGCCCCCATCCTCTGGGCCAGAGCTGATGGCCCTGTCGGAGGTGTGCAGCCGCTCTGATGTGCAACTCGGGATGAGCTGTGCGGATCCCTTCGAGGCCTTCTACCTGATCTGCTTCCACATGGCCAGGCGCGGCTTCTGCCGGGGACTGTGGCAATGGCCCCGCTATGTGCACCTGCTGTTGTTACTGCCCCCTCCACCCGATGGGAGCCCCTGCAGCTGGGTGTAGGGCGCTCCGGCCCCATCTGACATCCGGCTGCCTCCTCTGCACCTTCCTTCCGCCTGTGGCCTGGGTGCTCGCGCCAACGCCTGCTGCCTCTTTGGGACGGCTGCACCCCCTGTGACCTGGTTCCGTCTGCTTGCCTGTCACCCTCTCACCTGGGACCTGCTACCACCGCCCCGGAACCCTCCATGTGACATCCTGTGGACGTGTCACTGACAGCCCTCTGTCTCAGTGAGCTGCCACCCCTACCTCTGCGCCCCGCTCTCCTGCCCCTGGCCTGGGGGCCCCTGTTCCGCGGGGCAGGGTCTGCTCCCCCGCCTTGGTGGCCCTCGACCGTGGCCCCACCTTCCACCGGCCCCCTGGCTGTCTTGGGGAGTGTGTCTGGGGGCCCCCCATGCCCTTCCTCCTCCATGCAGGCGGGGGGGGGGCATTCTGTGCCTTCGTCCGGTGCCTCCCCTCACGCACTGGGTGTGCTTCCCCATCAGACCCTGGCTTCCCCATCGGTGGGCCATTGCGCTGGTTCCCCCCTGCCCCCCTGCTGCTGCCCCATCTCCCACGCCCTGGCCCCATGCGCTCCCACTCTTTATGCCTCTACACCTGGCCGGTGCCTCTTGTGTCCTCAATAAACACCTGTTGTGCTTCACTGTGTCTTGTGTTGCCTCCTGTCTCCTTGGGCTGCTGGGTCCCCCTTCCCCTTGCCCGCTGGGCTCCTGCCCCATCCCCCTCCTGGTGGGCTGCCCGTGCCGGCCCCTCGCCACCCCCCTCCTCCCATGCATCCAACCGGCTGGGGTGCTCCCTGTCCCCCCCTGGTGTGTGCCTCCCTCTGCCCCCCTGCTCGGCTCTCCTTTGTCATGTGGGTGTGCTGCTTTGTTTGTGTGTGTGCACTTCTCGTTTTGAAGTGTGCACGCCTTCCGTGCGGCCGCTGTTTGCGAGCGCTGCAGCTCCCTCCACCCCCTCCCTTCGTGTTTCCCTTCCCTGTGCGGGGCCCTCCACCATCTTTGGCTTCGTTTGCCCTCCGGCGGCCATGTTTGCGTCCGCAGAACGCCGGTGCCTTGTGGGGCTCCCACTGCAGTTCTCGCCACCATGTCACGTCTGTTGGGTTCCCCCGGCCCGTGTTCTCTCCAGTTGGCCCCGGGCGGTGGTGCTGCCCCTGTCATGTCTGTTGGGACCGAGCGTCTCACCACGGCCCGCAGTGAATCCATTCACACCAGGGTGGGATTCACTGTGGTGAATTTCACCGTGTCACGTCTGAAATCACCCAAAGGGTAGGACTAAATGGTCAGTTTTCACAACAGAGAGAAGTAAATAGTGGAGTGCCCCAGGGATCTGTACTGGGACTGGGGCTGTTTAGTGTATTCATTAATGATCTGGAAAGGGAGTAAAGAGTGAAGTGATCAAATATGCTGGTGAGACAAAGTTATTCAAGGTAGTTAAAACACGAACAGACTGAGGAATTTCAGGAGGATCTTGCAAGACTGCGGGACTAGTCATCTAAATGGCTGATGAAATTTAATGTGGACAAGTGTAAAGTGATGCACATAGGGAAAAACAATCCAAACTATATGTCCACAATGATGGGTTCTAAATTAGGACTTACCACTCACGAAAAGGACCTTGGAGTAAATGTGGACAATACATTGCAATCCACAGCTCAATGTGTGGCCGCAGTCAAAAAAGCAAACAGAATGTTAGGAATTATTCATAAAAGGTTAGAAAATAAAACTGAAAATATCATAATGCCTCTATATAAATCTATGGTGCGACCACACCTTTGAGAATTGTGTGCAGAATTGTCGCCTCATCTCAAAAAAGATATAGTTGAAATAGAAAAGGTACAGTGAAGGGCAACAAAAATTATAAAGGATATGGACCGGCATAAAATTTCCGCAAATTTTACAGCCATGGAAAAAAAACCATTTTTTCAGGTTTTTTTCCCCGGGAAAAAATGGAAATTTGGGGGGAAATTGAAATATATGCAAAACTTATTTTCTTAGCACCCTTTACAGATCTAAATTCACTTTGCTACTTTAAGAACATAAACTGTATTGTGTATAACTTTGTTTGCTCATGAAATTATCATGTTTGTTATATTTATTAAATTTAAAAGTATAGTTTATTCAGACAATAATGACAAATTTACTAATTTTTACATTAAAATGTTTTTAATTTTTGTTACAAATGGAGCTACAAGCTGCTGAACTCTAGCATCCCTTAGGTTTTGACAGTATATGAGAAGCAGGCAAAAATTAAAGTTGAAAATAGAAGGAACCATCAACACATTTCTGGGGGAGTAAAGGGTAGCAATACAAGAACACCTTGTCTTAAACATTTTATTCATCATTCAAAAACATATTTCATGAGGTTTTTTTATTTTTTCCAAATATTTTCAATTTTTCCAATTTTTCAGAAAAAAACAAAGGCATCGGAAAAAAACAGAAAAAACCGTTTCCCCCCCGAATTTTTCCGGTTTTTTTCTGGGCCTTCACATCTCTAGGAACGGCTCCCCAGTGAAGAGAGGCTGGGCATGTTAGGGGTCTTCAGCTTTGAGAAAAGACGTCTGAAAGGAGATATAATAGAAGTATATAAAATCATGAGTGGTGTGGAACAAGTAAATAGGGAACGGTTATTCACCCTCTCAAATAGTAATAGAACTAGGGGACGCGCTATGAAACCAGCAAGTAGCAGATTTAAAACAAATAAAATAAAGTATTTCTTTCACTCAACACACAATTAAGTTGTGGAATTTGTTGCCAGAAGATGTGGTCAAAGCGAGCAGTATAGCTGGTTTTAAAACAGGATTGGACAAGTTTCTGGAGGGTAGGTCCATTAGCAGTTATTAACCAGAGGTAGGTTTGGGGAATGTAATCTCTTTCAGTTGGGAGCTGGGAGTTAACAACAGAAAATGGATTACCCCATTGTGACCTGTTGGGTACTTCTTCCAAGTGACCGAGATTGGCTACTGCCAGAGATAGGTGCTAGGCTTGATGGACCATTGGTCTTATGTGTTGAGCAATGGTCCTCTTCTGTTTCCACCATTCCATCCATCTCCCCACACCTCATAGCATCTGCACGTATATCCCTCCCTCCTACCATACCCCCATCACACACTTCATGCCATTTCATATTCATGCACCTCCCGCTATCCCTCCCAGACTTCATGCCATTCTCACATATATCTAATCCTCCCACCATCCCCTCACACCTCGTGCCATTCCCACATATATCCATCCCTCCATCTTCCTTGAACATACTCTTTACATCATACCCCTCACATGCATGCCCACATATGTCCACTAGTGTACACACACCATCCCCTCAATATCTTTCATCTCCCCCCACACCATCCCATCAGGCTCCTGTACATCACTCCCACCTCCCTGTTCTCACTCCCACCTCCCTTGCACTCTCTTGCATCACCTTCTTAGCATCCTGCCTCACCTCACACCCTTCACTCCTCAAACTGACCCCCCCACTTATCCATGTCTCCTTCACACTGTCATGCTGCCTCAACCCCTCGCAAGAGCTGCTGCTCCATTAACTCTTCACTCTCCTGTGTGCTGCAGGCAGGAGCTCAGGGTGGTAGGACTAACGGTGCTTTTGGAACTGACCCAAGAAGATGCCTGGCCCCCCCATCCTCCCACACTGCTGCCAGCTCTGCGGGACTTCCAGGTAGCCTACCACACACACACACCCTTCTGCCCCCTACATGACTCCACACCAAACTTTTTGCCTCTGACTCTATTTTGAGACTTCAGTCTACTCCTGTGATGCCAGAGAGCAAGAAAGCCTTGCCATATATTTGTCAGGATCGCGATCCCACCTGGGGACCCACCAGGGAACTTGTGTTCTACACTCCACTTGCCTCTCTAGGCTCCATGGGGCCCCACAATCCACATCGCCCTGTGTTCCTTCACATGTGCCTTCTGTGGCTCTCAACCCTCTTCCTTACAGAATCATGTACCCCTTCCCATGCTCCCAAGTACCCTGTATTTCTCCACACAGCCACCTTCCTGTATTCTACAGTGCTCCTATCCCTGCCCCCCCACTTCATACATGGCTCTGCATCCCTGTCTCTGTGCCCTGCCCCCTCACAGTGCCCATGTGCTTCAGCACTGCTGTTCTCCTAGTGCCCTGCATTTCCACTAGGGTGGCTAGATATGCAAATTTTAGAGGACTATGAGAAATACAGGTTGCAGGGCTGCATTGCAAAACCCTGCAAACTATTTCTCATAAGTATCCTCTAAAATTTGCATATTTGTCCACCCTAACTTCTACACCACTACCCTCCCCTCAAGCAGGACCCTGCACCTCCACACCATTGCCCCCACAGGGCCCTGGCTGCTCTCATCTGAGGGTATTTGCTTCCATATGATCAGTGTGTTCCTTATCCCCTAGGAGGGGTCTCGGCTGCCCATCAGCCGCATTCTGCTGCTGCTCCCCCCCACTGGCCCTGCTGCACCACCTGAGAAGCTAGTGCTGGAATCCATTGCAGTAGGTGCTGGGTATACTTGGGGGTTTTGAATGGGGTATGTAGGATTGCCATCTCTCATTGTTTGACCCCGAGACTTTCATAAAGTCTCAGGGGAAACTGCAAGAAGTAACAACCCTAGGGGTATGTGGTGAAGGTGCCATAGGTGCTGGAGGTGGGGTAGGTGGGTGCTAAGAGTGGCATGGGTGTGGATGTGGGGTAGGTGCTGGGGTAGGGTGCATGCTGCACGTGGTAGGTGCTGTTAAGACAGGTTTTGTGGTGGGGTAAGTGCTGGGGGGGATTAATAAGGTAAGTGCTGAGGGGTATATGGTAGGAGTGACGTAGGTGCCAGGAGGACCATGGGTTAGGTGCAGGGGACTAGATTCTAGGGGTGCGGTAGGTTCTGGAGTGTATGTAGTGGAAGTGGGGAAAGTGTAGGTGCTGGGGCAGGGCATATATGGGTGCAGTAGAACTGGGTAGATTCTGAGGGTGGGGTAGGTGTTAGAGCGTAGTTGCTGGGAGGTGTGTGGTGGAGGTGGGAAATGGTGGTGGGGTAGATTCTGGGGGTGGGGTAGGTGTTGCTTGATATGTGGTGGGGTAGCTACTGTGGCTGGCATTGGGTTGAGGTTGGTCGGGGAGATAGGTGCTGGGAATATGGGATCTGGGGATGGGATTATGTGTGGTGGAAGCAGGAGGTTGGAGTAGGGGGTGATGCGGGGGCAGGGTAGGTGACAGTAGAGATGGGGAGTGGTAGGAGCAGGGGTATGTGGTGGGGGTGAGGTAGATGGGGTGGAGTAGGTGCTGGGGGTAGGGAGGCTCCAGGTGGGAGGACAAGGCTGTGCCTGGGGTCAGGGGAGGGTCCTAGTTTCTAATGCCAATTTTCACCCTTCTGTTCCCACACTCCCCAGGAGGTGCTGGTTCTCTCTCTTGCTTACCTGACATGCTACGTGGCCCCAGAGCAGCTGTCCCTAGAGCTGGGGGGGACCCTGCAGCACTCACAGACCCAGTGGGTGGAGATGCATCAGGTGAGAGACACCCCAACCCCTCAGGCCCCATGACAGACTCACACTCCCTGACCCCACAGGTACCCAGTATTAATCCCCTTGACCTTACGGGGTCAGCCCCCACCTCACCCCAAACCCTCCATATTGCCCCTTAGGTCCTCTCACCAAGTATGGTTCTGCATCAGTACGCACCCATCATTTCCTTCCCCAGCTCCCACTACACAGAATCCTCAATCCAGCCCCCCTCTGACACCTCACTGGCATTCCCACTCTTTGGGTGTCTTTAGACGGATCTGGGACTGGCCATTCCCGAACCTGCTCCAGGGTGAGGTGAAGCAGAGGCAGGACTTCCATCTGTCTGTTTACACCCACTGTCTCCTCTCCCCTCTCATTTTGTTCCTTGTCCCACATGTTTCCCCCCCTAAGGGATAATGCCCCTATCCTCCCAATGCTGTGTCTCAGTCTCTCTCTCTCCCTCTCCACAGGCCCTGGAGAGACTCGGCACACTTTGCTGCGAGGTCCTGCAGGCAGTGCACAGTGCTGGCGCTCAGCTCCAGGCTGTGGCAGCAGAAGTGACGGGGAGCCAGGAGGTGAGAATCCCAAAGCTGCCCTGCTCCCCCACTTCAATCTGATACTCACAACTCTGTACCTGATCCCTTCCACCCCCACTGCTCTGTCCCACACAGCCCTGGTCCTGCTGCCCTGTCATTCCCCATGCGCTGCTGCTGCTGCACTATGCTCTGCTACCAGGAGATTGTTGTGCTTGCTGTGGTGAGAGGGTTGTGGCTACACTTCCCAACACCACAGTCTTTATAGTTGTGTTCAGTGGGGCTTGACTGCATTTGTTCACATTTGAGGGTGTATGGTTGCATTTGTATGCAATATATTTCCACTAGTGCTCATTTAAGCTCATTTGCACTTTTTCATTTGTTCTTGGCTATTTTTATGTTTCATTGTGTTTGCTCCCTTGGGTTTGAGTGCATTTGTCTATGCTCATTTCAGGTGTGCTTATGCCCATGCCCAGATGGTCTGGTTGCGTTTGTTCATAGGCCGTTTTTACACAAACGGCGCAGCAGCGCCGATGGGTGTGGATGGGTGAGTGAGTACACCCTGTGAACACCCGGCGGTGCCGAGCAGGGAGACAGGTACATGGACAACGCCGTGGGGGGTTGTGGGATGGAAAGGGGAGGGGCCAGCAAACACCCAGCGGCCAGACACCCACCTCGGGAAGCACCCAGCAAAAACCCGTGGAAGTACACAGACAGCCGGGGCCGGGGAAGACCCACCCGACACAGTGACGGCACAACATGGCTGATAGAGGGCAAACGAAGCTGCACAATGCAGCCCCGCCCCCCAAGCCGCCAGGACCTGCACAGGCGGGGCAGGAGGGAGCAGGGATGACAGCTGCTACAAAGGAGCCCTCTCCGTCCAGCCCCAGCACAGAGCCCAGACAGCCCGGCGCCACAGGGACCATTCCCCCCCACCCTCCCTGGCAGAGCACCTCACACACAGCAGGCACCACAAGCACACAGGGACAGGCCCACGGCCCACAGGGGGTAAGGGGGGGAAAGCACCCACACCACCCAGGCAACCCCGCAACACCCCCCAGAGGCACCCGGACAAGGGAAGAGGTCAAAACAAAGCACAACACACACATGGGGAAGGAACACAACAACCTGTAATAAAAAGAGGAACCTGCATCAGGGGACATCAACAGGGTGGTGCAGGGGGGCAGGGCAACAGGAGGGGGGGCGAGGGCCAACAGTGGCAGGCCCAGGGCAATCCCCGGTCAATAGGGCCAGTGACCCCGCGCCCGGCGCCAGCGCTCAGCCTGCGCACGGTTGAGCCGGTGCAGCCAGTCCAATATGTAGAGGAGGCGCTCCACAACCTCCCCCTGCTCCCGGATGCGCTCCGTGATCATGGCTTGCACTGCATGGGACAGAGGGAGAGGAGACAGCCATCAGAGCCGGCCCTGGGCCCCCAGGGACCTCACCCACCATGGAGCTACACAAGGACAGGGCATAGCAAACAGGCAGCACACACACAGATGGCATCGAAGAACCGACCGGCCGCCCGCAGGTCCCATGCCGCCTGCTCCAGCTGCAGGACCATCCCGTCTAGGCGCAAGACACCAGCAGCACAACAACCGTTGCTGCAGGAGAGAAGGGACAGGGCGATGGGGAACGGCCGCACCAACGGGCCACGAGAGGACCGGGGGCAGAAACAGCACCAGGGACACACCCCACACGCTGACACGCGCATATGAGCATCCACTAGGAAGCGGGGAAGGTACTGATCGGCAGTGGCATCTGCATCCTGCACAGCTGGTAGCTCCCTCACTGATCGAAGGGCGGCGAGTTCCACAGTGGTAGGGGTCCCAGTCAGGAAGGGTCCACCAACATTGTGGAACAGCAAGCCCAAGTCCCACAGGAGGGCCCCGACATCCAAGGGTGCCCGCGGGATGCCACGGGCACGCAGGAGGGTGCCGGTGTACAGGACAGCAACAGGGAGACCCCCGGACTGCAAGGTGAGGCCATACCCAGGTTGCACCATCAGCAGGCAAGCGGCCGTTACCTTCTCAGCAGTCCACAGCACGACAACAGTGGGTGGCTACCCCCAAGGCGGTTGCTGCAGGGGGGTGACGCCAAGCTCCAGGGCATGCCCCTGGCATGCTGGGGCCCCAACCTGATGTCCCATCATCCACATGTACCATGACAGGAGCCAGAAGCCATCTGCCACCGACAGGGGGTCGCCCACCAACAGCTGCACGTTGGGGCTCAGCCATAGGGTCCCCAACAGCATGTCCACACAGGGCGACCACCCCTTCCCGTCTCCATCCCTGACCGAGAGCCCCGCACGACCAGTCATGACAGCAGCGAGGCTCGCTCCGGAGAAGCAACAGGCGTGAGATGGAGGGCAGCAGTGACCAGGACGAGCACAGGATGAGCGGCTCCCCACGCCCACGAGCGACCTTGCATGTCTGAAATAGGCCGGCCTGCTGGGGCTGGGACTCCGCAACCCACACACCAGAATGATGGGATCCAGCACAGGTGATGACAGATGAGCGAGGCCACAGCTGGGCAGAGCGCCAGGCCAAGCATCCGAGCTAGGCACCATATCCCCACCGAGCACAGCTGCAGTATGCAAAGGCAGCCAAAGGCGGGAATGGATGTCGAGCAGGTGCGGATGCTGCAGTCCCCCAGGGTGCACGCAGTCCCATCCCCCTGGCAGCCAGGCAGCTGGCGCACACAGGGGGATGATCAGCCAGGCTAGGGACCCGGTGGCAGCTCCCAACACACCCCTGGTCCAAAACCAGTCGGTGGCCAGCTAACACGGGGCTACACGGTACATAAGCGACCCAATGCAGGTGGTCGGGCGTGGTGCATACAGGCTGGTGCATGGGGTTGAGCTGCAAACAGAGCACGGTGACACAGAGCAGGGAGGACACAGAGGTGGACCAGGAATACAGGGGGAGCGGGGGCCAGGGGCATGGGCCACACAGTGGTGCGCTAAGAGGCCAGGCCACCTGCCATCGGGGGGTTCCCGGGAGTGGGGAGCCGCACAACCATGCTGCCGGAGGATGAGCCCCCACAGCCCAGGGATGTGCTGCTGAGAATCCTGGGTGCTTCCTTCCTGCTCCTGCGCATGGTGCTCCAGCAGATGGCGCAGCTCCTAGTGCCAGGGCGCAGCTACATTCTCCAGAGGGCATGGCGTCGGAGGGCAGCGAACCTGAGGAAGGCGGAGATGCTGTGATGGGCACGGCGGACTGCTGCTCGTCACCATGCCATGTTGGGCACCATGGTGTCCCAGCAAGCCCAGCTCGTCCTGGCCTGGCGGTCCCTCAACGTGTACGGGTGCAGCGTGACCTTTCCGACCCTGCGACGGCACTGGACTCGTTCCTGCACGAACGACTGGTGGGAGAACATGCTGGCTACCTGGACGGATGAGGAATGGATGGACCACTTCCGGATGATCCGTTCCCCCCAGACCTGCTTAGGAGAGCTCCTGAACCCCCATCTACGGAGGTGGGAGACCAACAGGCATTACCTGCTGCTGCCAGGGATGCGAGTGGCCATGGTGGTGTGGCGGCTGGCCACCCCTGATTCCTGCAGGAGCGTGGGGGAGCATTTTGGGGTGGGGACGGCCACCATGAACAGGGCCCTGCATGATGTGTGTGACCTGATCGTGGCGCTCCTCCTCGAGTGGGTCATCCAGCTCCGTGATCCTGAGGAGGTGATACGTGGCTTTGAGGAGCTGGGGTTCCCCCACTGCACTGGGGCGATTGACAGCACCCACATCCCCATCATACGGTCCCCACATGCAAAGATCGACTACATGAATAGGAAGCAGGCCTTTTCCATCAATCTGCAGGCTGTCGTCGATCACAGGGGGCTCTTCATTGATGTGTACATGGGCCAGTCGGGGAGGAGCCACGACATGCACATACTGCGGGCGTCCCCATTCTATGCGCGCATGTTCAACGGGGAGATCGCCCCCAACTGTGGGTGGTCCCTTTACTTCCCATCTGGGATATTGTCTTTTCCTGTTTCCCCCTCATCCCCTCCCGGCCCCCCCTTGGGCTGCGCCCCTACCCCCTAGGAAGGGCGGCCCCACCGGCAGCTCATGAGGACCTATGTGGGGAAGGGGGACCCCATGGATCAGGCCCGGGAAGGGATGCTGCTGGGGGAACCACGGTTGACTGAAGTGCAGGGGGGGCACTTGCACCAGTGGGTGGCCGCCGTGGTGTAGGTCGGCTGCCAACCCTCCATTCGTGGCCTGGCGGGGCCTGTCGCGCTGGGGGTCCCGCTGCAGGGCCTCCACCGCATCCCCCATGAGTTCCATAAGACATGCGGCCTGACCCTCCAGCCTGTCATAGGCGCGCCGCTGCTCATGTTGGAGGGCGGCAGCCTAGCGCCTGTCTCAGAGGTGCTCGGTGTGGGACAAGGCCATCATGGCCTCCAGGGTCTCCTGGTCCCTGTCCCCTTCCCCTCTTAGGAGCTCCCTGGTGAGCTCCTGGGAGTGCACCTCGGTTAACGGTCTTGATTCCTCGAGCAGCTCCCTGCCCAGGTCCTCCCTCTGCCGCCGGTTCCTGGCCCGCATCTCCCAATTCCTCTCCACGCTGCCAGCAGCTGTGCCCCTTGCATGAGCAGGTCTGTGAATGAGAGTGCGCATCCGATGTTAGTATGGCCAGCCACTGCGCACCACTGCCCCCTACCGCAGTTCCCAGGGTGTCTCGGGGGGCGGCCCCCATGTTGTAGCTGCTCCACCTGTTCCCTCCTCTGTGGGACCCCCCTGTCCTCTTGTGGGATCATCCCCCGACCAGGGCTCCCTGCCGGTAGTGCCCGTGGCTGACCTGTGTTACGAGAGACCCACTGTGGGGCCACCCACCCCTCCCACCTGCCCCCTCCACCCCGATCTCTGTAGGCCAAGGGCGGGTGGGGGCACGAAGCCCTGGAGGCCTCCCTCCCCAGCCACCCACTTCTGCACCATGCCCCCATGTGGCCCCATGGATGGTGTGCTCTACCATGGCTGGGCGCCTCACCAGGTAGCGGGGGTGCAGCCGGCCCCGCCTCGTCCACCTCCTCCTGCACGACCTTCACCTCCTGCACCTCCAGGCTACCGTGGGCTGCAATGGGAACGGGAACCCATTAGTGTTTACCGGCAACCAGGCTGCGACTCTACCCGGGCCTCCTCCCCACCAGACCCGCTGGGCCGGTCATACCTGGATCCTGTTCCTCCACCTCCTGGGCGCTGTCCCGGGTCTCCTCTTGCTCCACGCATGCCCCCCTTCCCCGTGGCCAGGCGGCCTGTGGGTTTTGTGGGCACACGCAGAGGGTGGCATTTGTGTGGCCGGATCCCCAGGGCACCTCCCCCTGTAGGACGGGGCTCTGCCATCCCGCATCCTGGCTGGCCTCGCCAGGGGCAGTGTCCCCTCCCTTGCTCTGGGGGTTCCTGCAGGGGGGGATTGTGTGGTGGCCCTCCGTCTGCCCTTGGCGAAGGCGCTGCTGTGTGTGCGAGGGGCCACGATATCCCCGTCCATGCAGAGGAACTTGTCCAGCTCCTCCTGGAACTCGGCTGTGTGTATGGCACGGCTGGACTTGAGATTGTCGTCCCGGATATGTTTATATCCAGACCTCAAGTCCTTTGCCTGCTGCATGCACTGGGTGACATCCCTATTGTACCCCTGCCGCTGCATCTCCTGGGCAATGGCTTCATAGACTTGTCTGGTCTTGTAGCTGAGCACCAGGTCGTGCATGAGGAAATAAGTAATTGTTAAACCTTGATTTCAGAGTTAAATATTTTTGATTAAAGGTGCATTACACTTGTGCCATCCTGCATCCTAACCTTTTTGCATAATAAAGAGTGAGGGAAGGGATTTTCATGGACTTAGCATCTGATGTGAATGCAGCCTCTGCTCCAAAGGGTGAATGCTTGTCAGGGTGTGGTGTAGCCCCTTTATTATTATTATTATTATTATTATTATTATTATTATTATTATTATTATTAACAAACATTTATATAGCGCCAGCAGTGTACCTGGCACTTTACAAAGTAATAAAATAGACAGGGTCCCTGCCCCTAGGGCTTACAATCTGAGAGACAGGAGCTGGGGGAGAGACTTAGGAAGGGGAACAGAGGGAGAGACAAGGGGTCTAACATTCATGAAGATGCGAGGTCTCAAGTGCACGTACTTGGCTTGGTTACGATGAGAATGACAGCAGGCAGGTCCATGTTGCAAGGATAAGGGTAAACCGATCGTAGGTATAGGAATAGTGGCTCAGCAGGATAAAGAGTCAGACAGAGCAGAGCGAAAGAGGTGAGTTTTAAGGAGAGATTTGAAGGTATGAAGGGAGGGGGCAAGGCGGATGTGGACAGGGAGGGAGTTCCAGGCATGGGGGGCAGCAAGTGAGAAGGGACGAAGGCGCTTAGGGGAGCAGGGAAGGCGTGGAAGGGTGAGAGAAGGGACAGAGGAGGAGCGAAGTGCACGGGCTGGAGTATGGAGGGCGATAAGTGCAGAGAGGTAGGGGGGAGCAAGGTTGTGAAGAGCTTTATAGGTGAAGACTAGGAGCTTGTGCAGGATTCGTTCAGGAAGGGGAAGCCAGTGAAGCGAAGAGAGGAGGGGCTGCACATGGTCGAAGCGACTGGCGAGGTAGATGACCCTGGCAGCAGAGTTTTGGACAGAGATGAGGGGAGAAAGGTGAGACCGGGGAAGGCCAGTGAGAAGGAGGTTACAGTAATCGAGGCGAGAGATGACCAGAGCATGAACAAGAGTTTTGGCAGACGAGACAGAGAGAAAAGGGCGAATCTTAGCAATGTTATGGAGGGAGAAGCGACAGGATTTAGCAACAGAGTCAATGTAGGGTTTAAAAGAAAGGGGTGAGTCAAAGATGAAGCCTAGGCTACGGGCTTGGGGGACAGGCAGGATGGTGACTCCATCAATAGTTATTGACAGTGAGGAAGGAGAGGAAGGATGAGGGGGGAAGATAAGGAGTTCAGTTTTAGCCATGTTGAGTTTGAGTTGACGTTGAGACATCCAGGTAGAGATGTCAGAGAGACAGTTGATGAGACGAGCTTGAACAGAGGGAGAGAGAGAGGGAGTAGAGAGATAGAGTTGAGTGTCATCAGCATAGAGGTGGTATTGGAAGCCATGGGAGGCAATGAGTTTGCCTAAGGATGAGGTATAGATCGAGAAGAGGAGAGGGCCAAGAACAGAGCCTTGAGGAACACCAACTGAGAGGGGGAAGGAGGAGGAGGCGGAGTTGGAGAGAGACACATTAAAGGAGCGGTCAGAGAGGTAGGAGGAGAACCAGTTATGGACAGAGCCACAAAAGCCAAGGGAGTGAAGGGAATCCAGCAAGAGTGAGTGGTCAACAGTATCGAAGGCAGCAGAGAGATCAAGGAGGACAAGAATGGAATAGAGACGTTTAGATTTAGCCACCAGAAGATCGTTGGTGATCTTAGCGAGAGCAGTTTCAGTAGAATGAAGGGGGCGGAAGCCAGATTGGAGGGGGTCAAGGGAGGAGTTGGAGGATAGGAAGTCAAGGCAGCGGGAGTAGACAACACGTTCAAGCAGCTTGGAAGCAAAAGGAAGGAGTGAGACAGGACGATAGCTAGAAGGGTCAGAGGGGTCAAGAGTGGACTTTTTGAGAATAGGAGAGACTGGCATGTTTGAAGGCAGAAGGGAAAGAGCCAGTAGAGAGGGAGAGGTTGATGATGTGCAGGTAGGAAGGGGTGACAGTAGGAGTAATGGAGGTGAGGAGGCGGGAAGGAATGGGATCAAGGGGGCAAGTGGAAGGGTTGGAGGAGGAGAGCAGAGAGGAGATTTCCTTAAGGGAGGCAGGGGACACGGCTTCCTTCAGTGAAGTGAGAATCAGGGAGGAGTTGGGAATTTTTGGTGCAAACAGTGGCAGGCACCTCCCGTGCTGCGAGCTGGGACCCAGTGCTTTGTGTCTGCCCCACAGGTCTTACGCCCAGACCCTGCTGCTTCTGTAGGTGCAAACCCCACCAAGCTGTGTCTGAGCTTGCACAGAGAGCCCTGTCCTTGTTAACAATGACCGATTGCAGCATTAACAGGGGGGCAGGACCAGATCCAGGTATGTGTAAATTGTGTGATTGACCAGGACTCCATGTGTTGGGGGGCCCACAGAAGCCCCCTCCCCATACATGGACTCTATGAACAACTTAAAACAACAGCCTGAATTTGAGAAGTACTGACATAAAATGGGGGAAACCCTGGGCCTGGGGTGATTTAGAAGGGGGCTACGCCACCATTTTGCACAAGGCCCCAACTTCTGGCACTGACAGAGGAAGCAGTGAAAAGATCATGGTGGAGCAGCCACCAGAGGATAGATAAAGTAGAATCAGCATGAGGCATTGGGGAAGATCTTTCTTGGAGGGCCAGCACAGCCAGAGCATATAAATATTGCCTCCCTGTTAGCCTGGGTAAAAACAGTCCAGCCAAAGGGACCTGACTGGACTGTGGAGCTGCTCCCAAACCCAACTGCCTCTTCCCAGCACTTAATCTCAGTGTTTGGAGGCCATGACGAGCTGGTTATGGCAGAGCAGACTGAAGTTCAATTCCGATAAGACGGAGGTGATGGTGGTGGGCCGGGCGGGGGAGGTGGTGCCCCCTCTTGTGGAGGGGGTGTGCCCCTCCGTGGCTCAGCAGGTTCAGAGTCTGGGGGTATTATTGGACATGGGTCTCTGTCTAGATCAGCAGGTGGATGTGGTAGCGAAGGAGGCTTTCTGCCAGCTGTATCTGGTGCGGAGGCTGCACCCGTATATCTCCAGACCTGACCTGGCCACTTTGATCCATGCCTTCATCAGCTCGAGGCTGGACTACTGTAACGTGCTCTACGTGGGGCTTCCCTTGACCCTGGCCCGGAGATTGCAGCTAGTGCAGAATGCGGCAGTCCGTCCCCAAACAGGGACGGGCTGACGAGAGCACATAACACCGGTGTGCTGTGCGCTGCACTGGCTGCCTGTAATGGGCCGAGCCAGGTTCAAGGTGTTGACATTGATCTATAAGGCCCTGTACGGTCTTTGACCTGGATACCTTAGGGACTGCCTCACCCTCCGTGACTCAGGACGGACTCTCCGGTCCACCGGGGGCTCCTTCTTGGAGGTCCCCTGCGTAAAGCGGGGGGCTACAATGGAGAGGGCATTCTCGGTGGCTAGGCCCTGGCTGTGGAACTCCCTCCCAGAGGAAGCACGACTGGTCCCAAGTCTGCTGGCCTTCCGTCGGGCCTGCAAGATATGGCTGTTCTCCCAGGCCTGCAGAGGCGGGGAGGGAAGGGTGGGCTAAATTTTTGTATGGGGTTATTTTTAAATTGTTTTAAATATGTGTGGATTTTTATATTGTTTATTTTATGTTGAAAGCCATCTCGAGATGCCGTAGGCATGGGGGCGGTATATAGATGGAATTAAATAAATAAATAATGTGTCGACATGGAACCAGCGTGACAGGGCAAAGGAGCACAGGCACCTTTGGTAAGTAGAAGATGTTTACTGTCACGGACTGTAGGGAAAAGACTCTGAAGAGGCTTCCTCCCTAGCATGTTTGGGAAATGATCAAAGATACCATTAGGTAGGTTAGCTGAGAATAAACTCAAATGCAGCTGAACATATATCAGCACAACCAAATACACTCAAGTGTGAGTAACCATAAACCACCACCAAATGGGAACAAACACAACTGAACAGGAACCCGTGCAACCAAACACATACAAGTTAGAGTTGAAACAGGTACCCACAAACATAGGTAATCCTGTCAAATTTAGGGCATCCGAACAATGTTAGACAGTTTGGGCCTGGAATGATACCCATTAACTACCCAGTCGGGTACATATTTTACTATATGACTTTTAGCGTATTTTCTATGTTTCCACTTTGCCATTTTCCCCATCTATTTCTGTTTCTTCTATAATTTCTGTCTGGGTATTTCAGCTTATCATTATCTCTTATCTATTACTCAGTTGGCTACCCGTGTGTAAACTGATTGACTTATGGATAGGAACCCGGAAGGAAACCAGAAATGACAAAATGATAGAAAGTCAGAAACACAGAAAAACAGAACAAGTTTGAAAAATGGAAAGTTGATAACCCTATAATTAGGGGCAGATTGGGAAATCAAAGTGGGCTGGGAGAATATAGTCTTAGTAGCCCTGTGCCGGCGGCAAAGCCGGCGGTACGCCGGAAATGGGCCAAGCGGGCGTGGCTTGGGGGGCATGGCTTGGGGGCGGGCAGAGTGCACCAGATTTGAGGCCTAGCAGAGCTGAGTCCCCAGACTCAGAGCCTCAGCAGCCTCGCAGGGGTGAGTGGGAGGTTATGGGGGGCTGGCAGGGGGGAGACTGCCACTGGGGGGTACTGGCCCTCATTTCAGTGCTCTGGCTCCCCAAATCACTCTGTTTCAGTGCTCAGTGACCCCCAACCGAAAAATCACTCTGTCCCTTGCTATGCATCCTACAGTAAGGCTTCTTCATTCCTACACCAGCTGCACTAGTATTCCACAGGCCCTGTGTTTGGCTTAGCAAAGGGAAGACTAAGGGGAGAATTTATACCAGACTTCCAATATCTACATTATTGAATATTAAGGCGTCATTCCTTGCACCTGTAGTAATGCTGCACTGGAACACAATTAAGGAACAGCCTTGAAGGAATGCATCCCTTTCTGCTAACGCACAACTGCCTTCTCACACAACATTCCTACCACTCAGGATTTAAATCCCCCATTCCTTCATTCCTACACGAGCCAGCCCCAGGCCCCACAAGGCCAGGCCAGGCCGGCCCCAGACGACCCCCACAGGTGCAGCCCCAGGCAAGCCGGCCCCAGGGGGCCCGGCCCAAGCCCCCCCGCAGCCAGCCCAAGCCGGCCCCACCTAATTATGCAAATGTATAAATTTACATAAAGCTTACTCCCTCTGGACAGGAAGGATTCCCATTCTCCACCCCTCTGAGCAACCATGGAGAAGCATGGTCTCCCAATGCTTCCCCCCCCCTCCCCAGCCAAGTGTCTACCACCACTCCCCAGGAGTGGTTCCACTGCAGGGGCAGCCAAGCGGGCAGTGAGGCAGG
>QEPC01003224.1:82275-136902 GCA_003113815.1 Sphenodon punctatus
CTCAGAACCATATTTGCAGATTTATTTTCCAAGACAGAATAGATATTGCTTTACATCCTAAATTCCTACCTAAGATAGTATAAGTAAGACAGTTGTGAGAATGTGGCCCTTTTTATACGGGCCTCTCCCAGTCATGAACCCACAGATTTCTGTGTGAATGACGCGGGAGCCCAGTGTGAATGACACGGTGCACGCATCCATGGTGAGTGGGGGTACGTGTGCGCCCGCCTAACATGCATCCCCACTAACACCCCCCCACACTCGTCCCCACGCACAGAGCAACCGGGGGAAACGGTGTTTACTATGTGGGTGTGGATGAGTGGTGGGTAAGTGGGGATGCGTGTGCAGCCGTGTGCATGCCCCCACCCATGCACTGGCGCGCCCACGGACTTCCCACCCAGTGGAGCCATGTAAAAATATCATGTGAGGAGCGACTCGAAGAAGAACAGAACCTTGTAAACAAGGTTCTTTGAGATGGCTCCGAACATTCTCACAACAGCCACCCTTCCGGCCCCGCATTTAATTATTTTCTTATATTTCTAGAAAGGGTTGGAAGGAAGGAACTGTCATTCAGAGGGGGAGAGTCAGTGCTTTTTATACTAGAGGAGCTCGAGACCATCACGTGGTCTATTATTTAAACAGGGTGATCATGCACAACCCAGTTGTGAGAATGTTGGAAGCCATCTCGAAGAACCTTTTTTACAAGGTAGCAACCTTCTGATCAGCACATGGGGAGGCAGCATTATTTCCCAGATCGAGTGTCCCTGCTGCTGCTGCTGCTGCAGTGCTCCTAGGATGAAGAGGCAGGTGAGGGATAGCCTAGGACTGGAGCCAAGGAGGGGAGGAAGAATCACTTATTGGGGGAGAAGCTGATTGCAGCCTGCTGCTGGCCAGCCAGGCAAGTGCAGGGCCCCAGCTGGCCGCAGGGCGGGCCTGGAACAACAGACAGCAGGACTGGCCCTCCGGCCCAGACCGACCCACCGGGAATCCTCCCGGTGGGTTCAATAGCCAATCCGCCCCTGCCTATAATGGTTATGTATAACCATATATATATATAACCTATATATAACCCAGAATACCAGACAGGCGGGTGCCATCTTGGTACATGAATATCAATCAGGTAACTGACCAGCTACTCAAAGCTGTGAGTAATGCCTGCAAGTACTGAATTGGCTACCTGTTTCCTGTGAACAAATGCAAAATACCACCACTACTAAATGGGAACAAAGGTGATTGAACATGAACCAGCGCAACAAACCACATTCAAGTATGAACAGATGACCAGCACTAAATGGGAACAAGCACAACTCAACATAATCCAGTGCAAACTAGTGTACACTGGTTTGTTCACAGGTATGAACAAACACAAACAACCATTACCAAGCAGGAACAAGCACAACTAAACATAAATGACCAAGAACCCCCAAATGTGAATGAATGCAAGCAAATTGCACAAAACATGAACAAACAGAAGTGAGAACGCTCAAGCACAAACACAACTAAACAGAAATGAGCCCAAACATGCCTGAATCTTGTGAAGAAGCACAACCAGAGGAACATGGCTGAGCACATCTGAGTACAAATACGTGCAGCCAGATGCCACCAAACTGGAATGAGAATAACCAAACATAAACACAAACACCCAGATATGAATGAAAGCAACCAAACCCCAAACATAGACAAATGCATTTAAGCATGCTAGAGCAAAACCAAGCACCCCAGTGCACGAATGAGCACAACTGAGAATACTGAGCATGAAGGCACAGACACACGCAAACACAAGCAGAACTGTGAATATTCACAGCTAATACAACATCCAGCAAATTTGCCTGCTTTGATTCGGGACTAATGAACCAGGTAAAATTGCTATTTTCTGCTTTTGGATATCCGCTTCAGTTATTCTGGTTAGGCACCTGCCAAGAGGTGTGAAGAGCATATGTATGTATGCATGCATATTATTCTGGTTATTAGTGATATGAATATCAGAAATACCAAACCAAATGAAATAACTGAACTGGAAGACCCAAATGAGTACATTTACAAACATCCATTTTGACCATGGATATTATTCAGATAATTGGACGGATATCTGAAAATGTGAACAACATTTGCAAATATTAAATCCACATGAAACACCAACACTATGGCCACTTTTACACATATGCCACCCACCAACGAACACCTGGAAACACCCATCAGATGTATGGGAGAGCGTCCGTGTAAAAGTCCACAAGTGGGTGGGTGGCGCACATGCCCGACCCACCCACCAACACCCACGGAGCAGCCGGAGGGAGCAGGCGGAGCACCCCATCTCTGTGGGTGGAGATGGGTGTTCAACACCCAAGCGCCCGTGTAAAACTGAAAACACCCCCACAACGTGGATGGGACCGGCAGGACTGCAGTGCGCCGGCGCAAAAGGTCATGCACGTGCCCCCCCCACAGACACGTCCACTGGGGGGGGACACTGGATGTCCAGTCGAGAGCCTGTAAAGGAGGGCGAATTCATGACACATGCGCGCGGGCTCCCATGACGGCCAAGAAGAAAGCACTCAATAAGACCAAGGGAGCCAGTGCCACCCCATGCGTGGGACGAGGCCGGGTGAGCACGGGGACCCAGCAGCGCCCGGGGGTGTGTGTTCCCCCTGGAAGGCGGTGCGGGGGGGGGTGAGTGCCGGACAGGCGGTGCGGGGGGTGTGTGTGTGTGAGTACCGGCCAGGAGGTGCCGGGGGTGTGTGTGTGTGCGTCCTGCTCTTCTCCCTAGAGGTGATCTTTGAGAGGCTGATCCCCCCCTCCCCATGCTGTTATATACTAGAGACTAGCATGTGATCTACCAGTACATCATGATCTGCTCTTGGCCATCCCTGCTGTATTGCATGTGTTGCTGCAAGACAGTACTTGTTTGCTACTGCACTAGCTCCATCACACTGCCAGGCAGGGTTGCATTGCTGTGTTTGTTTGCAGAGTAGCAACAAGTGCCTGGCATTGCCACTGAGCCCAGTACAGAAATGTCTGTTGCTGCAGCATGCTGCTCTGCCACACTCACCACTATGTTCTGGCAGGAGCTATTGGTGCAGATCTCCCTGCACCAGGAGACGATGCAGAAACTGCTGTCAGAGCCACGGCTCCTAGAGCTCCAGTGCTGTGGAGGCATGTTACTGGCACAGCTGCCCCAACTTGGACCCTGCAGGTGAGAGAGATCCACTCACAGAAGAGGCTCTGCATGGGAGGTGGGTGGGTGGGCACTAAACAGGGGCCTAGTGCATTGGGGTCCCCCACCCACAGCTGTGGGGGCCAAGCTGCAGAGCCCCAACGTGACCGGCTGCCTCTGTCCCCAGCGCTCAAGTCACAGCTGCCAGAGAACTCTACCAGGAGGTGGATGAGGGGCTACATGAGCTGGTGCGGCTTAGTAACCAACACCTGGGGGAGCTGCAACAGAAGCGAGATTGTGCACAGGTAAAAAAAATACCGCATAGCCGACCCCCGGACACTTCTCCATACATCCCCCATTCTACTCCCAACCAGCACCTGGGGGAAACAACAATGGGACTGTGCACAGGTAACAACCCCCAGCCACCACACCGATCAGTGTGCCCCCTTCCCTATTACCCACACTTCCCCAGCCCCTCCTGCACTATTTCAACCAGTTTCTTGGAGACCTGCAGCAGGAGGAGACTGTGCACAGTTAACAACCTCATAACACACACACACACACACACACACACACACTGGATGAACCACTGGCCTTCCATACATCCCATCCTCTGTTACTTCTCCCACTACACTAGCCAGTGCTTGTGGTGACTACAAGATGAGGGATCTGTGCCCAGGTAAACAGCACTCCCCCTTTCTGCTTCCCACAAGAGCAGAAGCCCCAAGGTGATGGTGAAGGGAGAGCAAGGACAGCTGGTATTTGTGAGGGTGGCTCTTGGGTGGGCAGGGCTCACATCGCTTTCTTCTCCCCCAGGCTCTGGACCAGCCTCTGGAAGATGAGACATGCCTGGCACGTGCTGGGAAGGAGACAGAGGTGCTAGGTGGGGGCCGGGCACTGGGAGGTTGCCCAGAGAGGTGGACACTGAGCCAGTCCCCAGAGGAGCAGGGGCAGGAGGGCACCCCCAGGTGGGCCTGGTACCAGGAGCCTCATGTGGAGATGCAGTCTGCCCTGCAAGCCAGCTTTCCACCCCATCTCCATACTGACGGCATTAGTGCCACTTCCTTCCCACAGCGGGCATGGGGTCAGGGGATCCATCTTGGTTCCTCCTGCAGCCTCAGTTCCCTGCTTCAGTCATGCCGCAGCCCCGGGGCCTCCCCCCACTGTTCCCCTGCCCGGAGCTCCCTGGACAGCAGCAGCAATGAGCAAAGCCCTGCCGCCCTTTTCTTGGCACCCTTGTCCCCTCCCACAGCACTGCAAGAGCTAAGCAAGCTGGCACCACCCAGTGTGCTCATACGTGGCCTGGAGGTGAGCAGTCGTGAACTGGTGGACCGAAGCTGCTCCCCTCGTGAGCATGTGCTGCTGGGCCGCAGCGGGGCCCACGTGGTGGACACTCCCTGGGGAGCCACACCTCGCACCGAGAGGAGGTGCTGCCTGGGGTGAGTCACTGAGGAGTGGGGTGTGGGGATGTGTGTCTACCTACAGGACTCTTAACAGTCAGGTCTTAGTTTGGGACAGGGAGAGTTGTGGGAGAGCTGCCTGGAACACCATACCCACTAGCAGGAAAGACTGAACACATCCTACCTACTGAGGGGTGGGTGGCTCTGATGCCTGTAGCCTCTGGAATGGGTGTGTGCATTTTGTGGTGCCTTTGCAAACAGAGAAATGGGCATTGCTACTAATTCAGTGACACTTCCCCGCATTCCAAGTGCACAGGGAAGCCAGAGTATATGCCCCAGAAACATCACCCCCTGCCTGGCAACTGGCACCAACTTGCGAGCTCCCACCAAGTAATCGGGGGCTCGGGGCAGTGGCAGGGACAATCCCACCTTCCTCCAGTGCCCCTGTGCAAATGATCTCATCAGCCTAGGCTAATGGGTTTTCCAGCCTACGCTGTTGCTGCCACAGCCTAGGTTGAAAAGCTCCTGACAAAGGAGCTCCTGACAGGATGCATCTCGTTCCTTGAAGCTCCCAGTGACCCCCCCACCACCACCACTATCTGCAGCTGGCAAGGCTTCTCGCATTGTCTCTCTCTGGGCATCAGGAGGGTAGTTATTTCCTGACTGGCAGGGAGGGGAAGTTCTAGACTCCCACAGTGACTGTGCCTCTCCCCCATCTTGAATCCAATGTAGTGTACTCTCTCTCTCTCTCTCGGGCTGTGGGTTCTTACCTGGGAAAGCCAGAAAGTAGAGAGAAGCTTCTTTTCTTTTTCAAGGGGCCACCTTCTGGCTCCCATGGAGGTGCGACTGAGTGCCCATTCCCCCCACCCTTCTATTCACATCTGTGCCCGTTCCCCCCATGCAAGGTGTTGCAAGTACGAGGATGGGATGCCAGGAGTAAACCTGACCCAGAGCGGTGACAAGAGTTCATAGAACGTTAGAGATGAAACCCATTCACTTCACTGGAGTGAGTAAACACTGAGCCAGGTAGAAAGGGAAAGAGTTTATTTACCAGAATCTAGGAAGACTAGGGGGGTTGATCACAGGTACCAGGAGTTACACAGAGCCAAGGAATACAAAGAGACCATGTAATCCCAGATGAGATCTGAGCCCTGAGGGACCTGGGTGTCACTTTTATAGGGTTTTAAACAAGACCCCAAACCCAGCTAATGAGCTGGGGACAATCATACTACACTACACTACGTATGACTTGTCACACATTTCCACCCATCCTCAGAACCATTCCTAATTGGTCCGCGATCCATAACATTACATCAACTCTTAGGATCCAGACAGACTGGAGACGAGCTGTTTATCAGGCTTTTCCCAGGGAAAGACAAGGTTACAAGAAACTTGTTTTTCCTTAAGTTTCTATTTCTAAAAACTGTCAGCTCTTTTCTCTCTCTGGCCTATACAGATCTGGAAGCAAGTTATGGATCCCTGATTTACTTATGGCTCAATTCACACAGCAGTAGAACAGGCCACTCTGGTCCCTCTTAGCAGGAAATAGGCTGTATCGGGGGACTTTGCCTGGGCTAGACCCTGCTCTAGCACTTGCCTTTCCTCAGACTTTGTCCAATCTTCCATAGAATAATAGAATGTCAGAGATGGGAGGCACCTCAAGAGTCCACAACCCCCTGCTTGAATGTGGGGTGACTATAGCTACAGTTTCCCCAACAGATATTTCCTTTTTTTTTTTTTTTAAAGTGACAGACAGCCTATGACTTCCCTAGGGAACTTGTTCCATTGCCACACAACTCTTGCTGTTAGGAACCTTTTCCTAATATCTAACCAAATTCTACTTTCCTATAATTTGAGCCCATTATTTGTAGTCCAGCCCTCTGTAGCAATGCAGAACAGTTCCTTGCCATCTTCTGATATCTGAAGACTGCTATCATGCCTCCCCTTAAACTTCACTTTGGTAGACTAAACATACCCAGTTCCTTTAATCTTTCCTTATAAGACATCCTGTCCAGACCATTCATAATCTTTGTTGCCCCCCCCTTTGAACCCAATCCAATTTGTCAATGTTCTTAAAGTGAGGCACACAAAACCGGATGCAGTACTCTGGTGAGGTCTGCCCACTGCCAAATAGAGTGTAATTATTACTTCTGCCAACTTGGAAACAATACTTCTGTTAATGCAGCCAAAAATTACATTAGCCTTGGTTACAGCCGTATCACATTACTGACTCATGTTCAGTTTGTGATCAACTGCAATCCCTAGATTGTCTGATCATCCCAATGGCTGGGATCTCAGCTGCCTCCTGGAATCTGTGGCCTGTATCCCTGTCAGGGACACCATTTGTGTTCAAGTTTCCATACCATGTGTTGATTGTGCTTCAGGAATTCTTCAAATCTCTGGCCCTGTATGTGAAAGGCCATTTATGATGGCTCCATTGGCTACTAGTCAGGGGCTTGTGCTTCTGTCTCTGCCCAGTGGGTGGTACTAACGCTTCTGCTGTGCTGCTCTGTGAAGCCAGTTCTAGTTGGGAGCAAAAGCTGACATTGGCAAGGCATAGAGTGGGTCTCAGCTTTGGAGCTGTGCCCATAGTTAATAAGTAAGACACCCTGGGCTTTCTGGGCCACTGGGAGGCTGAAGCTCAGCAGATCTCAGTCTGAATTACTGCATAGTGCAGCTTCCAGCTGGGTGATCCAGTGTCCATCAGCACAAAGGCAATGGAGCCTTTGCCTGGTAGTATTTTTTTACTACTGGGAAAACAGGAAGGCCCTGGTCACATGTCAGCATCTTTCTCACCCAGACTCTATTGCAGAGGTACACTTGCCTGACATGGGGAAGGAGCATGTGTAGATGTGCTGATCTTAGGGCACGCCATGAAGGGTGAGGTGCCAGGCTCAGTGGATAATGTTCTGGTCCTTTCCCTCCTCAGGGCCCAGCAGCAGCTCCTCCTTGAGCTGCTGGAGTGTGAGCGGGCGTATGTGGCTTCTCTCGCCCAGCCTGTGCCCCTGGAACTGGAGAGACAGGCCCTGCCTGCAGAGCTGAGAGGCCTGGGCAGCTCCCTGCAGGCCACAAGGGACCAGCTGCTGGTCTTCCATAGCACATGCCTCCTGGGGGAGCTGGAGGGGTGCATGACTCACCCACTGTGCACCGGGGCCTGCTTTCTCCGCCACGTGAGTGCTCCCACAACCACTCAGTGCACCCCCCAATTAATCCTCCTGCTGTGCACTGGGGCCTACTTCCAATCCTACCACACATGAGTACCCCCACAACCATCCAGTGCACCCCCAGTTAACCCTCCCTGCTGTGCACTGGGGCCTACTTCGTGCCCCCACGACCACCCAGTCCACCCCCCTCCCCAAATTAACCCTCTTTGCTGTGCACTGGGGCCTGCTTCCTGCATGAGTGCCCCCATGACCCCGCAGTCCACCACCACCCATTAACCCTTCTTGCTGTGCACTTGGGCCTGCTTCCTGCCCCATGAGTGCCTCATCACTATCCAATTCACCCTACAACCTCCCCTCCCTTGCTGTGCTCCAAGGCCTGCTTCCTGCACCATGTGAGTGCCCCTTCCATCACCCAGTGCACCTCTAACCTCCCCTTTTGTGCTGTGTGCCAAGTTCTGCATCAATGACCATCCAAGGCACCCTTAAAAATGACCAATTCCCCAAAGCTCCCCCCCCCCCGCTGTTCCCCAGGGCTGTTTTCTACATTGAGAATGCCCCCTTTATGCATTGTCCAGTATATTGTTTTCAAGACACAACCCTGCCCTCCCTGCTGCCTGTGCTATGTGAGATCCCCACTACCATAACCCACCTCACATTGTCTAACCAACTCTGCCCCCTGTGCCCTCTCCCTTCACCTTGCCCATTTAGGCCTGCTTCCTGCATCATGTGTGCACCCCTAGACTGCCTGTCTCAGTGCCCCCAATACTTTTCATTCCCACCAGCTGCATGCCAGGGGCTGCTTTCTGTGCTAGGTGGTTCCCCCTTTTCAAGTATGTCCTGCCCATGTGCCAGCCCAGCTCCTGTAGCCCTGGGGATAACTCCTCCCACACCTCTCTTCCCTGGGGTATTCGAGTTCCTGTTCTGTCCTGGTTCTCCAACCTGTGCCAGACTGGTGTGTCAGCCCCTCTCTCTGCTGCCTGCAGGAAGAGCAGCTGCACCTCTATTCTCTCTACACCAAGGAACACCACAAGCTCCAAGCGGCCTTGACCTCACTCTCTGCTGCCAAGGTATGGGCTATGGCCACACATCCCTTCGGCGTGGTAGCACCAGAATAGGAGTCTGGGAGCCAGGACTCCTGGGTTCTTTCCCAGCTCAGGAGGGTGAGAAGAGAAGAATCATAAGTCAGAGTTTGCAGAGGGGAGCATAGGGTTGGAAACCAGGACCTCCTGGGTATGAGTCTTCATCATGCTGGGATGGAGTAGGGTCTAGTTGTTTAGAGTAGGGGGCTGAGAGTCAAGACTCCAAGACCTCACTTGGAGGTGAGTGTGGGCTGGTGGTTTAGTGTATGTGAAAGGGGGCATAGAGGTGGGAACCAGAAATCCTGCATTCTCTGGGAAGAGAGTGGGGGCTGTTGGGTTAGTGCGTGTGGATGGAGGTAAAAGGGTGGATTCCTGGGTTTGAGTCTTAATGCCAGACAGTAGTGTGGGGTTAGGAGTGATGCTGTAGCTGAGGTGTGTCCATTCCCTGCAGAGAAGTCTGGTGGAGCTGCGGGGGGACAACTGCTTGCCCCA
Source organism: Sphenodon punctatus (assembly GCA_003113815.1). NCBI lineage: Eukaryota > Metazoa > Chordata > Lepidosauria > Sphenodontia > Sphenodontidae > Sphenodon > Sphenodon punctatus. The sequence continues at coordinate 91,559 of QEPC01003224.1, forward strand.
CATCCTGCATGAGCCCTTGGAGCAGCTGGAGCGTTACCGGTGCTTTCTGGGCAAGCTCCTGCGAGAGTGCAAGGCTGAGCGAGGGCCTGAGTACCAGGCCCTGCGGGAGGCTCAGCAGCTGCTGGAGGCACAGAAACAGCTGGGTAGAGACCTGCTGGCGATTGAGAAGATCCAGGGTTGTGAGGTGAGTGCCAGGTGGCTGCAACGCATGCTGCTTCATCCCCATCCCATGCCACTATCCTAGCATGCACTGCTCCATCCAGCTATCCTAGCTTGCACTGCTCAATCCTCATCTGTGCCACTTTCCAAGCATATGATGCTTCACCCTGCTATATCCCAGTATGCGCTACCCCATTCTCATCCATGTCATTCACACTTCTCTGTCCAGCTATCCCAACATGCACCTCTTCACCTTGCTATTCCAACATGCATGTTGCTCCATCCCCATTCATGCCAATATCCCAGCATACGCTACTCCAGCCCACTATCCTAGCATACACTGCTTAATCTCTAGCCACTCAGCTATCCCAACATGCATCACTCCATGCCTATTCATGCCAATATCCCAGCATGCATTGCTATCCAGGTATCCTAGCATGCACTGCTCCATTCCCATCTATGCCAGTAGCACAACATGCATTGCTCCACCCCACTATCCCAGAACACACTGCCCCATTCATGCCACTGTCTCAAGGCGCAGCTACCCAGTATCTTCCAGGGGGCCAGTATCCCAATGTGCACTACTCCACTATCCCATCATGCACCGTTCCAGCTAGTTATCCCAGCATGCACTGCTGTAGTCAGATGACAGCGACACAGGTTCAACTCTGAAGTATGCCCTGGTGGGATGCTCAGTTATGGGAAGCAGACCATAGCTAAGGATGCAAAGGTTCTTCTTCGAGTGGCTCCACCATTCTCACAAATGGGTTTGCGCTTGCACGCCCTTCTCTTACTGGCAGATACCAAGCACACTAGTTTTGAAAAGACCATGTGACGGTTTCGGGCCCCCACAGTATATAAGGTACCTTCCCGCCCAAACCCAACAGTTCCTTCAAACCGCTTTCACAGCTTACTGGCTGTTCGCTCGCTAGTTATTCAGATAATTAATATGTCTACAGTTAAACATAGTTTTAAGCAGTGATTCTCCTGCGGTAGGAAAATGACAACTAAAGATCTGTATGGACAGTGTCTCTTGTGTCTGGGTACTTCTCATGAACCCCAAAACTGTCCTGAATGCCTGCTTCTTAAGCCTAAGATGCTCCGGGAAAGGTCACTGCGCTTACCGGCTCTTTTAAAGGAATTAGAAGGTAAACTGAAGCCTAGGGGAGCCCCAGGCAGCGTACATCTACTGCCTTATCCCCTACTGTGCCTAGTCTGGGGGCGGAAGAGACCGTCTCTGCGGCTCCAGCTCTCACTGAGCACTCCACTCTGGAGTCAAATATACAGGGACCTTCCACCTCTCGTGAGTCCCGTTCTCCATCTCCCAAAAGACCAAAGCTTTCCGAGGGGATTGAGCCTGCCATCTTGGCAGCCCACTCTTTTTCCCGCAGCTCCTCAGACGATGAGGGAGTACTTGATACCAGAGGTTCCCCACCCTCCATCTCTCCTATGTCAGTGGTTACTATCTCCTCTTCGCTCTATAATGCTGAAGAGGGATCCGACCCACGTTTCAGAGGCTCATCTTACCAGCCTCCATGACTTCAGTGGATAGCAGCCCCCTCCTCGAAGCGCGCTGACAGAAAGATTAAGCTGCCTAACCAGAGGAGAAAGGAATCTGGCTTCCCTTGGCATTATTTTAAGGCGCAAGAAGAATCGTGCCAACAGGACAATAAACTTATAGTTTCCTGCCTCCAACAGTTAGTTGAGGCTACAAAGGCGGCTAAGGCAGGCGTCGACCTTTCTTCGACGTCGAAGCCCCACTCTGACGTTGATGCCCCTTCGGTGCCTCCTAACCCTCAGCATCCAGCAGAGTCAGCGTCTAGACGTAAATCGTTGTCTTCCAGGCAAAAAAGCTCCATGACGTCAAGGGTAGAGCTTATGGCATCAAGAGTGCATCCCACGACATTGAGGGAAGAACCTATGACGTCAAGAGGACAGTCTACGACATTGAGAGAACACTCTGACTTTTTCCAAGGAGGACAAGGAGAAATTCCTCAGGAGACAACAGAAGCTGCTTTATCGGGCAGTGCAAAAGAGGAAGCTAAAGAAACAGCTGCTGCAGTCACTAGTGGTGATTAACCCTCTGTTTCCCAAACCAGAGGAAGTCTTCCACAACCCAAGTTCTCCTGAATGGGTGGATCCTGAGCTCACGATCCAGGAACCCTTCGAGGGTCAGGAATCAGACTCCCTCTCTCCACCCCTTCAGACGAGGTATGGGGCACTGCATCATCAGTTTCCTCCCAGGAACACAAGGACTTCCATGGACTTTTAAAAAGATTTTCTGAAGCCCTTAAGCTGGATACCACCCCGGTTTTGGAGCAAGAATCAGATCCAGCCTATAGAAGCATGGAGAAAACCCCTCAATCCAAACTTACCCTTCCGCTTTTCAAAAAGCATACTCTTGAAGCGGAAAAGCTCTGGAACAATCCTGCTTCCATACAGCCTGTTTGTTCTACCAGCAGTTCTTTCTACTTGTTTCCCCCTGAGCAGGGTTCTGTCTTTTTTCGCCACCCCCTCCCAAATTCCTTGATCATGTCTGCCTCTGCTGTGAAATATCAGAGGAACTCGCAGGACACATCTCCAGTAGACAGGGAGAGCAGGATAATTGACATTTTTGGACGGAGAGCCTTCGCTTCCAGCACAATAGTTATGCGAACGTCCAATTATGTAGCAGGTATGGCATCATACGAACATCACCTGTGGGATGAGGTGCAGCCAAGTATCCCTCGCTTCCCCAAGGACAAACAGAAAGCTGCTCAACAGCTTTGCTCTGAGGGCTCCACCACAGCTCGCTTCCAGTTGCAGGCAGCGAGGCACACCTCAGAGACAGCAGCAAGAGGTGTAGCAAACACTATTGTTACACAACGCTTTGCTTGCCTTAGGGGTACTAAATTGGAGATGCACCATAAGGCGCACATCAAGAACCTGCCATTTGACCAATCTGGTCTTTTTGCCAAGGAGACTGACGAAGTCCTTGAAAAGATCCAGAAATCCAGGGTGACTGCCATCAAGATGAAGATCACCCAGCGAGATCATGGTCCTGTCTTTTTTCATTCACGACCCTATGCGCCCCAGCATTCCTACAGTAGGCCACCTCGTCAGTACTCCACACAATATCAGCCATCTTGTCTCTCCCTATTATCCCTTGTCTCTCCCTATATCCCCTCTCCTTGTCTTCCCCCTCCTAGACTATTAGATTGTAAGCCGTAGGCAGGAACTGCGTCTATCTCATTGTTCTGTAAAGTGCCAGGTACACAGCTGGTGCTATACAAATGCTAATAATAATAATATCATCATCATCATAATCATAATCATAATAATTAATAAATAACAACAACAAAAGGTACTATTCTGCACCCTTCCAGTACCAGGGGAAGGCAAGATCTCCCTCCACCCTTCAAACCCAGATCACACGCCAGGCAGCCTTTCCCTCCACAATCCACTGGAGGGAGGCACTGATAATCACTGACGCTCCCAGTACAGTTGGATCCCACTGTCCAGGGAGAATTTTCATTTGATCTTTTGTTGCTCCCCTGTTGGGAGGAGATTACCTCTGATGCTTGGGTTTTACAGGTTATTAAGGTGGGGTACAGAGTACAGTTTTCCACTCTTCCACCTCCCATTCAACCCTTGAAAAATGTTAAGCTGTCTTCAGAGCAATCTGTGGCTTTAAAGCAATTGTTGAGTTGTACCTCAAAGGTGTTGTCAAATTGGTGCCCTGCATTCACCTCAGATCAGGACTTTATTCAAACTACTTTGTAGTAGATAAGAAGGAAGGAGGTCATAGACCTATTTTGGATTTACGTTTCCTTAATACCTTTGTTACAATCACAAGCTTAAAATGCTTACTCTAGACAATTTAAGAACCCACCTGAAGCAGAGTCAATGGTATGCGGTTATTGATCTAAAAGATGCTTATTTTCATATTGGATTCCTCCTGTAGAAGATTCTTCCATTTCACACATGACTCCATGCATTTTCAGTTTTGTTCATTACCATTTGGCCCCTAGGGTCTTTACTAAGGTTATGGCCCCAGTCATAGCTTTTCTTCGTAAGCAGGACATAGCCATCTTCCCCTACTTAGATGATTAGCTGCTGGTTGCTAATACTCCAGACACCTTAAATGCCAACCTATGCTTCACTCTAGATCTATGCGTAAAGCTGGGGCTAACTTTAAATGTACAGAAGTCCCGCCTGTCTCCTACACAACACATTGATTATGTAGGAGCTATAATTGATTCTACTCAAGCAAAGGTGTTTGCTCCAGAGGATAGATTTCTAGATATTTCCAATTCAGTGAGAGTTTTACGTATCCATAGGCTTCAGGGGGTTAAAACTTATCAGAGACTCGTAGGTCTCATGACATCTACTACGGCCACCACACCTTTTGCCAGGTTGTTTATGTGGCCTCTCCAATTGTGGTTCTTGAAGTTGTTTAATCCTATCGTAGACCCTCCCACAAAGAGGCTCAGAATCACAAGAGAGATTTTGGATTCTCTTGATATATGGTGTAACAGGGATTTTGGATTGGCAGGGATGCCTTTCATGCAACCTAACCCTACTCATTTTTGACGACAGATGTGTCAATGACAGGATGTGGGGCCCACCTTCGGGACCTCTCCATTACAGGGAGGTGGAGCAAAAGTCAGCATCTATATCACATCAACATTTTAGAGACTATAACTATTTTAAAATCATTGAAGGCATTTTGACACGTACTTCAGGGCAGGGTCATCCGCATAGCCTACGACAATACCACTGCAGTGTGGTATCTCAACAAGCAGGGTGGAACAAAGTTGAAGGAACTCTGTTGGTTGGCTCAGACGATCTGGCATTTTGCCCTGAAACACAACATGATCCTCCAGGCTGTGCATATAGCTGGATCGGAGAACTCAAAGACAGACATGCTCGGTCGCCTCCAAGAGGAGCACCACAAATGGGAACTTCGGTAGTGTACAAAACTCTGATATCTCTGTAGCGAGTCCCGAGGGTAGATTTGTTCGCCACGAGAATAAACAGGAAATGCGAACTTTTTGCACTAGGGCAGCCCACAATCCACAATCGTTGGAGGATGCCTTCTCCATGAACTGGACCACCCAGTTAGGGTATGCCTTTCCCCCAATTCCTCTGATGTTCTTGATTCACAGGGAAGGTGCAAATTTGATTGTAATCTCCCCGTGTTGGCCACGTCAAATTTGGTACCAGTACCTCAAGGGCCTTGCATTAGCATCCCTTCTCCTACCCCAGATCCCGATTCAGTTGTCTCTACAGGACAGGAGAATTCTCCATCCGGAAATAAAATGCCTCAAGCTGTATGCATGGAGAATCCTCACCTTCCCACTTCTCAGTCACTAGCAGACAAATTAAATCTGGTGCTGGATAGTGATTTGAAACAATCTACTAAAAGATCATACGATTCCAAATGGAGGAGATTCTCCTATTGGTTATCTGGGAAATCCATCTCAGTAGATCAGGTGACCGTGCCACTAGTCCTTCAATATTTGTTGGACCTGGCTGAGAAGGGCCTTGCGCACTCTTCTATAAGAGTGTATCTCTCAGCAATAGCCCAGTGTGTTGCCCTCCCTAATTCCCAATCCCTTTTTGGTCACCCACTGGTAAAGAAGTTTCTTAAGAAGCTCATTAATTTGTTTCTCCCTCACAAGCACCCCGTTTCTCAGTGTGATCTGAACCTTGTTCTAGATCAGCTGACAAAACACTCTGTCAAACCTGCAGAACAATCTGACCTGGTCTTTGAAGACTGCCTTTTTGGTTGCCATCACGTCCCTTAGGCGAGTGAGTGAACTCGCCACTATCTCTATCAAGGAACCTTACTTCTCAGTCTTCCCAGACAGGATAGAGATTTCTCTCCATCCATCGTTTATCCCTAAAACAGTGTCCAGATTTCATTTGGCACAAAAAATTGTCCTCCCAGTGTTCCTCCCTCCACTACATGAGTCGGAAATCTTAGCCAAATTTCACACATTGGATGTTAAGAGAGTGGTCCTACTCTATTTAAACAAGACCCAGCACAGCAGACGGACTGACAATTTGTTCCTCTCCCCTTCCCTTCTCAAATTAGGGCAAAAAGTTTCATCTCAAACTATCTTGAAATGGTTAGCGCATTTGATTTCCTCTGCCTATGAACAGGTAGAAAGTCCACCCCCACTTTTTTTAAAGGCTCATTCACTCAGAGGTCTGGGTGCTTCTACAGCAGCATTTTGCAACATCTCTCCTCTTGAGATCTGCAGGGCTGCAACCTGGAGTTCCCTGCATACATCCACAAAGCATTATGCTTTACATCTGAATTCTGAGTCTGACACCTCTCTGGCATACCCATATTGAATTCTGTGATTAAGACTTAATAGTCTTTTTTACTTACAACAATTTTTTTGTTTAAAAAAAGAGGGAATTTTAACTAAGTTAACAGAATAAAATTACACCCTTTTTTTTTGCAGATGTATATTGTTTTTATTCTATAAGAAAATTCCCCCACCGTCTTGATCTAGGCTTGGTACTCTCCCATTTGTGAGAATGGGAGGAGCCACTCGAAGAGGAACAGAAGTTTGCTACCTTGTAACAAGGTTATTCGAGATGGCTCCGAACATTCTCACAAATACCCACCCTTCCAACCTCGCAATGAATTTTCTTCCTGCACGCTCAGGGTTGGAAGGAACTGTTGGGTTTGGGCAGGAAAGTACCTTATATACTGTGGGGGCTTGAGACCGTCATGTAGTCTTTTCAAAACTAGTGAGCTTGGTATCTGCCGGTAAGAGAAGGGTGCGCAAGCGCAAACCCATTTGTGAGAATGTTTGGAGTCATCTCGAAGAACCTTGTTTGCAAGGTAGCAACCTTCTGTTCTTTATTGACCCCTAACTGGGAGTCTGGCACCTGATCCACCTGGAGCAGTTACAAGCTTAGCAGATGCAATTTGATTGTGTTCAAACAAAAGTTAGGGTAGTTTATTACATATTCATAGATTCATAATACATATCCAATAACTAATTGGTAACCATAGTTTCCAATAACACATTCCACCTTTCTCCCTCCCAGTTCGTAGCAACATTGTATTCCATCCAAATACCCCTAGCAATTCTCAGGAATGTGCTGAAACAGGTGTGCCCTGGCACAGCTCAACATATAACTCATCCTCCTTGATATTGCTACGGACCAAGAATCATACCTCTTAAGTGTCCCAGATTTCCCAGGACATCCCTACTTTAAAATCCCTGATTTGTCCCATTGATGGCTTGTAAATTGCTGTCTTTCACATCTCACTTCCTAGAGACTCTTCAGCAGTTTTTTATGACTGCCAGATAGATAACAAAAGAGGTGTTAACTCAGGGTTGTCCTGGAAAAACCAGGACACTTAAGAGGTATGACTAGAGTACATATCAAATACACTTCCTCTAGTACAGAAAAATGCATGCTTCCTCCTGCCAAGTTCTGTCATCACAGCATGGCTTCTACTCATGCTAAGCAATTCACTTCTAATAAGTTCCCATTTTGATTCTTTACTCATTAGGAAGATCCTTGTGCAGACATGTTGGCTTCTTCAACTGTCTCCCATTTTTCTTTTTCATTGAGATCGTTTGGGGTTGTGCCTTCAGTATCTCTCTTCCCCCCCCTTTTAAAAAAAAAAAAGTCCAAGCCTTCTTGGACATCTATCCCTTTTAGATGATCTAACTACAGAATGCCACTCAGTATTTCTCTTTCTTTATTAAAATCAGCGTTTTTGAAGTTCAAGGTCTTTGTTGGGCTGTTTCGCCCGTTGCCTTTTCATAGGATTATGAATTCTAATATGTGGTCACTTCCCCCCAAAGATCCCCTTTTACCTTCTTTTACCTTCACATCATTCACCAATCCTTCCCTGTTGGTTAGGAGTCAAACTAAGGTGGCATTCAGACGTGTGTTTAAATCGCACAGCTGCTTCGGCGGCATCGTGCGATTTAAAGAACCCCGCACTTCCGGGTTGGTGGGAATGCGGTGAACGCGCACATTTCCACCTAGCCCGAATGTTTGGAGCGCGGTTTGAAAAGCTGCAACTTTTCAAACCGCGCTCCAAACATTCGGGCTAGGTGGAAATGTGCGCGCTCACCGCATTCACACCAACCCAGAAGTGCGGGGTTCTTTAAATCGCATGATGCCGCCGAAACAGCTGTGCGATTTAAACACACGTCTGAATGAGCCCTAAGTCCAAAGATAGCTGACCCCCTGGTTCTTTCTGCAACCTTGTGAAAGAGGTAGCTGTCACCAATGCAATCTGTTAGATAATTCTTTACATAGCGGAATTTGTCTTCCAACAGATGTCAGGGTAGTTAACCATTTTCAGTAGTTATTGCCTTTTTGAAGTCTCTGCTATCTGCTCTAGGAAGCCCTCATCTACCTTCTCTGTCTGGTTTGATAGTAGAGGGCTGTATAATAGGGGGAGGTGTTTATATAGCAATTGGTTTACATATTAATAGCAGAACATTGCCGCTTGCAACTGGGTCTGCACAGTGGACCTCCCCCTTTTCTCCCATATTGTCAGTGTTGGTAAGATAGATGGCAGCTGGCTATGGAATACAGGAACCTGTTCATACAGAAATGCTGGCCCAGTATTTGTCAGCACCTGGCCCACCTCCACCTTTGCAGTGTTGTTGCAATGAATGATTCTTGCAATGAAATCACCTTTGCCACCCTGCTGTTCCTATCCCTAAAGTTCTTCCCAGTTCCAGTGTTCTCCCCTACCCAAGTCCCATTGTTAGCATATGGGAACAGCAACTGCCCATTGCCCCCTCTCTGGCCCTAGGCCCAAATGTTGCCCTCAACTTGCAGAGAAAGAGAATTGGGACTGAAAGACCAAGGCAAAATATGGGTGTGTAGAGAATTAAGTTATAATCAGGCACAATAAGAGAGAGTGTACAACATCTTTGCAACTTACATGGTGCATGACATAAGGCTGTGGACTTAACTTGGAATTTCATTGTTTTGGGACCACAAGATTGTTAGCTCATGCATTAAATAGCCTTAAGTGGAAAGTTTTTGATATTAGAATTTCTTTGTTTTTGTTAAAAGCAAATTAAGTTCCTACCTGCTGCAATAACAATGTGCCTCATTGTCCAGAGATTAGATCTGTACCACACAGAGATGGACTCAGTAGCATCGCCACTTCAGACCACAACTAAAAATCCGTATCTCAGAGATCTATATCAAAGCCTATGGGAAACAGCCATTATACATATGCTGCCCCTTCAACAGTCTGCAGCCACGCTTTCATTCCTAAGCACTGTTCCCTGCACTGGTTATCCATATTTAACTTAAACATTACATTGCAATTTCAGACTGCAACTAAAGATTTGTATAGAGATCAGAGACTGGGCCGGCATTAGCAGAGGGCAACCTAGGGTGACCACCTGAGACTCCATTCTTCTAGGGGCCCTGCAGTGACTCCCAATTTCACCAGGGCAGTGTGTGGGGGACCCACCTTTACTCAGTGTGGTCCTAACCAGGACTATTTCTATGGCCCTGTAGAAGGTGCCCCTGAGGGGTGAGGCAATGGGAAAGGGGTGGGATCACCAGGGACCCTGCGTTTCATCTTTTCTAGGGGCCCCAAAATTCTAAGGCCAGCCCTGATCAGAGATCCTTATTAAACTCTATGCTGCTGTGCATGTATCCCATCCCTATTGGCAACCCCTGCACTTCTGGTACTTTGCTTATTATGAAGTTAATGAGAATCAGAGGAGGGCTTTCTTAAAAATCATATCCCTAACATAGTCATACTTAAATTACAGTTTGCAAGTTCAAATTGTATCAAGCCTAAGGGAAACAGCCATTATATGTACAAGCTTCCAGTTCTGGGGTCAAAAGGAAACAGACTGTGCAAAAGGCACTGGCAGCCCCCCCCCCCCCCCCNGGAAAAAGGCCCCCCCCCCCCCCCCCCCCCCCCCCCCGCCAACAGTCTTCAAAACCCTAACTTTCATTCATAAGCACTAGTTATACATACTTAACTTAAAAATCCCATGGCTACTTAAGACTGCAACTAAAAATTTGTATGTCAGAGATCCATATAAAACCCTACGCTGCAGTACATCTATATTTATTCCCACTTGCAATCCCAGTGTTTCTGCTATCTTTGTTTATTATGAAGTTAAACAAAGCAGGGCTTTCTTATAAATCTGGATCCCTAAAACAGAGTCATGCTTAAAGTTTGCAACTTCAGACCACAAGTAAAGATCTACATCTCAAGGATCCACTTCAAAGAGTTCTATTTAACTTAAAGTTTACAACTTCAGACTGCAACTGATGATCCATATATCTAAGATCTGTATCAAAGAGATACGTATCAAACCTTATGGGAAATAGCCATTATGACTACGACTTCCAGTTCCTGGTCAGAATGAAACAAACTGCCCAAAGGGGCTGGCCTGGCTCCTCAGCAGGCTGTACCCCTAGTTTCATTAGTAAGTACTGTTCCCTGAATGTGATTTGAAAAAAGGTTACCAAGATTTTTTCTAACCCCCTCCTCTAATTTTGATCACCTACCTTATCCAAACTTTACAGATATGATCTCTGGGACGATACCTACACTGTGGGTGATTTCAGAAGTGACGTGGTGAATATCCACCACGGTCAACCTCAGTCAAACGCCGGTGGTGGTGAAAGCATGTCTGTTTGCATGTCTGTTTGTTCGCATCCAGATTTTCACCACAGTCAAACACGGTCCGGGGTGAAGCTAACCACCTTCATGAGGTCGGGGTGGGAGGAGGTCCAGAAGTATGGTGAATGGTCACCATGGCAGGGGTAAATGAAAAGTAACTTCTGAACGGAAACCTGCAGCTGCAGTGGAAGGAATTGACACCAGCCGCGGTGCATTCTGGGGCTCGAACCGCAGTCCACGTCTCCACTGCATGTCTGTTGTGTTCCCCTGGCCCATGTTCTCTCTGATTGCCCCTGGGTGGTGGTCACGATCCTGTCACTTCTGTTGGGGCCACACGTGTCACCACAGCCCGCGGTGAATCCCTTCACACCGGGGTGGGAGTCACTGTGGTGAATTGGAACGCGTCACTTCTGAAATCACCCTGTGTCCAAATTTCATATTGATGCCTTTGGGTAAAAACAGACATGTGGTTACTGGGACTACTCCCAGGGCCAGAAAATGGTCGGTGACACGGGCTGATTCAGGGCACTGAATTGACGTGCCCACATCCAGGAAGCCGTCCCTCCGTCCACATGGCATGGGGAGGGATGGGAGCACAACAAACATGCGCTCCTGCGCCCTGCTCTCAGTGCCCCGCCCCCACGATGATAGCCATATTGGCCAATGAGGCATAGCCATTGCAGCCGTCTGTGGCGGCCCCCAACTCATTGTGTGTATGTGCACAGGAACAGATGTGCTAGCCTGCTCTGGCCTGTGACCTTGGAGATTTGCCGAGGTCACAGCCTGTACTGGCAGCCAACACAGTCCTGGGCAATACCGGGCCAACATCTGGTGATGCCTGCACATGTGCTGGTGGGTCCTGGGTCAAAACGGGCCAAAGTGGGCTATTGTCATGTCTGTTTTTACCCTTAGTTTTGATTTTATAACAAGTAGACTTTTCATGTCTGTAACAGGAGAGTGTTCATGCCTTAAGAAGAGAGAGGCTCCTGCTGCTCTATAATTTAAATTTATATGCCATCGTTTTCCTAAGACTCAGAGCAGGTTATAGCCTATAAAAGTATATAAATTATTATAGAGCTGTGAGAGTGGCTCTATAGTTAAGGTGGCTGCATCACTATGTTAAAATCATGAACATTCAATTCATTATAAAATTGGATGATGTCTCTGATCACTGTAAAATTTGGTAGGGAGGGTCGCTTTGGTGACGAGTAGAATGTTTTCAAATTTCAGGAAAATCAGATGAAAAACAGGCAACTTAGAGATGTTTGGATTTTGGAGACAGAATGACATTTTCTCCCCGTGCAACTTTTTTTGCTCATGGAGACTTAGTTCTGGGAGCAGTATTAAGAAATCTAGTAGAGCTATAAAATTCAAGTGTGGCCTGAATTGATTTCATGTTTTAGTTTTTTAAAATCTTTTGTATAGTTTTGAAGTTCTAATGTTCTGAAATGCCGATTTTCACAAATGGAGAGAGCAAGAAAAGTGGCTTCTCACTGCCTGTTTCACCAATGTTATTATTATTATTATTAACAAACATTTATATAGCACCAGCAGTGTACCTGGCACTTTACAAAGTAATAAAATAGACACGGTCCCTGCCCCTAGGGCTTACAATCTGAGAGACAGGAGCTGGGAGAGAGACGTAGGAAGGGGAATAGAGGGAGAGACAAGGGGTCTAACATTCATGAAGATGCGAGGTCTCAAGTGCACGTACTTGGCTTGGTTACGATGAGAATGACAGCAGGCAGGTCCATGTTGCAAGGATAAGGGTAAACCGATCGTAGGTATAGGAATAGTGGCTCAGCAGGATAAAGAGTCAGACAGAGCAGAGCGAAAGAGGTGAGTTTTAAGGAGAGATTTGAAGGTATGAAGGGAGGGGGCAAGGCGGATGTGGACAGGGAGGGAGTTCCAGGCATGGGGGGCAGCAAGTGAGAAGGGACGAAGGCGCTTAGGGGAGCAGGGAAGGCGTGGAAGGGTGAGAGAAGGGACAGAGGAGGAGCGAAGTGCACGGGCTGGAGTATGGAGGGCGATAAGTGCAGAGAGGTAGGGGGGAGCAAGGTTGTGAAGAGCTTTATAGGTGAAGACTAGGAGCTTGTGCAGGATTCGTTCAGGAAGGGGAAGCCAGTGAAGCGAAGAGAGGAGGGGCTGCACATGGTCGAAGCGACTGGCGAGGTAGATGACCCTGGCAGCAGAGTTTTGGACAGAGATGAGGGGAGAAAGGTGAGACCGGGGAAGGCCAGTGAGAAGGAGGTTACAGTAATCGAGGCGAGAGATGACCAGAGCATGAACAAGAGTTTTGGCAGACGAGACAGAGAGAAAAGGGCGAATCTTAGCAATGTTATGGAGGGAGAAGCGACAGGATTTAGCAACAGAGTCAATGTAGGGTTTAAAAGAAAGGGGTGAGTCAAAGATGAAGCCTAGGCTACGGGCTTGGGGGACAGGCAGGATGGTGACTCCATCAATAGTTATTGACAGTGAGGAAGGAGAGGAAGGATGAGGGGGGAAGATAAGGAGTTCAGTTTTAGCCATGTTGAGTTTGAGTTGACGTTGAGACATCCAGGTAGAGATGTCAGAGAGACAGTTGATGAGACGAGCTTGAACAGAGGGAGAGAGAGAGGGAGTAGAGAGATAGAGTTGAGTGTCATCAGCATAGAGGTGGTATTGGAAGCCATGGGAGGCAATGAGTTTGCCTAAGGATGAGGTATAGATCGAGAAGAGGAGAGGGCCAAGAACAGAGCCTTGAGGAACACCAACTGAGAGGGGGAAGGAGGAGGAGGTGGAGTTGGAGAGAGACACATTAAAGGAGCGGTCAGAGAGGTAGGAGGAGAACCAGTTATGGACAGAGCCACAAAAGCCAAGGGAGTGAAGGGAATCCAGCAAGAGTGAGTGGTCAACAGTATCGAAGGCAGCAGAGAGATCAAGGAGGACAAGAATGGAATAGAGACGTTTAGATTTAGCCACCAGAAGATCGTTGGTGATCTTAGCGAGAGCAGTTTCAGTAGAATGAAGGGGGCGGAAGCCAGATTGGAGGGGGTCAAGGGAGGAGTTGGAGGATAGGAAGTCAAGGCAGCGGGAGTAGACAACACGTTCAAGCAGCTTGGAAGCAAAAGGAAGGAGTGAGACAGGACGATAGCTAGAAGGGTCAGAGGGATCAAGAGTGGACTTTTTGAGAATAGGAGAGACTGGCATTGAACATGAGGAGATAAAGTTTCATGAAGGCTACTGTTTAAGGACCTGGGTGGCATTTATTGCAGGCTGTTATATGGATGTGAGTGGCATTTATTGCATCCAGTTGTTGTGCTGACACTTTACGGTCCTGTGGGTCTTAAACCGCTGGCTCCTGGGTTGCTGCTTCAGCCTCTGGCACCACTCCCTAGGCCTAACCACAGCCTTGTTTTTCTTCACTATAGTTCTTTCAGTGTTTCTCCAGCCCTTGCCTGAACTACGTCCTTCCCAGGTGTTCCCCCTGTACTCCAGCCACACCTTCCAACTTCCTGATTGGGTACCAGCTAGCATAAAAGGCATGCTGGTACCAGCAAGAAGTTGGGTAAAGCAACTCCAACTCCTGTTTCCTCCCTTCTGCTTGCTCCTTAACACTCCTTGTTGCCTAAGCCCTCTTGCTCTAGACCATAGCCCCCTGTGCCATGCCTCTTGTTTTGGCTGCTTTGTCTATGATTCTAGCCCTCTGTCCCATGGTTTCATGCCCTCTGGCTTCCTAGTTCCCTGTTTCCTGATTCTGTTGTTTCCTGGTTCCCTGTACTCCTTGGATGTTTTCCCTATGAACCCTGATGAGCTGTATTCTCCCTGAGATTGTAGATCTATGAGGGGGTTTACTCCCCATGACCTGGGAGAATGGCTAAGGGGTTCTCCCCACCCCTTTCCTTGTTCTTAGTCACCATATCTAGCCTTGTCCCCTGCTTTCTCTCTGCTGCTCCTGACCCTATATTCTGAATACCTATGTTCTGGACACCGCACACCCAGGGCCCCTGACAGATGCCAGAGGAGTTTATTGCACGCTATGGCTGGGACGGAGCTGGAGCTGAAAGGGAAACTCAGCTGGTTAGCTGCTCTGGTTGCCATGCAAACTTTCCAGCAACTTTCCTGCAAGGCACAAGGAATGCTGATTAGAAACACTAGAGACAGCAGGAATACCAGTTGGAAGTAATGGGGTTTGAGGAATGCCAGACATGAATGGGCAGTACACCAATACAATGACAGATGCTTAACAGGGAAAAAAGGGAGTGGGGGAGGATCTTAAATGCCCAAAAGGTGGGTGGGTCTAAAAAAGGCCAGAAGGGGGGCAGGGTGTGTGTGAGAAAGCCACGTAGAGGAAATGGAAAGTCGGGTAGGGGAGCTGGGTGGAATGACAGGTGGGTCATTCAGAGCATCTAGAATTAGGGGCTGGGTCAAATGATAGGCACAGGGACACTAGTCTGGGAGTGGCTGGAATGATGGGAGTCTGGGTGGAATGATGACATGAGTACTGAAATGATGGGGAGCTGGGTGGAATGAGACATAAAAGGCAACCAGGAGTGGCTATAATGATGGGGGTTGGATGGAACAGATATGAAGCCACTGGGAGCAGCTGGAATGGTGGGGAGCTGGGTGGAATGATGGGTACAAGGACCCAGTTCCCCTTACTGTCTTTCCATTTCCTCTCTGTGGCTCCTCACTTCCCTCCACCTCCTCCTGGTGAAGGAATAGAGTCAAGAGAGAGACTGTATAGAGTTAGGTGCATTGAGGAACTTTACATGAGTTGGACAGAATTCCTTTAGGCATGTAACTGACATAGATCAGGGCTGCAAAGGAAATGCTCTGATGAGGCGGGGTCTGCAAAGCAATCTCCCCTCCTTCTCCCCCCCCACCCCCCACCCCCAACCTTCCAGTGAAATTGAGGAAGCTGCACCCAGATGTAAAAAGCTCCGCTGGTGAAAGTGACAGAGCTAGGGCTGAAAGGGACTGGCTGCCCTGGTTGACAAGTAAATTACCCAGCATGTGAAACTGACAAGGCTACTGCTCCCAGGGCCAGTTTCAAACCAAACCCTCTGGTGAAAGTGATAAAGCTCAGGGCTGCAAGAGAAACTCTCCAAGGGGAGGGGTCTTCAAAGCAATCTCCCGATCCACCACTCCCTCTCTCCCCCTCCCCCTGTGAAACTGTCAAAGCTGGGGCCAAAATTGAAACTCACTGGGATGGTGTCAGGAGACTATGCAGTTACGTGCATTGAGGAATTTTATCTGAGTTGTGTAGACTTCCTTCAGGCACGTAACTGGAAAAGCTCAGAGCTGCAAGGGAAACACTGGTGAGGAGGGATCCTCAAAAATATCCCCCTCCAGTCTCTCCTCACCTTTCTGGTGAAATTGACAAGGTTGTCAGTTTCACCAGCAAAATCCCCCCCCCCCCCTCCACACACACACACTTGGGACTGGGAGCAAGGTTTGGGCTGAAAGAGAATCTCATTTGCTGGCTGCTTGGCTGCCAATTAAACTCAAGTTGGTATTGCAGCAGAAGGGGGGATTTAGCGTTTCCCCTTTTAAAAAAACAAGGAAATTCTACGATAAAAAAAGCTTTTGGTTTAAGAGAAGAGTTAAGGTTGTTAAAAATTCAGACATGCTCCAAAAAGCATGGAAATTGTAAGTTAAGGCTCCTGTGTTAATTTGCGTGCCATGTAAGCCGTAAAGATGTTGTATAGTCTCACATATTGTTCTGCCTTGCAACGTAGGCTCCATGCACCCACATTTTGCCTTGTTCTTTCAGCCCCAATCATCTTCCTCTGCAGGTTGGGGAGCAACATTGAAGCTGGGGAGAGTGCTTTCATTTAGGTTTGGGAGAATGAAAAGAATGTGGATAGCAGAGGCTACTGGTAGTTTGCATTCAGATTATAATGATTTGGGTCAGACTTGGTTAAATACTGGGATTAGAAACATTAGGGAGGCAGGGCTAACCTTGCTGTTTCCTGCCTTGGTGTTGTCCCTAGTCTAAGATTGCGTCTGTGCTGTGGTTGGGTAATATTTGAGCAGTAGTCGTCCACAAAGATTTGTTGAGGTAGTACAGACAGCACTGATATTAGCATGTTTAAGGGTGTTATCAAATGAGATGATAGCCTGCAGGAATCCATGTTCAGTCCATGCAGCCCCACATAGCCTCCAGTCACATATTTAGCGCGTTCAGCCTTATAAGTGGGCAGTCCCCTCCCATTTTTCATGTGCTTACAGCAGCTTCCACCAGTGGTGTTAGCGGTCTCCCTCCCCACAGCTGCCTCTCAGCTGAGAAGCACACTAAAAATCTCCCTCCCCCCCAGTCTCCTTCCCTGCCTCTCAGCTGGTGTGCACACTAGGAGGGACTCTATGTGTTGGCGGACCTGGATGCTGGCAAAGCTGTGGGCGAACCTAATTGACAAGACGTGGACACGTGAGCACCCATTAGCCCTAATTGGCCCACCTGGACTCAGCTGAGAGTGGCAGCTCTGTGGTAACCTATCAGGTTCTGCTACCAGCAGCTCCGCCGGCAGCTCGGATGGGCTGCGGTAAGCGGACACGTCACAGGGTCCCGGATATTTCCGGGATTAGCACACAGACGGGGCGGTGCCACACCCCCTGGAGTCAGCGTGGTGAGGGACGCACCGCAGGTGGGGCCCAACAGCAGCACGGCAGGGCCATCGGGGATGCTGCGGCGCTCGGCGCGCATTTGCACACAGAAGGAACAGAGCAACTTGGACAAAAATGGCGACCTGCAGTAGCAGCGTCGCCAGAGATCAGCTTGCTGTGAATCTGGCCCCTTGTGTGAAGTAGCGAAGGTTTATTGTGGAGCGAGAGAGAGCGAGTGAGAGAGCGAGGCCAATTGTTGTGAGCGTGAGAGGAGTGTGAACAAGTGAGTGAGGGTGAACGAGGTTGCAGGTGCAGGAGGGTGGTTTGGGTGGTTGAGAGTGGTGACATTGTTTCCTTCTCCTGCCTGGGACCCGTCCTTCCCCATCAAACCAGTGTATAGGTTCTTCGTCCAACTCCCTAATTCCTGGAAGTCGTCCCCCCTTTCCTTCACCTTCCCCTCACCGTTTTTCCTCCTCTTAGGGCACAGAGTGCAAGTGAATTACAGCGTGGTGTGTGTGTGTACGGGAGATTGATGACGGTGGTTGTGCGGGGGCGTTGCACAGGGCCTATGTCTCTCCCCCCCTCCCCCCCCCAATGATGATCTAGCCTCATCCCAATTAAGGGATTTTGGGCCACCTAAGATCCTGAGGGGTGTTTACATCTCCAATATACGCGACGCCCCCCGCGACTGTGTACATAAGAGATTGCAGTGGTGTGCAAAGGGTGCCCCTGGGTCCACTGTTCCCCTTTATATCCCTCCTACCCTAACATAACCACGTGAAGGCCACATGGCAGACACCTAATAGACAGGCACATGGAAACGTGCCTGGTGAAGGTTAATGTGGGCTATAGTCTCGTTTGATTCCACACAAAGGCCCTTTTCAGTTTTCACACTGACGCCCCCCCCCTGCACACATGTGTGGGGGTGGGGTGGTACCTGTGCGCACACTGCAGCGATTGTGGTGGGCGTCAATGGAAATGTTGCGGCCAGTGGGTGGGGGTACGTGCGCGCTTCTGCGCTCTACCCACCTCCACCCATCATCCACGTACGGAGCAATGGGTGCCAATGCCTGATGCTCCATGCATAGAGGTGGGTGGGAGTTCGTAGGAATGCACCCCCACGCATTGTCCACCCATCCCCCCACGCACCTGCGCCTGTTAGAAAAGGGCCTAAGAGTTGTGGAGCAAAAAAGTAGGTGTGGGTGTCTAAAATGCAGATCTAGAAGGTTTGCTACACTGTGGCACTACAAACGCACTATGTTGGGGGGGAGGAAACATTGTTATTTTATTTATTTTATATTTATTTTATTCAATGATTTGTGTCCCACTCCCTCCAGCCCTATGGCAGCTCGGGGCAGCTCACAAGATATTTAAAACAATATTTAAAAACAATACATAAAAGGGGTTACTAAAACAATAAAAACAACAACAAAGAGGTAAAACCACTGGTAAACCCCCCCCCCCTATTCCCCCCCCCCTTCCCCAAAGGCACAGACGAACAGCCAGGTCTTACAGGCCCGATGAAAGGGCAACAGGCTGGGAGCCAGGTGAGCGTCCTCTGGGAGGGAGTTCCACAGCCGTGATGTGGTCATCAAGAATGCCCTCTCCATCGTGGCCCACCGGTTCACCTCGGGGACCTCCAAGAAGGTGCCCCTGGTAGACCACAGAGGTCGCTCCACGGCCCGGGGAGTGAGGCGGTTTCTCAGATAGGAGGGGCCCAGACCGTGTAGGGCTTTAAAGGTCAAAACCAGCACCTTGAATTGGGCCTGGAACGCTATAGGTGTATCTGCAGAGCCCAGATCACTGGTGTAATGTGCTCCCTACAGCCCATCCCCATCAGGAGATGGGCTGCCGCATTCTGCACCAGCTGCAGCTTCCGAGACATCACCAAGGCCAGCCCCATGTAGAGCACGTTGCAGTAATCCAGCCTTGAGGTGATGAATGCATGGTTGAGGGTGGCTATGTCAGAGCTTGACACATATGACTGGATCCTCCGCACAAGATGTAATTGGCGAAAGGCTCCCTTTGCCACCGCCTCCACCTGACAATCCAGGCAGAGGCCAGGGTCTAACAGAACCCCCAAACTCCGCACCTGCATAGCTAGCAGGGGACAGATCCCCTGCACAAGGAGAGCCATCACCTCCGCTGCCACCAACATCACCCACCAACATCATCTCCGTCTTTATCAGGATTCAGCTTCAGTCTGCTCAGCCTCATCCAGTCACTCACTGCTAGCAAGCACTGGGAAAGCACTGAGACTGCAGGACCTGGATTCATTGAAAAAGAGAGGTAAAGCTGAGTATCATCAGCATACTGGTAGCAACGCACACCAAACTGTCTCACGACCTCACCCAGGGGTTGCATATAGATGTTAAATAAAAGTGGAGACAGAAGCAAACCTTGCGGTACGCCACAAGCAAGATCCCGGGGGCTAGATGTTTCTTCCTCCAGCACCACCTGCTGGCTTCTCCCCGAGAGGAACAAGTGGAGCCATCTTAAGACAGTCCCATCCACACACCCCAGGGTCCACAGCTGTCTCAAAAGCAACCCATGGTCCACCGTATCAAACGCTGCCGAGAGATCTAATAGGACCAGAAATTTTGAATGTCCTAAATCCATCTCGGCGGAGATTGTCTACCAAGGCCACCAACGCAGTCTTGGTGCCATATCCTGGATTAAAACCTGATTGAGAAGGATCCAGAAAACCGATGTTATCCAGATGGCCCTGGAGCTGCTGGGCCACCACCCGTTCAATAACATTTCCTAAAAAGGGAAGGTTAGAGACAGGTCCGTAGCTTGTGAGGGAATCAGTGTCCAATGATGGTTTTTTGAACAGGTGCCACACCACCACCTCCTTGAGGCAGTCCGGCACCCTGCCCTTCTGAAGGGAGGCATTGATCACTCCCGCCAGCACCGGTCCCAAAGTCTCTCTGGAGGCTTTCACTAGCCAGGATCTAGTTCACAAAAGGTAGCCCAAACAGACCCCAGAGAGATGATGTTAGTGAGAGATGTGTCCTTAGAACAGAGCATAAATGGTGTTGGAGTGCCTGAAATAGACTGTGTCTATTTCTCAAGAGTGACCACTTACTTACCTTTAGTCTTACCGGAAAATATATTTATTTAATTCTATCCCATGATTGGGTTAGTCTCTTCCAAGATGAGAGTTTGCTAAATGGTACAATGGTACACTAAAAATGTGCGGCAAGAAAGGACATTCCAAAATAAACAGTTGCACTGAGTCCAAGGGATGACTTTTGTGAGTACTGAGCAAGGGGGACTATGGAACGAAGTAGAATTAGTGCAGAAGCAGGGGAATCTGACTGTAAGCAGCAGTATTACCATTGGTTCCCCCACACCCACAATACAGTATAGTAC
This sequence comes from Sphenodon punctatus, assembly GCA_003113815.1. Lineage (NCBI taxonomy): Eukaryota > Metazoa > Chordata > Lepidosauria > Sphenodontia > Sphenodontidae > Sphenodon > Sphenodon punctatus. The sequence goes on from QEPC01003224.1 coordinate 112,314, forward strand.
CTCACTGCATAATCTAAGAGGGCAAATATTTCCTTGGCCGTAATCACCTGTGTGTGAGTAGATGCACTTGAGCTGTTAGGAGTGACAGTGAGAAAGAAGCTATAAATGAAGGAGAAATTGTGGCCACAGCAAAGACAAAGATCAAGCACATAATCTTGGAGTGGGGAGGAGTTTGCCATCCAAGCTTCAGAGTTTCCCCCAAACTGCAGAGGAAGAGGATTGGGGCTGAAAGACCAAGGCAAAGTGTGGCTGCATGAAGCCTAAGTTGTAAGCAAACACAATATGTGAGACTGTACAATGACTTTACTATTTACATGGCGTGCAAGTTAAGGCAGGAGTCTTAACTTATAATTTCCATGCTTTTTGGAGCATGGCTGAATTTGTAAGAGCCTTAACTCTTTTAAACCAACGGGTTTGTGATCTAAGAATATTTACATAACACTAGTTATACCATACCTTGTCTCCACCTGCCAAATATGTGACCAAATAAAAAGGCCTTAATTGAAAAATGCCCAGACTCAGGCTTTGGTGAACCTCTAGGGGTGTTTCCAGCACTGGGCTTGCAGACCCATTCATCGCTGCTTGGTTCCTTTGATCAGGCATTGGGGTGGGGCTAGGAGGCAGGTGCTTATACACTGGGAATCACATGGGGTTGCTCAGGAGCTTGTGAAATACTGTGATTCTAGATTAGAGGCTAACCCCCTAAGTGTAAGTCACATCCAGCCTGACCGCCTTTTCTCCAGCTCTCAGGATGGTGGTCAGATGTAGGGCCCCACTGGAGTGGGGGAGGGTCGGATGTAGGGCCCCACTGGAGTGGGGGAGGGTCGGATGTAGGGCCCCACTGGAGTGGGGGAGGGTGTGCTGGAGCAGGTGCGTAGAGCCTGGCTCACTAGGTGGGCATATCCAGGCTGGTTCTGTCTATCCACTGAACACTCTTCTGGGCTCTGCCTATCTTCTCCAATGTGTCCTGCCAGTGAACCCCATGCACCCTGTTCCGCTTGCTGAGCCCCTCCCCTCCTCGGCCCACAAAAGATACAAGGTTTCCCACAGTAGTTTCAGTGTGCTCCCCTGCTAGGCATGCCTTTTAAACCAAGTTTTGCCATCACTGGGATGGGTGAGTACTATGCAGTGGGCTCTGTACCAGGCTATGTCATTGCTACGGGGTGGGGAGGGGCTGGTGAGGTTTTGCTATTGCTTGGGGGAGGGGTTCATGCCATGCTGTGAGTTCTGTGTCAGGCTTTGCCATTGCTGGGGGTCACCGTGCCAGGAGCTCCATGTGTGACTATGCTGTTGCAGGGTGTTGGAGGTCCATGCCATGCTGTGAGCTCTATGCCAGGCTTTGCCATTGCCATGAGCTCTGTGCCAGGCTAGGCCACTACTGGGAGGTCCATGCCACGCGTTCTGTGCCAGGGTATGCCGTTTCTGGGGAGGTGGGGGTCCATGCTGTGTCATGGGCTCTGTGCCAGGCTATGCTGTTGCAGGGGCATGGGGGTCCATGCTGTGCCATGGCTTCAGTGCCAGACTTTGCTGAAGGACTTCTGTGCCATTGTTTAGACCACACACACACCCCTTCTCATTTTGCTTCTCTTACTGTTACCCCTTGTCCCTCCAGTTGGACCTGGTGGCACAGGGGCCGCTGCTGCATCGTGGGGAGCTCACCATGCTGGCCGGGCGCCGCAAGTGCCAACGCCACGTCTTCCTCTTTGAACAGCTGCTACTGTTCACCAAGTGCAAGGGCACCGAGGGCAGCTACATCTGTAAACAGGCCTTGCAGGTGTGTGGGGGTGGGGAGCAGACAGGAACCCTCCTGACCAGGCTAAGTGTCCTCTTCTGTAGCACCTAGTAGCATAGGCTCCTGCCAGCTGAGCCAACAGTGTCTGTGCCAGGGCTGGGACACCTGCTGGGGGATGGGGACTATCAGTGAGCAGCCTGAGGCCTGTTGCTCTTGGGTCACCAAGCCCCATCAGGGACATACTCCACTGAGAGTCCCTCCCCCACCCCCATGTCATGGGCAGCTTTCCAGCTGGCAGTTGTACCCAGCCTTACTGTTTCCCCCACCTTCTGTCCCTGCCCTCTTTGCAGACAACTTCCATGGGACTGACAGAGAGTGTGGGACCCAGTGGACTGCGCTTCGAGCTGTGGTTCGGTCGAGGGACAGGACGTCAGACCTACACACTGCAGGCAGCCTCAGCCGAAGCCAAGCACCGATGGACGAGCACTGTGGCCCAGCTGCTCTGGAGACAGGGTAGGGTGGGGTTCAGGGTGGAGTGTGGGGTGTGGGATGTCTCTGTGGGAGTATGTTTCTGTGGCAGGGTTGTGTCTATGGGGTGAGGCATGTCCATGTGGTGGTGATGGCTGTTTCTGCACTGTGGGAGTGTCTCTGTGGAAGAGGTGTATCTGTGGAGTGTCTCTGGAGTGGAGGTATTTCTGGGATAGGGGTGATTCTGTGGGGTGGGTGGGTGTATGTGGGGTATGGCATGTCTTTGTGGACCTGAGCAGTTGACTGCCAGCCCCACTTTCTCACAACCACCACCCTTGACCTTTCTGCAGCTGCCTGTCCAGGAGCCTCCACAAGCATTTCCCCCTGCCCCTCCCATCACTTGCCGCCCCTCATCCCAGGCCCCTCCATGAGGCTGTCATTGCCTGGCCACACTGAGGAGGAAGAGTGTGACCTGGACATCAAGCCCATCCCCCGGGGTGAGTCTCTGCCCCCCCTCCCCGTCCTGGTGATCATGACTCTTGTTGTCAGGCGACCCCTGCTGTCTCAACAGCCTGGCTGCCATGGCAACGTTGAGTGATTTCATTGTTAGGAAACTTGGCTGGTCCGCATGCTTGTGAGTGTGTACAGAGACACACACACTGCTGCAGGGAAGGCATTAACATACCTATCGGAGTCTTCGCTTCTGTGGGTGGGGAGGAGGCAGACAGGGAAACTTGTAGGGAGCAGCTCAGACCCTGGCCAGGGAGACCAAAAACACATGGATCGGCTAGTACCTTGTGGTGAATTGGCTAGTACCTTGGGGATAGGCTGGCCATACCTCCCTTTTAAAAGAGGATGTGTATGAAAAACACATGGTAGAGGGCTGCACTAGAATCAATACAGCCCTGCAATATGTATTTTTCATAAGTGTCCTCTTTCAAAGGGAAAATATGGCCAGCCTATCCCCAAGGTACTAGCCAATTCACCACAAGGTACTAGCCGATCCATGTGTTTTTGGTCTCCCTGGCCAGGTTCTGAGCTGCTCCCTACAAGTTTCCCTGTCTGCCTCCTGCAGAGGCAGCTCTCTGCTGACCTGTTGCCACCACCATCACCCGAGCCAGCAAACCCGTCAGGTGAATGGCAGTGCAGAATGAGGAGGCCTTACACTCCCACTCCCTCCTCCATTTCTCCCAGCAGCTGAGACTCCCACTTCTGAGCAACCTCCTAGAACAGGAGCCGTGTCACCAGGCAGCTCCTCTCTGGAACAACACCAGCTGGTGAGTACCCCTGACTGTCTCACTGACTGTGAGACTAGTTGTGACTCTGACAGGCTGTGTGCAGCTGTGTCTGTGTGTATGTATGACTGTGACTGGCTGTGTGTGAGAGAGATTGTGACTTCATGTGTGTCTGTGAGAGACTGTGTCTGACTCTGGGAGACCAGCTGTGTAACTTTGACAGGCTGTGTGTGACAGTGTGTGTGAGACTCCATGTGTGATTGTGGGTGAGACTGTACTTGGCTGTGAGACCAGGCATGACTCTGACAGTCTCTGTGTGACTGTGACTGGCTGCGTGTATGAGAGTGTTACTCTGGGTGTGATTGTGTCAAAGACTCTGGCTGGCAGTATATATTTTATTTAATTAATTAATTAATTAACATTTATTAGCCGCCCCCTCATGCCCATGGCATCTCGGGGCAGCTTACAACACACAAAAATAACAAGTTAAAATAACCATAAAACAAAATATAAAAATATCTAAAAAAAAACTAAACACACATACACCCCTCCCCTTCCTCTGAAGGCCTGGGAGAACAGTCAAGTTTTGCAGGCCCAGCAGAAGGCCAGCAGACTTGGGGCCAGACGGGCTTCCTCCGGGAGGGAGTTCCATAATCGTGGCCCGGCCAATGAGAATGCCCTCTCCATCGTGGCCCCCCGCTTTACGCGGGGGACCGCCAAGAAGGCGTCCTCGGCAGACCGAAGGAGCCGCTCTGGGGCGTGGAAGGTGAGGTGGTCCCTGAGGAATGAAGGGCCAAGACCGTGTAGGGCCTTGAATCTGGCTCGGTATGCTATAGGCAGCCGGTGCAGCGCGCAGAAAACAGGTGTTATATGCTCCCGTCGGTTTGTCCCCGTCAGGAGACGAGCTGTCGTGTTCTAAACCAGCTGCATCCTCCGAACCAGCATCATGGGAAGCCCCACGTAGAGCGCGTTGTAGCAGTCCAGCCTTGAGATGATGAAGGCATGGATGAGGGGGGCCAGGTCATGTCTGGAAATATATGGACGCAGCCTCCGCACCAGATACAGCTGGTGGAAGGCAGCCTTAGCCACCATCTCCACCTGCTGATCTAGGCAGAGGTCTGAATCCAATAACACTCCCAGACTCCCAACCTGCTGGGGTACGGGGGGGAAAGGGGGAGCGAACCCCCTCTACGAGGGGAGCCATCAACTCCCTCACCCTACCCACCGCCATCACCTCCATCTTATCAGGATTGAGCTTCAGACTGCTTTGCCGTAACCAATCCGCCACAGCCTCCAAGCATTGGGACAGCACCGAGACGGCAGGACCTGGGTCGGTTGAAAAAGAAAGGTAAAACTGGGTATCATCAGCATATTGATGGCAATGAATGCCAAACTCTCTCACGATCTCCCCCAAGGGCTTCATATATAAATTAAACAATAACCAAGACAGAATGGAACCTTGTGGAACGCCATAATCCAGGGCTCGGGGGCTGGAAGACTCAGCCCCCAGGACAACCTGCTGGCTTCTCCCTGAGAGGAATGATCGGAACTATCCAAGGACAGTTCCGTCCAGACCTCCCAGGGCTCGCAGTCGTCTCAACAGCAGCCCATGGTCCACTGTATCAAAAGCGGCCAAGAGATCTAGCAGGATCAGAAGTGTTGAACGTCCTGTGTCCATCTCCCAGTGGAGATCGTCCACCAAGGCCACTAGTGCCGTCTCTGTGGCATAGCCGGAGCGGAACCCCGATTCAAATGGGTCAAGGAAACCGATGCTGTCAAGATGAGCCTGGAGCTGCAGTGCCACCGCCCATTCAATAACCTTCCTTAAAAAGGAAGGGTTAGAGACAGGTCAGTAGCTGGTGAGTGCGTCCACATCCAAGGATGGCTTCTTCAGCAGGGGGCGCACCATGGCCTCCTTGAGACCAGGGGGCAAACTCCCCTGCCGAAGGGACGCATTGTTTACCCTTGCCAGCACCATCCCCAATGTCTCCCTGGAGGCTTTCACCAACCAGGACGGACATGGATCTAATTCACAACTGGTGGCCCTAACAGACCCCAGGACATCCACAGCATCGGCTGGTGTCACTTCCTGAAACTCAGCCCCAAAAGATGGACCAGATGGGGCCTCCATCACCTCGCACTCCACCTCTACTGTCCCTAATCCGGTGTCGAAGTTGCTCTGGATCCGAGCGATCTTGTCTGCAAAGTAGGTGGCAAACTCCTCACAGCGGGTTTGGGACAAGTCCCCGTCCAGGCGGAGGGAGGCCAGACTGACCAGCCCCTGCACCACCCAGAACAACTCCGCTGGGCGCAACTTTGCAGATGCTATGAGGGTGGCAAAGAATTCTTTCTTTGCCGTCCTCACAGCCTCAACATAGGACCGAAAATGGGCCCTATGGAGAAGTCAGTCAGATTCAGCACGAGTCCAATGCCAACGTTGCTCCAGTTGGCTATCTGTCTGCTTCATACACCGCAGCCCCTCAGTAAACCAAGGGGCCCTGCAGTGATGAGAAGAGACATTTTGGAGCCACCCTGTTAATGGCCTCCCCGAGCAAGTTGTTCCAAGCTCGGACGAGTTCTTCAACAGAGTGGCCATCAAGGGCTATGGTTAACTCCTCCAGAGCCTCCTGGAACCGTTGAGATTCCATCAGCCTCTGGGGGCGGACCAACCTAACTGGTCCATTCCCCTTCTGGAGGTGGTGCGCTTAAGAGACTAGCCTGTGTTACTGTGACTGTGAAAGGCAGACAAACTTTTGTTTGTCTGTGTGGGCAACAACTGTGGCTATGTGACTACATTTGTGTGACTGCATGTGCAGGCAACGGTGAGACCATAAGACACTGATTTTTTTTTATGTGTGTGTGTTCAACTGGGGGTTTGAAGCTGTGACTTTGTGTGGCTCTCTGTGTATGACTCACATCTGTGACTGTCTGAGACTATGACTGGCTGTGACACTGTGAGAGAGACTCCCCCCCTGCCACGGTCCCTGACACCGTGTGTTTGCTTGTTTAGCAGAGGCCTGGTGCGGCCGATGACCCAGTGACCCTTCTCTGAGCCCACAGTGGCCAGGTACAGCACCCAACCCACTCTTCCTGCCAGGTGTCTCATCCCCACAGGCACATGGATCGGGATCCCTCCCTGTCTGTTTTTGTCTGCACTTCTGTATGTCTGTGGCCACGTTCACACAAGCAGCTAAATTCATTTATTAAGTCCTTAACTCACTTGTACTTCGATATCATTCGCACATCAAGTGATGGTATTCAGGAGTAGGCGGTAAAGTATGTATTGCATAATAATCAAGAGCATATGATTGCCTTTGCTTTCTAAACCAACAGTCCTTGTAATGTGAACCCTTTCTGTTTTTAGTTGGTGAACACCGTATTCAAATCATTTCTAGGCTGCGGTGCAAAGCACCCTACTGAGAACTCTATAGAATTCATTCCAGAATGAATGCTGTGTGCAAGGCATGAAGAGATAGGTGTCATCCTGTGCACTTTCATGACATGGCCACTGGGGGCAGACAGTGGTGGTACCACATCATTTATGTGAATGGTACCAAAGTGAATTATTAAAACCTGAATAATTGCTTCAGCTTTGACAAATCAGTTGTTTTTACACATGAATGTGGCCCTGGATGTTCACTCCTCCGTTGTGTCTGTCTGAGCACTCATCCTCCCCTGTTTGTTCAGGTTCTGACCCTCTCCCCATCTATGTGTCTGTCATGGGTATTTTCACATGAGCAAAGAAGGCTGTGGGGGCTCTGGCACAGAATAACCATACACATGGATTCCCAGGAGAGCAAAACCAAGGGGATGTGGCTACTGTGGCCATTCCCTCTCTCTCCTGCCATCTACCACCCCGCCCAGTAGCTTGTCCCCTGCCATGATGCACAGCATGGCAACCATGGAGCCAAGAATCCGCAGCACCCATTAATCCATTCCCACCCATGAGCTCAGCAGGCAGTTCAACCTGGGACGGTCAACCACAGAGGCGCATACCAGGCGGAACACCTGCCGACAGTGCCCAGACACAGGAACCCAAACACAGCAGTAACAGAATGAGGACACCAGGGAGCAATTTTCAGATTTTATTGAGCGCTGATAATGAGAAGGGAAAGGGAACAGGGCAGGGGGGACTGCAGCAAAGGCCAAGCAAGCAGTCTGGCCAGGGTGTGAGTGCCAGGCACAGCATCCCCAGCAGGCAGCACAGTCCATGACCCATGGGCAGCAAGCGGCAGACAGTTCCAATTGGATCACAGTCATGGAGGCTCCACACACATCCCCCTCTCAGGAGCATGCCCCCGTTTCCCCTCACCAGCATCACCCCCAGCAGCAGAGTGGGTTGGGAACACATCCATGTGTGCCTGGGCCCCCTCCATATCCAGGGCTGGCCACACCTTGATCAGGGCCTCCAGCTCACCATCGGGCAGTGAAGCCGCAAGGAACTCACAACCATGCAAGTCACCAAAGAGATACGGTGCAGTCAGTCAGTCATGGCACTCCCTGGGCATCTGTGAAAAGCTGTGCATTCTCAGGGATGGCCAGGAATCATGGCTCCTCCCAGAGGATGGTCTGGGTGTGGGGAGGGGAGAGATGACTGGTGGGAGACCATCCTGGCCACCTGGGAGGGATGCGGACTGGATTGCCCACTTCAGGATGCCACAGTGCATAATCTCCAGAATCACAGTGATTCCAAGGCCACACCTTCAGAGGGAAACCACCGTGAGGAGGGAGCCAATCCCTGAAGGAAAACGTGTGGCAATAGTTATCAGGAAGCTGGTAACACCAGGTTCCTGTTGCTCTGTCGCCCAGCAGTTTGACATTAGTACCTCCGCTGTGTCCACCATACTGGTGGAGGTGTGCATCATCATTGTAGATGTCCTGCTGGAGCAGGTGGTCCAGTTGGTCAACCCCAAGGAGGTTGTTGAGGGGTTCTGGTATGAGGGGTTCCCCAACTGTATGGGGGCAATTGATGGGACCCACATTCCAATCATCTGCCCACCTCACAGCAAGGAGGACTATCTCAACTGGAAGGGCTACTTCTCCATGGTTCTGCAGGAGATGGTGGACCACCGTGGGCAGTTTGTGGATGTGTATGTTGGGTTGTCTGGGAGGAGCCATGATGCCTGCATCTTCCACCAGTCCCCCTTCTACACCAGGATGTATGCTGGGGATTTTGGCCCAACACCATCACTAACATCAAGGGGGTGCCTATGAGGCCCATCATCCTAGGGGACCTCGCTTACCACCTCACATCATAGTCCAGGCCCCACACCCTGGAGCAAAGCAGTTTCAACAGACAGCTCTGTGCTGCCCACTGCATGGTTGAGATTGTTTGGGATTCTAAAGCAGCATTGGAGATTACTCTCAAACCATAGCAAGTTCAAGCTAGAGAATGCTCCCCACTGACCATTGGCTCCAGTGTCCTCCACAATATACACGACACCAATGGGGCTGCCTTGGATACTCTACCCCACCTCTGGCCAGGGCCAAGGAGCCAGTGTCCTGTGCCCCTTTCCTGCAGTATCAGCTCAGCACCACATAGCAGTGCAGAACCAGGAAGCCCTATGCTGGCATACTGCATGCACTACTGCTACATAAGACCAGCCTCAGATGTCCTGACTGCAGCCTGTACATAATGTAAATAAAATTGATAATTGTACCTATTCTAGTGTCTCTGTGCCTCCCTCTGGCCCATCCACACTACCACACCATGGGATGGCATAGCCTCCCTCCCTGGGGCCTGAACCCCAAATCCTGGCTATTCCCTTTTCACTACCAGCCCCGAGTGGTGTGGTGTGCCATGCCATCCCCCATTTGCCAAAGTCCCCAATATATGCACGGGGACCACGATAGAGGGTAGACATGGATTTATTCAGAAAGGGTCATTGAGGCCCATCTGCACCATATGGTCCCCTCAACGCCTGATGAGGGCCCTGGGCTCTTCCTCCGAACTAGGAATGCCCCTCAGATGGGTGGGGATGGAGGGTACATCTTGCACAGCTAAGGCCTGCACTGATGTTGATGTGGCTGTGAACACACAACATAATGGTCACCTTGCTCTCCTTGGCTGGCTATTTCCTGCCCCTCACCCCTGGCACATTTGCTTACTTGGCTGGCAAACTGCTGTCCTCCCTGGCCTTTGGGGGTTACTCCTCTCTGCCCCTGAGTGTGGCATGTGCTAGGCCCATGCAGAAGTTCACCACAGTTTAGCCCAACATGGTTTTCTATTTTTCACATGTCCTTTAAAGGCTTTGGCAGGGGCTGGGAGCTGACCAGGACTTTAACACCTGTGGAGAAACTCTGGGCTTTGGGTCCACAACCTTCTTTGGCTTGCCCCGCATGATGGAACCCACATTCCTTGGTATGACACCATGAATGGTGGAGAGTGAGTGTGCCATGGCTCATATGAGCACGCACCTGGCTGTGCCACCTTCAGACAGGCGGCCGAATGTAGGGCTAATGGGTGCACACGGGGTAGCGTCTTGTGTGAAAACACCCTACGTATCAAGTGCTTGTCCTTCCTCCTTGTATATGTGCTCACTCCTCCCAATCTGTGTGTACACCCCTCCTGTGTGTGTCTGGGGGCACACTTTTCCATGTTTGTCTGTGATTCTGAGTGCCCTGTGTCTGCCCCCTGTATCTGTTTATATTTCTGGGTGCCCCCACCATGTCTGTCTCCATGGCCAGGCACTGACTCTTACCCATTTCTCTTGCAGCGCTGGGTGTGGAGTCTGCACCGAAAACTCTTCTCCCCTGGCAGCCATGGGGAGCGGGATTGGAGTCCCAGGGTCCATGGAAACAGGACAGTCTAAGACCCTGAACCAGGGGGGCTACAAGCACCCTGGATTCCAGCAACTCTCCCACTGTGCCAAGCTCTGCTCCCTTTCAGGCTTGCATCCGTATGTTCTCTCCGTGGCTGTCATCCCATCTGCTTGGACAGGCACTTCTATGAATGGGCAGAGCCCAGATCCTGGCACCCAGTGACCCTCGGCATGGGGCAGCATTACCCCACTGGATGGGTCCCATTGGACTCCTTCACTCATGTTCACCACCACTGTTAAGCCTGCAGCATCACTAGAGATTGTGCCCAGTTGGGCTGAGTAAGAGGTAGGAGAGCTAGGTGGCAGGCTGTGCCCGAGTTAAGCCAAGAGAGCTGAGTGGTGGCTCTGGGCTGCGCAAGGCCAAGGCTCTTGTCAGCCTAGCCAAGTGAGGAGCAGTCTCCATGACAAGCCATACTATGGTGGGGGCTCTGTGCTGGGCAAGACTGGGCTCATACCATGGTGGGGGCTCTGTGCTGGGCAGACTCTGCGCCAAGCAAGACAGGGCCAAGGGGAAGTTCTGGACTCGGTTGAGCGAAGGATAGGCTGTTGGCCGGGCCAAGGACCTGGGTGGCAGACTCTGGGCCAGATGGGCTGATCAGCAGGCTCTGGGCCAGACTGGCTTGAGCAAGGCGCTCTGCTAAACTAAGGGGCGAAGCGGCCGTCTTTGTGCTGGATTAGGCATGCCAGGCCAGACCTAGGAGCCAAGTGGCAGGTTTTGTGTTGAGCCGCACTGTGCCGAGCAGGCCTCCAACTCTCCTGCATTTCAGAGTAAAGCTATTGCTATTGCGACTCCTGAGCCATGCTTTTTTCTTCTTCCCTGCAGCCACTCCCAAGGGTGGGGGAAGAGGGCAGGGATTAAAAGAATATGGCTGGAGGGTTTCTGATGTAATGGGGCCCTTGGGGAGTATTTGTGTGACAAGTGCAGAATCCCATGTCATGCGGAGGAAACCTGCAAGGATCTGAGTGAGAACCAGTAACTATGGTAGCGAGAACATGGAGTTTTGGGAGCTCACAGTTACTCCTGTTCCTATGCCCCGTCATTGGGTTTGGCACCAGGATGGCCAATGTTGGACCTGCTAGTAGCCCACAACTGATAGCAGGTGGCACCATCTTTCTGCCAAGTCCTTGGCATGATCTTCTACTTTGCCAGCCTTCGTGCCAATTCTGTGCCTTTGTGCAGATCATGAAGAGCACTGGGCTCAGACATATTCCCCCTGGAGCCCAACAGGACAATTCACATTGGCTGGTATTGCCCCCTACTCTGCCCTGTGCAGAGAAGGAAAGGTCTGGGCAGGGAAGAGACAGGTCAGCAAGAGATGGGAAGGAGGCATTTCAAAAGGGCAATGGAGGCAGGGGCTGGGGGAGCCAGTGGGCACAAGCCCCCATACCTTCTCACCTGCACTCCCAAGCTGCATCATAGGATGAGGCATACCCAGTGCTGCTGAGCTCCATTGCCCAGCCATTTCTTGCCTCATTGGCCACGTGTGATGCTGTAGAACTCATGTTGGAACCAGGCCCCTGTGTTAAGCAGCACCTCAATGTGTTACAGCAGTTCGGGAACAATTGCAAATCAGATTGTAACCCTTGGATTAAAAAACAGCAGCTCTGATTTGACCAAAAAGGCCAGCTGCTAAGCGACATTATTGACATTGCTGTCCTTGGACTCGTCCTGGGCCAGCCCTGTAGTTAGCCTGGCTTACCAGGGCCATCCCTCTTGCCTTGCTTAAAAACCAGCTCTTTTGCTTTCTTCTAGCCTTGCAGAATTTCCCCAGGATCTCACTAACCCCAATGGGCAGAAAATTTCAACCAGCTTTTCTATAGCCCTTGAGGGCCCAGTACCCATGCCTTCTCAAAGCATCCTCTCTGGCAGGAGCTGGGACAGAGAGTAGCCCAGTATCATTATGGGATACGAACACCTCATCCCTCTCCTAGCACAGAGGAGTAGCACTCATCACACACACCTGCTTCTCTGCTGCTGTTACTCAGCTGCCATCTCTAGTAACTCATCCAAGCTGCCTCTTACCTGAGAAACTCACTGCCCTGTGCATGGTGAGGAACTCTGTAGCAAACTGAACGTGATCTGTGTGCCAGGCCATGCTTTCACTCCTATATTAATTCTCTCCCTTCCTAATCACTTTCCACCATTTCCTGCCTTCTCCTTCCTGCCGTTCCCCAGGGTAGGTTTCTAATCAAAGCCTCTAGCTATGATAACCCAAGTGTGGATATTTTGCTGTTGAGGAGACACATTGCAAACAGCCTCCCTCTCCCCACCCACCAGCTGCTGCTAGTTTGTCTCTGTTTTCTCCCAATCAGTTTTACTCATTGATTCCAGCTCCAGCAGTTTCATGCCCCTTGAAGCAGTAGGGGTCTCTGTCACTGGGTGGCTTCTCCCCTCTGTCTGCCCCCAACAGTGAGAATATCCTGTGCCAAATAAATTGGGTAGTAAATTGAGGAGGAAGGGTGCTTCTAGGCTCAGAAATGCACAGGATTAAGCAGCACTGACAAGCCAAGGCTGTCTAGTCAATAAATTATGCTGTTCAGCCAGGTCTCTGGTTCAACTCCATCCCAATTTGTACCCTTCCTACACCCCCCATTCCTGAATGGCTGATGGCAATCCTGCTGAACACCCCCCATGTCATCACCTGCCCACTGCATCTTGCTGTGAGCCTGAGTAAATTCAAATGCTCCTGTCTTTTCTCACATAGCCAACTCTTCCCTGCACACTACAGAAAACACCTGCATGCCCTGGGCCACTCATAGGCATCAACATTTAGAATAATAAAATCTCAAAGCCTTAGAATTTTAGCTTCCGCTCAGGTTTCCCTTTAATGCTTAGTATTAATTAAAGTCCAGGTTCTGCCTGTATCTACCACCCTCATCTTTAATTTAACCATACTATTTCTATTGCAGGAACACTGCAAATGCTGCTGCACAACCCTGGGTTGGACACCAGCACTCTGGCTACAGAGGCAAAGTGAAAGTAGGGATTTTCAAACTATGGTGTGCCTGATTTGGCAAGGGAAGTGCTGCCACTGCTGCTTACATGCATGCAGAGCAATCACCTCATGTAAACCAGGCCCTTTCTATTCTGCAAATTCCATAACCAAGAAACCCACATTTTCTGGGTGGAAAATCCAGATTCTGCAAGCAGGGTAAAACTATGAAAAATGACTAAATCCTGACAAGTATACAAATTTTGAATGCAAACGTGTTTTCCAGTATGCATTCCAACAATTTTGGGCACCTCATGTAGTAAAAATACAAAATGCCACATGGACCTTTAAGCTAGGGCCCTTTCCGCAGCAGAGGGGCTATGATGCTAGAGGCAATTTCCATGACAACTGGGCCAAGTGACAAATTCCACAAAAATGGCTGTCCTGCACCACCAGAACCGCAGTCCACAGTTCTCTGCTGTCTATGGGTGGGTCAGCGAAGCAGTTAACATGTTTGTGCACTGGGGTTCCATGGGCCATAGCAAAGTTATGCCCCCCATATTTTCCAAACCCCTGTAGAACCCATGCCCAGACCTTCACTTGCCCCCTCTCATGCCCACCTCCCCCATTGACTGTTACCAGTCACCTATGGCAGCAGCTCATAGAACATGAGCTTTGTTGTGGGGAAAAGGGAAATGTTGTAGGAAGTACAGTCAGTGGAGTAAGATTTAAATGTACACCCTCTGCTCTCGTTGGGCCATTCTGCATGCAGGCATATAGACTGCCCTGTAGTTCAGACATACTACTACACACTTGTTGGTTATGTAAAAGCAGATGGCTAGTTTTGGGGAACAAAGCAATCCTTCATCGCTGCTGGCCTATGAGGTGAATTTGGTGACGCCATGAAGGCTGGCTCCACAAGCAGGAAACCCAGATGTAGTCCCCCTCCAACGCAGCACATGTCTCAAGGCCCCTTGCATCCCTAAAACCCTAAGAAGCTCTATTATCCATAGCTATAGAGGGAGTGAAACAGCTTGCCTCCCTTGCCCAACCCCCCACCCCTACATGGTTTGGGAATCTGGCACAGGCGTTGGGGGGAACAGGGGTACTGGGACATAGGGGTGAAAAGTGCAGATGTGTGGGACAGATCCAGCATAGAAAAGGGATTCACTCCCTCCAGTTTCTCCATGCACTTAGTGGTCTTGCCCCACAAATGGCTCCATCTAACAAAAAGTAGGGTAAGACATGATAGCTCCCCCTTCCATGTAATCCATGCCCATGAGATCCCCCAACACCAATGCCCCAAATAGTGCAGCACACCCATGTAATGGTTCTCTCCTTCCTCATGCACTCAGAAAATCCACAAAAAAAACAACCAATGGTTTCCCCAAACAGCACCATGAAACCAGCAGCATTCCATAAGTCGCTATTAGACCGGAGAGACTGCACTTGCATCTTCCAGCCCCCATGCTGTCCCTATTAGATCTCCCAAGCAACAATGCCTCCCCAACCCCCATACTGTCCCTACTACATCCCCCCCCCAAGCACTATCCGCCAGCCCGCATGCTGTCCTTATTACATCCATCTTGCCTCCAGTCCTTATGCTGCCCCATTAGATCCCTCAAACACTGTTGCCTCCCTAGCCCCCCTGCTATTAGACACCCCCAAAAAGCGCTAGCACCCCAACCTCCATTAGACCCCCCCTCAAAATTAATTGCCTCTCCCAGTCCCACTGATGTCTAAAATATCCCCCAGCACCCATACCCTAATCCTCCCACAGTCCTGTCCCCCAACACCGCTGCTTCTCGTTCGCTGCCATTTCCCGTGTCCCACCCGGCCCCGCTGCTTCTCGTTCGCTCCCATTCCGCCTGTGTCCCAATGTCCCGCTCCTAGCCGTGATCTCTGGGCGCAAGGGGGCCGATGTGCCGTTGGAGTCAAGCCGGGCCGGGCCGGCCCGGGCGCACAATGAAATCCCCGGCGACAGCGCCCGCCCGCAGCTCGGTACAATGGCAAGGGCTGGGGGAGGGGAGCAGAGAGGGGGAGCGCGGGGGAGGGGGAGGCCCATTGCCGGGGACTGGGAGGCTCCGCGCCCCGGCCCGGCGTTAACTGACGCGGGCCCCGCGCTCCCCGCCGCCGCCGCCTGCTCCAGCCCTGTCTCTGGTAAGTAGCTCCCGCCGGCTCCATGCTCCCGCCATGGATTCCGGCTCCAGCACCGGTCCTTCCCCCCTCCCCATGCCTGGGCCCGGAGCAGGTGCAACGGGGGGGGAGATAGGGCGGGGCTGGGCCGCGCTCCTAACCAAACCCCCAGCACCTCGCCCTGCAGCGCCAGTGAGACTGGGCCGCGGCTCGGGATGCAGAATTTGACCCGGACCAGTCCTTGTGTCCCGGGGGGGCGCTCCCTCCCTCCGAGTCACGTGATTAGGCGGGCAGCGGGTTTCTCAGCGATTGGGGGGGTGGCGGTGTATTGCTGGGGGGCATCTCTGCACGGCGGGGTTCAGAACGGGGTGGGGAGACTGCCATGGGAGTGTCTCTGCATCGTGGCTGCATCTGGGGGCTCACCACTGCATGGATCTGTGCCATGGGGGTGTATCTGAGCACGGGGGGCGGCATTTAGCATTATGGGGATGCAGCTCCGCATGGGGGGGGGGGCTGAGTGCACATGAGCATGGAGGGGGCTCAGAACTATGGGGGTGCATTTGCGCACTAGGGAGCTCTGCCATGGGGATGTATTTTAGCACAGGTGGAGTGGTTGATGGGAATCAACATCTGAGCACTGGGGGGGGGTGGGGGTTGGTGTTATTGAGGTGCAGCTGAGCACAGGGGCAGCTTTATGCTATGGAGGTGCAGCTGAACACAGGTGCGGGGCCTGGTGAGGGAGGGCATCTGAACAGGGGTGGGGAGAATGGCAGTCTCCCCACCCCATTCTGAACCCTGAAGTGCAGAGATGCCCCTCAGCAGTGCAGCCCTCCAAGCTCTGGGAAACCAGAGATGGGGCAGTCTTTGTGCCATCTTAGCATGGGGAAGGGGGCATGGTGCCACAGGGGGGCTTGATGCTAATGGTGATGCATCTGAGGGGTGGGGGGAGAGACCATGCCATGGGGGGGGTGTATCTGGACATATGGGGGATGTTGGTGCCCTGGGGTGGCAGTAGTGGAGCACTGGTGGAGTGCCGAGGGGCAGCATGGCCTTGTCTGGAGTGTAGGCCTGGGCTGCACTATGTCACTGAGGCAGCTGGTCCCTTTGTTCAGGCCTGCAGGGCGGAGGGATCTCCATTCTGTGCCTTTTGAGGACAGTCACTCCCTTGTCTGGGCTCCTGCAGGCCTGAGGGGAGGGATCAGGCCCTCTGCATCACATGGCCCAGCAGTCTCTGCTGCTGGGACTAGACCAGGGCTGCTTAACTATGTTTTTGGGCCCAGATGCAGAGTGTGTGGAGGGGCTGCCGGAGGAGCTTCCCCATCCCCTTGTGTAGCACACTAGATAGGATCCCAAGTGTGGGACCTGGGCCTATGAATCGCCCCCACCCAGCTGGCCTCTTCCCTTGCCACTTTGGGCACAGCACTGCAGCCTCTGGGCTGTGGGTTTATCTGGAACAGTTTATTCAGGGCCAGCTGCTGGCCTGATTGGGCTCTCGCCTGAGCTCCCTGTTGCATGGAGCTCTGCTCTGTTCCTATGGATCTTCTGGGCCACTTCAGAGCAGCCAAAGTCTCCTGAGAGCTATGGCTAGGTGCAGAGCAGCACCCTCTTGCTCAGGCAACCACTCACCAGAGTCCACAGAAAAGGGGTTGTAACTCCACTGCTGTTTCTTGCTGATGCCCAGGTCATGCTTTGCTGTACTGAATCCCTTGACTCAGCCCCTTAAGGACTTACAATGGGGGGAGGACACTTGGCAGCACTCCCAAGCCAGGACCTTTACCTACTTTTCACGCTAGCAGGAAACAGTGCTAGACACAACACCCCAACTTACAGCCCTTTGTTGGTCTCCAGGAGCAGCACCCTCCTGTGGTAGCGGCTCTGCATGTGCCTGGTTCCCTCGTAGCTGGAGACCGCACATAGCTGAGCTTCTGTCAACACCTTCTCTCCAGGGTTTGTGAGGCCATGTGCGAAGTCTTGGTGTGGGACCTAATTTGCATAATTAGGCCCCACCCAATTATGTAAATGTATATATTTACATAAAACTTACTCCCTCTGGACAGGAAGAATTCCCATTCTCCCCCCCTCCGAGCAACCATGGAGAAGCATGGTCTTCCAATTCTTCCCTTCCATCCCCAGGAGTGGTTCCACTACAGGGGCAGCCAAGCGGGCAGTGAGGCAGGCACAGAGAGACTGACTGCATCCACTGCCTCAGTGGGTGAGCTTAGCCAGTCTGGCCTCCAAGGCCTGTTGTTTCTTGCTGCTGGTGCCGCCTGTGCCTTGTGCACACATGCAATACAACTGGTGCTGCTATCATACCCATGAGACACCCAAAATGCAGCTAGTTTATTAAGCGCATTATGCCATGAAAAGAGACATATAACCAGTTCAGTTGTGCCCCCATAATCAGTTCATGCTGCCCCCACCCCATAACCAGTTCATTTGTGCCCCTGCCCCCATATAATCAATTCACGCTGCCCCCACCCATAACCATTTAATTTGTGCCCACAGGGCAGTGTAAGTTGATTATATGGGGGCGCAAATGAACTGGTTATGGGGTGTGGGTTTAAAGACCGTATTCCTGTTGGCAATAACTTCATTAAGAAGAGTTAGTGAAATAGCAGCCATAATAATCTCAGAACCATATTTTCAGATTTATTTTCCAAGACAGAATAGATATTGCTTTACATCCTAAATTCCTACCTAAGATAGTATAAGTAAGACAGTTGTGAGAATGTGGCCCTTTTTACACGGGTCTCTCCTCTCAGCCGTAAACACGCAGATTTCTGTGTGTTCATGGGTAGGGGAACCCTGTGTGAATGACGTGGTGCACGCGCCCATGGTGAGTGGAAGTACACGTGCACTCGTCTAACACGCATCCCCACTCACTGCCCCACTCATCCCCATGCACGGAGCAACCGGGGGAAACGGTGGTTACTGTGTGGGTGTGGATGAGTGGTGGGTGAGTGAGGATGTGTGTGCAGCTGTGTGCGTGACCCACCCATGCACTGGTGCGCCCACTGACTCCCCACCAGGCAGAGCCATGTAAAAATATGTGAGGAGCCACTTGAAGAACAGAAGGTTGCTACCTTGTAAAGAAGGTTCTTTGAGATGGCTCCGAACATTCTCAGAAATACCTACCCTTCCAGCCCCTCATGGAATCCTTTTCTTATATTTCTAGAAAGGGTTGAAAGGAACTGTCATTCAGAGGGGAAGGGTTCTTTTTATACTAGAGGAGCTCAAGACCATGTGGTCTGTTATTTGACTAGGGTGAGCATGCACAACCCAGTTGTGAGAATGTTGGGAGCCATCTCGAAGAACCTTCTTTACAAGGTAGCAACCTTCTGATCAGCACATGGGGAGGAGCTGTTTGTAAACAAACAGCCTTATCTCCCAGCCCTGTTGCTGCTGCCCTAGGAGACAGAGGCAGGTGAGGAATGGGGTTTGGAGCCAGGGAGGGGAGGAAGAATCACTTACTGGGGGAGAAGCTGGCTGCAGCCTGCTGCCCAGCTAGGCAAGTGTGGGACCCCAGCTGGCCGCGGGGCCATGTGCTGCCACGCATACGGCACATGCCTGGGACTGGCCCTGCTTCTCTCGCCCATCACATGCAAACCACTGCTCCGCCACCACACACTTCCCCACACCAAGCACATGCAAGTCTCAAAACAGCAGCAAAGGTATAGGGATTCCCACATACGTACACTGTAATCCCCTCAGCTTCCACACCCACCAAACTGGAAAGAGATGCATAGAATCATAGCTTTGGAAGTGACCTCAGAGGTCATCTAGTCCAAGCATCCCCGGCAGATGGCTGGCCAGTCTCTGTTTGTAAACCACCACCAAAGGAGAGCCCACCACCTCCCTAGGCAATTTGTTCCACTATTAAACCGCTCTTACCATTAGGAAGATCTTCCTAATGTTTAACCAAAAGCTGCTTTTTTGTAATTTGAGCCCATTATTTCTAGTCTTGCCTTCAGCAGCAATAGAGAACAAGTCTTTCCCATGCTCTCTGTGACAGCCCTTCAGGTAGTGGAAGGCAGCTATCATGTCTCCCCTTAGTCTTCTTTTCTCTAGGCTAAACATACACAGCTCCTTCAACCTTTCCTCATAGGAATTGGTTTCCAGACACTTGACCATCTTTGCCACCACAGAATAACTCCACAGAGAGTAACCCCTCCCTGTCATACTGCCACAGACACAGGCCCTCCCTAAGGGAGTGTGGAGAGTGAAGGATAGTTTCTTGGCCTGGGGCCAGGTACTCCTTTCTCCTTATCTGGGCCTACATGTTATCCACCTTGTAACCAAGGCATGTGGACTCCTATAGCTGCCAGTACATGCAATTTCACATGTGTGTATATCCTCTGGCTTCTTCCCAGGACTATTGTCAGTCCCAGCCTGCTGGTAGCAGTCCTAGCTAGGGCTGCTGGTAGCAGCTGCTGGTAGCCAGACTGGGAACAGCCCCCTGTGACAGGAATCTAGTGCCAGCAGTGCCAGTCTTCTCAGCAGATTGATGGGTGGAGAACAAGGACCCCTCCACACACACATGTGCACGCACCACTGAATGGCTTTGTGGAGGGGAGCAATAGCAGCAGTGAGTAACTCAGACCCTCTGCCTTCTCTCTGTCTCACATGCAGAGAGAGAGATTTAGTGCCAGTAGGCTGGTCTGCCCTGTATAGGTAGGGAACATGGGCAGGGCCTCCCCCCCGCCGAGTAGCTTTAGACGGGGTGGGGACGCTACCTGCACAAACACAGTTAGCAGAGGATGCACACACGCAACTGTGGAACCCAGCCTGGGTCTGTGGCTCCACGTTATACACAAGCACAGAAATCCTAGTGGCCATTGTTAGAGATGGAATTCATCCCCCAGCCCTGTGTTACTGATGTTTGGGTTGGGTCAGAAGCCTTGCCTGTTATCTCATCCTAGTTACAGGCTTGTGTGTAACTTTGTTTGTAATACAGAAAGAGTATGTGGTTGCCATATTGGTACCAAGTGACCGAGAGGGCCTCCTGCATGTGCATAAGTAAAGGCGGAGGGATGGGGGCAACCCCTGCCTGCGCAGACACCAGACCAATTAAAATAGGATTGCAAGTAGGAGTCACTCTCAAAGTGTTAACATGGGCACAGTGCCTCCCCCCTGAACCCAGCTGAGAGGAGGGGCCCAATATAATCCCATTGAATCAGGGTGTGGCTCAAGCAGAGAGCCTCATTCAACCAACACCCTGTCCATATGAATTATAAACTCCTGGGACAGGAAGCTGGTCCTTTTTAAATGGGCTGCCGTTGGGGGAGTAGTGGTCCGTGGTTGTGCTGCTGTGTGTGTGTGCGCGCGCATGCAGACAGGTGTGCGCTCATCCCTACTGCGCCCATTCCCACCCATGCCCCTGCATACAGCAACCTGCATTTTCACAGCAGCTGGTTGCTCCGCGCGGGGGCAATGGGTGGAGGTGTGTGTTTCGTGGGAGCACACCCACCCACGGCCGCTTTCACATGAGACTTCACCCACCCATGTCCACTGCACAGACATGAGTGGATATGTCTTGTTTGAAAAAGGCCTCTGTGCCTAGTGCTGTGGTTCCCTGGGGCAGGACCACGCACTAAGGCCTCTTTCTAACTAAGAGGAAACAGAAGTAACTACTTTGATTTAATTAAATCGTAGTAGCTACTCCACTTAGGGTGCTTTTAAACAAGACGGAAATGGCGGCTGAGCCCTTTAACAGCCGCCATTGACACCGTTCGTTTAAAAGCCCGACGCGGAGTGCAGCCGCATCTCCCCCACGTCAAGCCGGCCCAGCGATCCTGCCCCCTTCAAGGCGGATCGCCGATGTGCCGGCTTTAACCTGCACTTCCGGGTTTGCACATACTCTCTACACCGTGTCTGATGCTCTTCTGAACATCAGACACGTCGTAGAGAGGAAGGCGGGGGGGGGAGATGCGGCAGAAAGCGCCCTTAAGTAGTGTTCAGACAAACCGTGTAAGCTGAAGTAATACTGTTAACAGTTTCCCCCTAGCTGAAACATAATGATCACTGAACTGAGCAGGTCACCACTCTCTCACGGATAAGTGTTCACACAAACAGTTACTTCAAAATACAAACTAAAGAAGAGTATAAACTCCTGATCTTTCAGTACATACTTCTCTTCCAGCTTCTGAGTAACATCGGTTTAGAACTCTGTTTCTGTGAATGCTTCAGAAGTAAAACTGAAGAAAGGCCAAAATAACTGTTTGCCAGAATGTGGCCTAAGCAAAGGTGGGGGAATGCTCTTTGCTTGATCCTCAGCCTCTGTGATTCCCCCAGCTATTACTAGGAAACTGTATCACACTATGCTATGTTCGGGGCGGCACAGTCTAATCGGGATACTTGCTGGGATTCTCCGGCTCACCCACTAATCCCAAGGCATGCAGTTATGGCCAAACCTCCCAGGGTTCTTGCTGATCATGGAGAAGTTTTCCAACAAAATGGGGGGGAGCTCTCCAATCCTCAGTCTTGCAGTGAGTCTCTCTGAAAGGAGATAGCTCTGTAAACATATGCTCAGGCCACAAGTTCTTGCAGGATCCAGCCCACACAGGCCTGATGTTTCCTTTCCCAATATACGGAATACCCAGACAACCATCTGCCTTCTCAGGATGAGGACAGCCCCTCTCTGCTTCAGGGGTCATCCTGTCAGCATAGTGCCCCAAGTCAAGCTGCTTCTTTGGGAAGCCAAAAACACTTTCCCAGGTGATCTCCTGTTCTAAACTTCCAGTTCAGTTTTATCCCCACCAGTCTACAAGTTGCCTCCTCCCTGCTCTCTGCTGGCAGATTAGCTCCAGGTGTTACCTCTAACAGCCCTGCTACAAAGGGCCTCAGGGTGATCTGGATGCAGCCCCCTTAGTAACATGCAAAATTAGAGCCAGCCAGCAATCCCAGTTTATATGCCACAATAGCAACAGCCTGCTGTGCAATTCTTTATTATACATCCTAGACCTAGAGCTGCTGTGCGAGTGCCCAATCCCTCTGACCTCTGCTATCGGAGCCTGGATCTGCCACCTTCATGGGAGCTCCCCAGTGCACTGACCTGTCAGTCAGGAGCTGCTCCAGGGAGTGAAGCATTTCTCCAGTGCTCATAGGTACCCCCACTCTACCCCTGCTGGGTGAACTGGGCATGGAAACTGGTGGAACCCACAAAGCAGTGGAGGCTGGTGGACTTTTAGGTTGGTGGGGCAGGGCCCCCTGAAATTGCATACATTACTATGGAATACACAATGAATAAGAAAAAGCACAATGAATACAGATCTAAAGACTACACGATGTTGGTGTTGTGTCATAGTGAGAAAAAATGCAAAGCTCTGTAAGCAAATCAAAAGAAGGAAAGCAGCAGTTGCTCCTATAGACCAGGTGGGAGAAAAGAAAATGGGCAGGTCCAGGGTTTAAGTATATTTTAGTTAAGGAGACATTACATGTATGTACAATTTCTTTACCTTTTAAAATTTGCTATTTTAAAAATAATCCACATAGGAAAGGAAACCCTGTACATGCCAGAAGTGTGAGGAAAACTTTAGGAAAAGTTGGAGTACTCACTACACATAAGAGAAACCTTACATGTGCCTTTGCTGGGAAATGCTACATGGTGAGTTCAGTACACACTAGAGAATCCACCATGCAGGAGAAAGGTCCTATAAATGCCTAACTGCAGGGAGAGCCTCAGTGTGAACCTCAGTCTTAGCGTGCATGAAAGAAACCAAACAGTTCCCCCATTCCCACCCCCACCTCAACTGCAGTTGGGACAGAGGAGGGTATGAATGGTAAATTTCACTTGGCAGGAGGTATGGGACAGAATACTTAGGAAACAGTATAGTAGACAAAGCTGAGCTACATGGATGATGCTGCATTTCTAAATCCCTCACCCCAGACCAGCCCCTGCTATCCCTGCTTTCCTTCCCTTACACCTATTTCCCCTATGAACACAGACCATTCCCTCACTTTCCCCTCTCTTTACATGCCCTGTTCCAAAGTGTCACCTAAAGGTTTAATCCAGGGGCTGCTTGCTTGCACAGGCAGGACTGATTGGCAACTCTGCAGCAGGCAGAATGAAAGGTCCTGAGTGCAGTAGTGTGGGACTCGGTGTTCTCAAAGCCAGCAGAACTCCAAATGGAGAGGGAGTATCTTAGTTGAGGTACAATTCAAACAGAAATTTTGGTATCTGGACACTAAAGGCAATTAGCAGGACAGAATCCTTATTGATATTCATCATTTATAGTACAGAGGTGGGGAACCTCAGACCCATGGGCCAAATGCAGGCCAGAACTAATTTTTGTGTAGTCCATTTCCAGTTCCTGCCCTTAGGCACTGAAAAACTGAGCTCAGGATAGAGATGAGGGCATGCACATGAGGATGGGGGACAGAGCTGTGTCACAGATTGATGATCTGGCCCCTCTTTTGGGGAGTACAACCCCACCCCAACTTCTATGTGGCCCTCAGAGCTTGTAATAATTGCTGAAGTGGCTCCTGGGATGAAAAAAGTTTCCCCACCTCTGATACAGCACTTCCAGTATCTTTCCTATAGAATAAGTGCCCAGAACAAGGAACAAGGGGGAGGGGGGAGACATGGAAAAAAATTCTTAAAATCTTAAGATTCCCAGCCTGAGTTCTGGTAGATCCTTACCAAACAAGAGAGTGTATTAGAATTGTGGTCAGCCATAAGCTAGGCAGAATTGTGGTCAGCCAAAAGGCAGATAGGCATTCTCCCTCGGGGTCCTTCTGGACGGCCAGCTATAACAGTAGGGTAGATCCCGCCATCATCCAGTAGGAGGCAGACATGACGATTTTTATACTCAGAGACCCAGGGATCTTCCTTACTCCAGTTGTTTGTCTACCTTCAAACTAGTAGGAAGCAGGCGAGCTGCCTCCTTAAAGGATAATCTTTGGCAGCAGAAAAATAAAGACTTGAAGAGCTCTAGGTGCCAGGGGAGGAGGAATTCCCCCCTGTTCACCCTACCCCCACCCTAGGGGGTACAAAGCATAATTCCGGGACCCTTCCCCTTTCCCACGGGCAGGGGAGTCCCGAGGAGCAGGGGTAGCGCCTGACCTAAGGAGGGGGTGCTGACCGAGCCGGGATCTACCGGCCCGCTAGAGGCCGGGACAAGACAGCCTCTACTGCGGCAAACAGCCCGGCTAAGCTGTATCCAGAGCGGCCACTCGTAGGCACAAGCCTGGGAAGACCAGGTAGGAAGAGTACACTCCGGAAGGAGGGGAAACGGTCAGGGTGTTCTCCACCCATCCCAGACCCCC